>OY365819.1:16001582-16601582 GCA_959347315.1 Bimastos eiseni
AAAGAAGACCCAGTCTGATTTTATCTAGATTTTAATCAAGTCTGTTTATGTTGAATTTGCCTTCATGGAGTGCCTGTTGCTCATCCGATGTTTTTTTTGTTGTGGAAACATTCTTTAGTCCAGCCGTTGCTTTTTTGTAAACATGCTTCGGCGGTCGCCTTGTTTTCTGTTTAGAGTGAGCAACAGTTGTCGATTTTAACCAGAACTAAAGTTTAACATGATCAACTGAATTTGTTGTGATTTTGATGCTGTGAAATTTGTTGTGTACTTTGTGTTATCAGATTTTACAGCAGACTTTTTTATAATGGTGGGTAAATATTATTTTTATGTACAGCACTTGTATTATGCGGCTTGTGTTATCAATTATGCCCGGTTTAACAGTAGTTGGTTGAAAAATGCTTAGGTTAGTCCAATTCAGCTGTTCATTTATCCATACACTGGATGGACTATACTGTGAAATGCTTTATCCTGAATTTTCAAATTGTTTTTATTGTAATGTTGTGCAGATATCTTTAAAGTGTTTATGGACCGAATATGTGTCGTATTTTACTAAATGTTTTAAAAATGATGAAGATCTTTAATCAACTGTGTGCAGAGTGTTTATTAATATTTATGCGGAATTTGTATGCAAATACTAGTTATTGTTCTTGAAAGCAATTCGTAATGCAGTTGACATGATAAGAAGTGCTTGGAATTATATTTTAAAGTCATCTTCTTTTCACTGTCATTTGAACATAGAACAGACAGAGACCAGATTGAATTCCTACACGAATACATTACATATGTGTAACCTGTCCTGTAACAGTATTTAGTTAAAAAGGGTTGATAAGTTTGGTTAACACAAGCAGTACTTCTATCCAATTCAGTGTTGCCACTAAATAACGGCTAAAGTGCCAAATGCTCTGTTTTTGTCATAAATTAAGTAACATGTGAAAGAAATTCACCAAAACCAAAGGACACAATAAAAATGTAGGATTCTGAGATTTGTTGACACTCATGTCACATGCTTAGCAAGAGAGAGAACAATAAAGAGGAACTTTCTGCCTGAATTAAAGTATGCCATTTCAAAATTAACTGCTATAAAAATCCGACTGTACTTTAAATGTCTCTTCTCAAGCCGCACTATAACGCAGAGTATGATGCCAGAGTTTGATAAGAAATGTTTTGATTGGAAGTTAGAAATGCTCCTTGAACAGCTGTACATACAGCATATGAGTTTATTCACCCTTTTAAAAACATTCTGTATCTAATGCGTCAATCAATCTCTGTCCTTTTTATGCTTTTTCTTTGGCTCTTTTTTATGCTTCTTCTTTTTCTCTTTTTTCTCTTCATGTTTTGAATCCCGATGATGATGATATTTTTTACTTTTCTTGTGTTTCTTTTTGGATGCTTTGTCAGCATCTGTTTCACTGCGGTTGTTGTCTGACAAGGAATTATCCAAATCACTGTCGCTTGAATCTTTGTGGCTCGACTTTTGCTTCTTTTTCTGCCGCTGTTTTCTGTCTTCGCTGCGACTTCGAGAATGATGTTTCCTACAAGCATAATTGTCCTTTTTTTAATTTTTAAAGTAATAATACATCAAGAGACATTTTGTTCAAGCAGAACATGTACAATAAAATAATCCAAAAATTATCTTATGCGGTAAACCAAACGTGCAGAATATGGTATTCAGAAACAGAACTCTGAAAAAATTATTTAAACAGCTCAGACTAGTTTTCTGCATAGTAATTCTCGTGTATAGTGTTGTAGCGTGTCAACCGGTGTTAACTTCTATCAACGAAACGAAGATTATTATATGTTTTGACTAATTATATAATTGCAACTTTGTTTTTTTAGTTTCTCAAACATGAATAGTACAAAAGCAATCATAGTAGTCCTACCGTTTCTTCAATTTTTTTGCCTTTTCTGTTTCTTGTGTCTCAGATTTTTTGGCTGTAAAGAACAAAAATAAATCAGCAATTCAACTTATATAAACATTCTGAGGTTCTGCTTTAACACGAAAACGTGTTGTTATTCAAATTTAAGAAATGTCTATATGTCCATTTGTGGAAAGCCATTTGATGTTCATTGCTCACTTAATCATTTCACTTCACTTCTATGTCATAGAATTGTTTGTTTCTTTCTGAACACCATCCCATGTCGTCAAGCCATCTGCCTGCTAATTCCTTCTTTTTCGCTTTTCTGTCCTTATGCAGGTTCTTACTTCAAATGGGTCATTTACTGGTTCATTTTCAGTTTGACTCGGAATACGTAGGGAAGTGGTTTCCTGTTGCCTTCCTCCCGGTATTTTTACCGAGCCACCATTTCATTGCATCAATGATATTCGTCGTACATCCTTCGGTCTCCTCATCCTTGGTCACTCGCATATACTGGTCCTGTGGGTGTAGTGTGAGGACCTCGTGAAGGTGGCATGGTGGGCACTTGAGCAGAAGGGTTATGCTTGGCTAGACGCTAGTTGCCCTTTCTTTACCTCTTTATATTCAGAACTCTCTTCTTCCCTGTCCTAACAGTAGGCCCTTAGCCGAAAATTAAGAGTAGGGCATCCAAAACCATATGAACTTTGATGTCATGACCGCCTGACACCTTGAGCACATGAGTCGCCTAACAGTTATGTCCCTACCCTACACATAATAACTATAAATGGGTTATCACATTTATAACAGTTTTTTACATACAATGATACAAACAACAATCTGTTATCTTCAGACTGAAGATGATGGAAGGACTGGACTATACATTATATAAAATTCAACACAAATTATTTTTGAATAATGATCCAAGTGTCTTTCTTTCAGCAACCCAACCAATCGCATCCTTGCACAATTTATGCCCATACAAAATAATATCCACCCATCTTGAAAGGCTGGATTAGCAGACTGATTCTCTGCATATTGACCTGATAACAGTTTGGTTTTCATGTGCTCTCAGTTGACTTGTGCAGTAGATACTGGCTTGACAAAAGTTACTAATTAATAATCAATTCTGCCCTAACCAAAAGCCTTAATTCACTCATCAACTCTATTTATATTCTAGTTCTAAATATTTCCAGTTGTGGGGTTCTAAGCACACCTCCGAGCCACTGTACTCGATCATCAAAGAAGTGGTTGCATTGAAATAGTAGTAATAAAATCAAATAAGTGGTAATTATAAAATATCTTTTAATAAAAATATCCTTTTAAAATGAACTTCAGGGTGATACTGCATATAAATGCTGTGCAGTTAACAGCAAAACCACTTAACATGCTGAATGATGTATAACATGACAATGGCTAAACAGAGAAGACAAGAGCAGTTACCAAGAGCTTCTTGTACCAGTGGTGACACAAAATCCTCATCGCTTGATCCGGAACTTGTGCTGCTAACGTCTAGAACCACATCCTTATTAGGATCCATCTTCAGGAAATTACGACACTGGTACGTCAAATGACCACCTGTTAACAGAAATCTAATTTTTACCAATCACTGATGACACACTCTGACTATCACATATAAAAACACAATTAGCATAATAAATACAAAAGTGCCTAGTACCTACACCCATAAGCATCTATTTCAGATGCAAGAAAATTGGACATTTCGTTGAATATTAGTGTTACCTTGGCAACATGAATTACTAATAGTAACATATCTGTAACACATTCCAATTCCTGGACAATTCATTGAATATTAGTGTTACCTTGGAAACATGAATTACCAATAGTAACATATCTGTAACACATTCCAATTCCACATATTACTCCCTTACATTTTGCCGCTACGCCATACACAAATTATTACTAAGAATAAACTTTTGGAGCCGACTGTAACTTACTAACTACGTAATAAGTTGTAAAATTTACTTAGATGCTTAGATGGCAATTTTCAAAAAGTAAACTGTCAATTATTGTGTTTTAATAATAGTTTCCAAATTAAGTATATCGTTTTCATAAAGTCAACAGAAACTAGTGATGGAAAAACATAAACTTACTGTAGCCACATTTCTTGCATGCGATTCGCACATTCTGCATGGCATTGGTCCGACCCAAAATACCTTAAAACAAATTTTATCGTATGGAATGAACAAACAAAGAACTTGAGAAGTTAAATGGCTCACATGGTCTCCCGACCGCTCGAATGACCTGCCTGGATCACATCCTGTGCTCTGCAGCTTGGCTCATTGGTTACATACCCAAATTCGACCACGTTTCCAGCTACACGTGCAACGTTCTCCACTGGCCCCCCCTCAGGCAGCGAATCGAGTATCGAATAGCTGCCCGGGTCTGGCGATGCCTGCTAGGCCTTGCTTCTGCCTAGCTGATCGAACTTTGCAGCCCCACCTTTAGTGCTCAGGGTACGCGCTTGCAGTTCCCGCTGATTGGTTGAACAGTCTCCTGTGTTCCTCATGCTCGCACCACCACCAGGCAGAGCCGTGCCTTCTCAGTGGTAGGCCCCTCGATATGGAATGGCCTCCCTTTGACGTTCTGCTCCCTTCCTAGAGAATCCCTTCTCAGGCATTTCTCTCTCGTCTTAAGACTGTTTTATTTGACCACGCTGGGGTTGGGAGTGCCTCTGAGTAGACACCTTGAACTGGCGCTATACACAAATTCTCGTAATGAATTAATGAATGAGTGGTCTGATTCTACTTTTAACCCACAAAGACATCAAAGTCTTTCGATAGCAACACACCTCTTCAATGATTCCATGACAAATGGTTTACGTTCAAAAAGTTGAAGACCATTATCATTCACCCACCATATTCGGTATCATAGAGGTTGAATTGATGATAGTGATGCTTGCCAATCCAATTTCTCTTTCAGCAACAATCATTTTAATCAATCCATCGTCCATGTAAGCAATAATTCTTTTCATTAATCCAATTTCAATTTCAGCAAGCATTATTTTCATCTACGATCATCCATGTAGAAATAAATACTTTCATCAATCCAACATCTAAATAAGCATGTATTATTACCATCAATCCAACTTCTATATAATTTTACCAAATACAGTAGGCTAATAATAACTCTTGGGTCGTGAACCTTTGTCTGGGAACGATCTGTCGTCAACTATTTGTCCATGACCGATATGGCGTGAAGAGCTCTTCAATACATACACCTAATCAGAAGCGCTTCCATCCTTACTATTATCTCGGACGCGGATCGAACCCCTACCATCCGCGCTACAGGCCAACCGCTCTAACCAAACGACCACCGTACCACTCATCACGGCGTCAAAGATAAGAAAATGTTACTTATTAATACTAACTAGAAGCCATTGCACGTAATCCACAAATTACACTCAGATGTTTTTAATAAAACGCAAAATAATTATCGAACTGCAAACGTTCTCTTTTAAGTCTACGACACTATTCGCAGTGTTTCCTGTTTTGCCTTTTTGTTTACGAATTATTACTTAAGTCTTGAGGATTCGCCATCGCAATGACGTCATTTTTGGAGTAGACTGAGGCCAGAAGAATCATTGGCAGAGTGGTTGGACTCTGGATAACGTATAGTCGGTGACCTGCTTTGGAACCAGTCGAACAGTGTGAACGAGCCGATGCGTATTACTATTAATAGATATCGCTGATCACATGATCCTTAGATGCGCGAGGATGTGGGTGTGTACATCAGTACAGATTGCGATCATTATTTTTGTTTACTTGCTTGAAAATGTTTAGACATTGCATACCCATGAAAACAAGTGGCAGAGACAAGTTTGTATGTGCAAAGCGTAGTTTAGGTTCGATTTAGCTGGAAATGGCATAGGATCTTACTTACCATTTTGATGTAAACTTATACTCGGCCGGGGTATTTTAGGATTGGTGTGTTGCTGTGCTCCGTCTTATCTTTAGAGCTTTGCATCTCATCTCGGACTCTCAGTATCTTCTACCCCACGTCGCGCATTTCTCCGCTCTACTGTGCAAGGCGACTTGGTTGTTCCGCCGACTCAAATTTTCACGAAGTTTGCTGTTGTCGGTCCGTCTCTCTGAAATGACCTAACCATGTGACATGGACTCCTCAGCCTCTCTATATAAGTTTAAATTTTATGCGAATGCTCTAAGACCATTCTGTTCGGTCATGGTTGATTGTGATCGGCTGGGGCACCTCTGACGAATCTCACTGAAAGTAGTGCTATATAAATTTGCATTCTCCATACAGTTTAAAATAGGTTGCAAGTGTCTTGTGGGATCCTAGATGTTCTATGCATTTTTTTAGCTGCATTAATATCACTATTTGTATCATTAATTAGGAAAATAGGCCACCTAATGTATCGTCAGGTATCACACTAGTGCGTGAAGTTTTATATATCAACATCATTTAAATCTTTATTGAAAGATTCAGAGCAGTTCGATACACTGATTTCTTTTGATTAGTTTAATAAACAAATATTCTGTTGTTAGGATTGATTGATCTTCATCTTAACTGATTGGACCTTGTGTTTCAACCGATGATGGTTGATTTCCTGGCTGAGAACAATCTATGCGGACAGACGATACTGCGTCTTGTGTCGCGTGGAAATGCCATCATAGCCGAGCTGCTTCGTCTGTCCGACTTCATTCCACCTGTGTTCAAGGCAGAGAATGGCAGACCAGAATATGCCAAATATTCAGACTTGCTCTTTGACTTCAGTTACTTCAACAGTTCAGAACTGTGTGAAAATCGAATTTTATCAAAACCTGTAAGTTTTTTTTATTACTGTGATTCTTTATTACGGTGATTTTTTTATTTTTGTGATTTTTATTGCTGTGATTTTTTATTACTGTGATTTGGTGTTAGTTTTGAAGATGAGAGAGTTATTAATGTGACATAGTTAACTAAGTCATTTCAGTGTTTCTAATGCACATACTGATCAGTGTTACTGTTGTTTTTTTATCTATGTTTGCAATCTCATTTAAAGTGACTTGGGTTGGCTTAGTTTAGTTTTATTCATGCAGGTAATTGTTTACAGTAATTTATAATTAATAAATAATTATCAGTTTGTGTATTGTGTTCATTTAAAATACTAGTTCATAGATGTGCTCCTGGGGTTGGTTCTGGTTGCAACTCTTTGACATTTTAACATTAATTGGTGAGCAAAAAATTAACAATATCAATGTAAGTTAATAAGTTGAGTAAACATGTTCTTAATTCGACTACCAGTAAATAGATGAACGCTTACAAAAGGTATAAATAATTGCATAAATTTAAGCAAAGTCATATGGACATCAATTCTAGGTTGGGTGAGGTCATGTGGCCTGGATGACATGTTATATGGGGTGATCATATGGGGTGACCTTATGGGAGAAAGAAGGTTGGGAGATGTGGCATGGGCTCATTAGGACTGAGCTGAAAAGGGCGAGAAGGAGCTCAATAGGCAAGAAGCTGGAACAAGTCAATTTTCTTAAGAGACCATTAAGACCATTAGTCCTGAGACCAGTGTGCTCCCCTACATTGGTGAACTCCCACCAAACAGGGGAAATGCTGAGTAGTCGTATGAGGATAGTAGAGCTCGAAGATAATCGATCTATAGATACAGAGATGTTATTTTGATGCATTATAATGTGAACACTTGCTACTATGAGTTTGAGTAAAACTGTTGTTTCTCCCACATGTTGTATGTTATTGTCAGTGGCAGCATTTCATCCAATTATGAGACTGCTGAAATGCTTCTGGAAGATTTTCTGAAAGATACCTGTTTGTTTGTTGGCTCTTAATTGACAGTTATTTTGTGTTTAGGGTCTGGAAGATCTTGACGAAGAGTTCAAAGACAACCATTTGGAAATTCTGACGCGATTCTATCAGGCATTTGAGAGCATTCATAAATATGTTACAGACTTGAACAGGTAAGCAGGCTGCTCATACTATTACCCATTAAGTTAGCGGTAGAGTCTCCTGATGACGTACATACGCATAGGAAACAAGAGGTTGGACCTCTATAATAGTTTTTCTGTTACTGGTCTTAATCATTGATTGTTTCTTCTTGGATTAAATATAGACTGTTCTATAAGATTGGTGAGGGTAAAGCGTATGTGCAGATTGTATGCAGGTTGGGGTGTAAAAAACGCTACTGAATATGTACTTAATTGATTCCCGTATTAAGTAATTTTGATGTTCTAATAGGGTGTTATGTGAGTACCCCCCGTTCATACATATAGATGTTAGTTTCTTGTGAAATAAAAACATTTCTGTTCAGTTCTAATAATTTAAGTCCATTTGCATATTTTATTAAAGTTTTCTGCCAATGTTGTATCGTTGAATGTACCAGGGGCGTCAATCCCCTCTGAGCAATGGAGGTGAACCCCCGATCCCAAATGTCAGGAAGGCAAACTATCCCCCCAAGACTCAAAAAATATCCTCCCTTATCTGAAATTGGAGGCATTTGCCTCCGGACCCCCTGTCTGGACGCCTCTGGAATGTACATGGAGAGGCGGCAATAGTGGTGCTTGATAAGCACCCATCAGGATGTCTTGAATTGTCCGATTTCCATGACTGCCTCATATGCTGCTTCACGATGGAGTTGGTCTGTCATTACTCTAATAATTGATATAGGTCAGACCAAGATTTACTATTGACTGGTTGTTGTTAAACTGGATTACAGGTTCCTTGAGGATCTGGAAGAGGGCGTATTCATCCAACAGACCCTCGAGTCCGTGTTGCACAATGATGATGGAAAACAGTTACTGGCAAGTTCATTTAACAATAGATTTTTTAGTTTTAATTGTTCTTAGTGCATTTGTTATACTGGACTATAAGGATTACTGGATGAATCCGAGTTGTGTAGTCTGTTCACAAGCTAGTTTTATTATTTTAACAGTTTTTATGCATTGCCAATCTGAGACTACAATTATTATTATTAAGCATTTATTATGTAGGTGTTACTATCTAGCAACCAAGCAGTCAATAGCAATTAATAATTGGGAGCAAAAAGCATGCTCAATAGCATACTGTCCACATTTAAAATGTCTTAGCAAGCTCTGTGATATGACATTGAAACATTATGACAGAGCATCATAAATTTAGACTGGAGGGTTGTAATGAGCACCTGAGACTGAGACGTGTTTGCATCTGTATAATTGATAAACAATTAGCTTCATTGATTTTTTTGGGGACATCTACACAGAAATAAACATACATTTGCTATGTATACTTCACATTTGCACAGAGCAAAAAGTGAAATTTCTATTTACATTGACTTACTATATTTGTCATGCTTCTCTGAACCTCTGTAGCAGTCCTCTTAGTGTACCAGTGACAAGTCCTCACTTTATATGACCTTGGCTGGGGCATTGCTGTCTCTGCCCGTTGATGTGTTCTTTTTTCACAGGCTCTTTGCACTGGAAGCAGCGCCTCTGATTAGGCTGTACTGTGAGAGGCGCGTTAGACATCCGTAAATACTATAAAAAACCTTTTGCTGATTTCTTTCTTTGATTTTTTACTTTACTTTGATTTCAGGCTGAGATGCTTTATTTGTACGGAGTGATGCTCATTGTTACTGATCTGCGAATCGAAGGTCCAGTTAGAGAACGAATTCTTGTCTCTTACTACCGATACAGGTACATAAAACCGTTTCAGGTTAATCAATGCAAATTAACTATGCAGTAAATGTGGATCAATCATAAGCTGTGCAGTACTATTGGTTTGTAATCAAACAAGTCTTTGTTTACATTGGAAGTGAAAAACACTAAAATATACTGCTAATATGAATAAGTATGTAACTGCGAACTAGCAATAAGTATTGATAGTAACTATTAAAAGATAACAATGAATAATGTTGATTATCATTATGTTTGTCATTACTTGTTAGGAAATGCATTTAATCTAGGGCGGTAGAATTTAGCGATTAATATATCGCTAATCTTACTTATAATAATAATAACCATCTGGGAATTAGGCAGATGGGAACAATTGAATTCTGATTTAACTGTCTTTGATTTGCTCCGATCAGTGCTGCCAGGGCTTCTGCAGACTCCAACATCGACGACGTTTGTAAGCTGCTACGTAGCACTGGATATTCCTCGGTTCCTGGCGCAAAACGTCCGCCCAACTATCCTGAGAATTTCTTCAGGTGAGAATCACAGCCGATAGCCGTAGTTGCAATTGAGCTTATCCTAATTTAATGCGGTATTCATGCACTACTGTTCAGCTATGTGCTCTGGCAGAACTTTTGAATGGAGGGAACATAACAAAAAATGTTTCTTCCCTTGTATTGTTCTCACTAGTTTATGAATTATGAATGCCGCTTACGTTTTGTGCCTCTGTCAATTCAACTGCCGACAAAATAGAAAAGAGCAGACAGCTAAGAAGTAGACTCTAGGTTGAGAAAGACAATGTATCGAAAGCTGCTAGCCAGACACTGTGCATTCTGAGTGTAGATGCTAGCTTAAACTAACTAATTTGGGCCCTGTTAGTACTTACAGGTCCAGAAGTTTTGGTTGAAGCATGATGGAGAACTGTCATGGGCGCCTGTACCCTTCATGCTGCTTCCTTCAAAAGATATTCTCAAACATTGCTATTTCTTGCTGTATTTCAGACATCTGATTGACTAATTGCTCTTCAGTTTCACTTCGTCTGTTGCAACAATTGTATTTGTATTGCATTGCATTATAATTGCATAGCAATAATGGTAATAATGCTGACAATAACAGCAATTTATTCAGAAGGAACATTTATGTGTTGCCTCTTAGAGCCATCTACTCAGAGGTGCATGAGTTGTAAGTTATGGCAAGAACATATAGTGTGATTTCTTGTGCTTGTGTGTGATTTCTTGTGCACGTGTGTGATTTCATGTGCATGTGTGTGATTTCATGTGCATGTGTTTGATTTCATGTGCATGTGTGTGATTTCATGTGCACATGTGTGATTTAGTGTGCATGTGTTTGATTTCATGTGCATGTGTGTGATTTCATGTGCACATGTGTGATTTCATGTGCACATGTGTGATTTCATGTGCATGTGTGTGATTTCATGTGCATGTGTGTGATTTCATGTGTACATGTGTGATTTCATGTGCATGTGTTTGATTTCATGTGCATGTGTGTGATTTCATGTGCACATGTGTGATTTCATGTGCATGTGTTTGATTTCTTGTGCACATGTGTGATTTCTTGTGCACATGTGTGATTTCATGTGCATGTGTGTGATTTCATGTGCATGTGTGTGATTTCATGCGCAGTCGTGTGCCAATCAACAAGACATTTACGAGCATGGTGTTGGGTCGGTTGAGGTCAGACGATCTGTACAACCAGATAGCTGCCTATCCGTTGCCAGAACAGCGCAGTACAGCTCTTGCCACACAGGCCAGCATGCTCTACGTCGTCCTCTACTTTCTGCCAGATCTACTTCACAACCAGCAGGCAATCATGCGCGAAATTGTCGACAAGCATTTTCCTGACAACTGGGTATTTCTTCATTAGTAGTTGATTCGTGTTTGGGTTTTAATCATTGTAACCTTGTCTTTGCTTTTGCAAAGATTATCTTGATGGCCCATGATGGTAACACTGACAGCAAAAACAGAACGTTTTTGCTGTCAGTGTTATCATTGCAGCCGTCATCCACAATATAAAAGTTCCACTACGTTATGTGATTATATGAAAACTCATAAATGTTTAGGTCACAGAACCTCATGATGCATTACATATTTCATTGCCAATTTTACCTTGACTTTGTAAGGTTGTTATTTTAACGGATATTTTCACAATTGTTTTCATGGTTACTTGCAATCTTAATTAGTTACATCATATCGTCATCATCATCATCATCATTGTTTTTGAACCTTCATTGTGGTTGCTTTGGTTTCAGGTGATTAGTATTTACATGGGTCTGACTGTGAACCTCCTCAACGCCTGGCTTCCTTACAAAGCGGGTTCAACAGCCCTTAACAACACGCTTGAAGCAGCCAATGTCAAGCAGCTGGTAATACACATTAATGAAATCAATAACATTTAGGCAGTACTTAGGTAACTCTTGGGCAACACTTGGACAATGTTTAGGTAACACTTAGGCGACACTTAATGTATGGTGACCAAACTTGGCAATACAAATTATTCAAGCTTCATGTGCATTGCCTAAGGAGCTAAATTTTGTATGCAAGAAATTTGCATGTATTTGCATATATCTGCATATAAGCTATGTATTTGTAATCGTAATTGTGCATTTTTATAGCGCCTCTGTAAGATAATTCCTTTGAAGGTGTTTGTAAGTTTGCTGCCAACATTGTTTGCTTGCGAAGTTATGCTTCTGATGTTCATTGCTTTGCAGGCGAATTCCTTTGGAAAGAAAATAGAGCAGCTTCTGCCTGCATTGCAGAATTATCTTAAGGAAGGCATGCTACGAGATGAGTTTATCCTTGATAACATCCCGCGCCTCATGACCGTCATGCGTGACAGCAATGTGACGCTTCGATGGATCATGCTTCATACTGCGCCACTTGAACCTGGTTTGTTATTACATGATGTCTGATTTTAATGGATTTGAACTAAGTGCGTGTCATACATTGATTAGACAATGGCTTATTGTTGTTCTTACTGAGAACTGAAACATTTTCATTTATAATGAAACATGTGTCTCAAAGGGAACAAAAACTGTGCTAGAAATTACTTGTTTAATAACTATAATAAGGATGATGATATAAAGTTAATGACAATAATGCTGTTTAATAACATTCTAAGTGACACACCGTAGTACGATTACAAGTGTATTATGATCACAGTTTATTACAGGATTAGAATTTAACTGTACAGCAGCCATGCACGACACCCAGCATGTCATGCACCTAATTTAGCCAATGCTGCCATCTAGTCAATTTCAGGGGGTAGTGGTAATTGATCTTGCTTCCTACCGATTTTCACGTCAGTGTGTTATCCATTCCTCCATGGACCCCAGATTCATTAATGGATTTTGTGTGCTGTAATGTGTGACATAGTGACTATTTGTGTGGTTTAGGTTGTTAGGTGATCCGTTCGGATACAGAATAAGTGTCAAAGAGCCAGAAATGGTCACCTCGGGACATGAAAGCTGAACTTTATATTAGTGTTGTGCCGAATATTTGCTTCGTATTCGCTATCGAGCCGAATAATGGGCCAAATAGCTATTTGGTATTCGACCAAATAGTAGCGGTCGGACCGAATACAAATAGTTTGTTGGTAGCAAACTTACAATGTGACATTTGTTTCTGCACAAGCCGCAAGTGGACTGAAGTAACTCTCTACTTCCTGGACCACAGTATTACATTCTCAGCTATCCAATTTCTAAGTTTAGTTAAATATAGTTCCATTCCTAGTTTACACAGATTGGCAGAAGGTTGCAAAAATTACATGCAGTTAACTGATTACTTTTATTTTATGTATTAAATTTGCTCACATTTTGCACACTATTTGGCTGAATAGTTGGTTCAATTATTCGCATTTGGCAAAAATAAGTGAAAATCACCTATTTGGTACTGCCCTAGTATATATAATTATAGTGCCTCTAGATTTAAGTTTGTGTTAATGAGGTGCTATTGAGATGTGCAGATGCAGTTGTGCTTGTGTCGATATAGCGGCCGAGTCTAACAAGCGCTGTCGTCAGTTGAGAGAGCAAGTGACGCAGGACAGCAACTATAATCCAGAGATCATCTTTCGACTGATGCTCAACACAGCCCAGTACGAATTCAAACTGAAGGAGGTTATGCCTTTACTCATACCCTAGATCTCAATGCGTCTCTAGCCATAGCTTTTGATTTACAAGTTATTAGTATTATTACAGCAATTTTATATAACACCCCTTCAAGTGTGCATACTCGGGACTGATCCCAGCTCAACTCCGGTCAAATAGGACAGTCTTAAGTATGCAAGTATGTCTCTTCTTTATTTAACCATATCAGTAGATTTAAAGCTGATTACTGTGTCTGAAGTAGAAAGTTTATTTGAAGTTTTGACAGTGTAATGAAATTCAAAATAAAGAAATTGTTGTTATTACAGCTGTTGAATGTCTCATGTGTCATTAAATCGACCATTTTTGAGCACTTGAGTAGACTACTTACAATGCACTATATTAAGGGTTTTGAAAGATACATACATGTATGCATACTTACAAACATATGTACATATATACATATATACATGCATGTGCATACATAGCTATAGGAATTTAACAATGGCTCATAATAGGAATATAAGAGGTAAAGGCTATTTATTGAAAATATATTCTCTTCAGAGATGCACAAAAGGCACCATATAAATGTATTGATACACAAATATACACGTCCAAGCATGCATGGTCTTATATAGCTCCTGTATAATAGAGCATACATTCTATGCTATTGTTACTTAGGTTAGGATGGTCTTCAACACCAGTGATGTGTCTCTGAGTTATGGTCTCTTTGTAAGTTAGTAAGTAGTCTTTACTGGTGCAAGGTGAACTTCCCTGCTGACAAACGAATTGCATACAAACAAATAAAGAAAGAATACAATGGATTTGTGTAACCATTGTCATTCTAAACAGTTGCTACATTTTTCGATGAGTGCTTCAAGTTCTTGCTGATGAATGTTTTTTGGTTGCAGATGTTTAAGAAGATGCTGGATGAAAAGAAAGCCAAGTGGGAGGAGAACAAGAAGGAAGGTGAGGAACACATGGTCGAATTGAGCGAGGTCTTCTCAGGAACCAAGCCATTGACGAGGGTCGAGAAGAACGGTAGGAAGGAATCATAGACGAATGATCTCTCTCAGTTTCTTTGTTTAGGATATAAATTAGCATCATCATCTTTCCAGATATAAAAACCTATGCAAATACCAGCATATTGATTTATTAATTGATTGATTGATTGATTGTGTGATTGATTCACTCACTCAATCGTTGATTGATTGATTGATTTGTGCATTGACTTGCTTATCATATAAACACCAACAGTGTAACAGTACTTATTTATTTATTCTGAAATTTGATATTTCCCTTCTTCCAACATCTTTTGCTCAGAAGTGCACATGCTGCACAGTTGCAGTTGTAGGCTTACTGCAGAGCAATTGCGCACGAAGGACTTGCTCAAGGTCCCTACACCGTGACTCTTCAGGCGAGGGTTGAACCCACTCACTCAGCGCACACGGAGCGTTGCGGGCCGATCGTCCACTGTGCCACTCAGTATTGTATGCTGCATGCCAATACAATACAATCTAATTGTAACTTGAACACAGCCTTGATGCAGGTCATTGAGTCAACCAAAGAGGTCAACCAGCTAAAGACTCATTTACAGAGTTAATAAATGCAATGTCACACCAGATTTCTCCTCTATTGTGGATTTGAACCTCCAACCTCTCAGTTAATAGTCCCACAAGCTAACCACTGGTCCTTCAAACACCCTACTACTAGCTGTACAGACATACCAATATACTGAAACCAATCGGTCACCAGACACTGAACTTTGTTAACCTATACATTGATTCGTTTTTGGTGAATTGACTTATAGATTAACGATTTTAAACAATAAATAGGTTTGTAATTGATTAATTAGCTAAAATATCCAATTCTCTACTACTAATACTGAACATTCATGCCATCTGTCGGCTTTGACGATAATTCGTTGGCTGGTTCCACGCTTGTGCGTGCTCCCACCGCTGGTCACTCTTTTCCGCTTACTGACAGATGTATTTAACTCGTTCATTATGACATTTAACATTGTTTAGGCCAGTCGCAGAGAGCACCTCTGAGTAGATATCTTGAAGGGGTGCTATAATAAATGCTTGTCTGCATTACATTACATTATATACACTGTGCATGAATTGATACATATTACCATATATGTTCCAATTGTCTTCTTGTAATGTAGTTGATTAGTCTCTCTGAATAACACTCTCTCTCTCTCTGTCTGTCTGCTTGTGTTCTGCTGCTCAGAAAATCTCCAGGCCTGGTTTTCGGAGATGGGGAAGCAGATTTCATCGTTGAATCATGACGACTCGACTGCTGCCGGAAGAAAAATTATCCAGCTCATCCAGGCCCTGGAAGAGGTGGCATTTTTAGACCTCTAGTTAGGTGGGTAGGGAAGTAAGTAAATGGTTACTTGTAGGCTTTACAACAGCAGCATATCTCTTTCACTTACTTCCAAATGGTAGTTTTTTCTTGTGAGCTAACCTTGATAGAATTGAGGCAGCTGTCTTGATGTGTATTTCTTTGCCATGTTGGGTATTGCATTTGCCATTATAAATATGGTTTTGGATTTGCAGTATGACAATTAAAACACTATAATCAGCTTATGGCATTTGACTCTATTTCCACTTGTACCCTGATGTGATTTGTCATTTGGTTCAGTGTCAATAGACCTCCCTTTGAATATCCTTTGGACAACTCCTCTGACTCAATGCAATGTCCGGCTCTTGGTTTCAAGTGATACTTTAGAACTTTGGATATGCAGTTCTTTTCTTATTTTGCACTATTGGCAGATGTTGTAACTTGGATGCCATACTTATTGAGTGTCTTCTTAGCCCTCAATAAAAAGTGGATATCCATCATTACCAGTCTTTTCTGTTCCTTTTGTACATTATGGCTCCATCTGATTCCTCTATCTGCTGTTCAGTCTATGCTTGATAGCATCGTTGAGAGGTCAGAGGTTCAAATTCCTGACAGGACAGAAATTTCTATTCATTTGCACCTCCTAGCCAACTCAGTTGTTTGAGGGAAGCTGAGATGTCAAGGGAGAGGATTGTCCCTCTGCCCCTCATACGCCAAGGCTAAGAAAATGAAGTCGCAAACACTTCATACCTGTGGCTGCTTCAGGGCTAACTTTGGAGACTGCTGTTCTTCTTCTCATTCTCCTTCCCCATCTGCTTCTCTACCTCCTATTTCTTCTTCAGTCCATCTATCAATCAATAGTACGAAATAATCTCGGATAGGTAATGGAGCTATGCTATATAAATTGGAGACCAGCCTCTAGCTGTTGGATCCTTGCATGATGTTATCAATCTCTTTTTCCATCCAAGATCTCTTCCCTCTTAGGTTCAGGAGTTCCACCAGCTGGAAACGAACCTTCAGGTGAAGCAGTTTCTTGGGGACACGCGGAAATACCTGCACCAGATGATCCGCGTTATCAACATTCGGGAAGAGATTCTCATCAATATGCAGATTGTCGCCGACCTTTCGTACGCCTGGGAACTGACTGACAGGTAGGAACTTAGGAAGTGATTGATAGGTGGGAGCTGATTGACAGGTGGGAGCATTGATAGGTTGGAACAGATTGACAGGTGGCAACTGATTGACAAGTTGTAACTGATTGACAGGTGACTTGTGCTAAAATTTGATCTGGTATCACAACTGTTTCTGCTCGTTGTCTTAAGACTTTTCTTTTCTCTATGGGTTCTTAGCACTGGGAGCGCCTCTGATTAGGTTGTAGTGTGAGAGGCACTTTAAACATTCGTAAATAGAATAGAACAGAATAAAATAAGTGGGAACTGATTGACAGGTTGGACCTTATTGACAGGTGGAAACTAATTGACAGGTTGGAATTGATTGGCAGGTGGGCATTGATCATTTATGTGGCACCATTATCTAGGGAGTAGGCACCATTATCTAGGGAGTAGGCACCAACTGACAGCGCTGATTCCTCTGTTGAAGGCTTGCCATATGGTCATGTTGTATGCTAACATTCATTGAGACCTGCCAAGGATATTCGGAATGTTCTCTGGCCCACCGGTGCCTTGCATAAGGGCTTCTGTGATGTTTGTGACTGAATAATGAATATCAAAATTAAGATTTTATCAGCCTTATTTGATTTGACTGTTTGTATGATAAAGTACACCATTTAAGATTTAGTTTTGCAAATGTTCTGTGGACTGACTCACCAAGCCCACTCTCAGACTGCTTCCAAATTTTGCTCAGGCAACTTTGACACCCTGGCCCGCCACTTACTAGAAAATATTGCCACTGGCCCACTATTCATGAAGGTTTTATACGCTGTCCAGAACGTCACAAATTATTTTAAATGGCGCACGGTATGACCAATGTAAAGGCACCAAAACAAAAGAATTTCTGTGTTTAAGCTAATAATTACGTTTTGTTTCTCTTTAGTTATACACCTCACATGCAGCAGGGAATAAAGAAGGATCCATCATTAGTAATTAAACTGAGAGCAACATTTCTTAAGGTTATTCTTTGCTTTGTCTTCTTATTACAATTAGAAATTTGGTCACTTTCATTTGACTCCATTCATGGATTTTAATAGCTAAGATTTCGTTGCCTTCTCATATCATATGCCACCTTTTCTCACAAATCAGTTGTCCGTTAGCATGTAAAGCCTCCTGGTTTACAATTGAGAGTCAATTGTAGCATTTATAAATACCCAAGATCACATTTTACATTTTATCGGCAACTTACTATATGCCACTTCCGATGAGAATTATTGACAACTTTAAGTGCACATTTGCAGCTGCGAGCATTCTTTCTACATCGCATTACATTGTAGTACCGTAAGCTGGTTCTGGTTAGGTTTGAGTATGAATTCAAGAAATCACGACATAAGATAATATAGGTAAGTAAGTAAATATATCCTCTATTGAAAGAACCAACTGTTAACTGCACTTTGTTGTACATAGTTCATCAATTGATAAATATATAAATTTAATTATCTACCGGTATGTGACTTTAGATTATAGCAGGCGTGTTGGTGGCTTATTCCTGAAGTTAGTCTATCATGAGTTGGCAATGGAAGCCATTAGACTCCAATGCACCCTAAATGAAGAGTTTTTGGTTTAGCAAGGAGAGTTTTGGGTAGCGTCCCAGGGTATGGATGCAACTCCAGGTATTTGATGCCGATTGGTTTCAGTTGGCGTCCGCCCTTGACCTGCCTCTGCTACGCATCAACCAGGCCAACAGTCCGGACCTCATCAGCGTTTCACAGTACTACTCCAACGAACTCGTCACCTACGTTCGCAAAGTGCTTCAGGTACTTTTGTTTGTGTTTGGAGATTTATATAGCACCTTTTCTGATAATGACTGGTGCTCATGTTGATCATTTTTTTTATGTAAAAAGTTGTGTAACTAGACTTTGTTTAGCTTAATGGATTGATAGATAGTTCATTGCAATAGTGGACAAAGTTAAAACCATTGCCGTATTGCCACAGTTATTATCATGCTTGTATTTTCATCCACAGGGTAATAATGCAAGTTTTTGCTACCATCCGCCTCTTCTGTACAATTACCGCAAATTTTTTCCGCTGTAACCACGGTATTACCGCTTTTCCCATTGTCATGTCACTGTCTGCTTTCAAGGCCCTGTTGATTATTTGTTTTTGTAGTCCTGCTTTGTGTGTCCATGGTAACCAGTGACTTTGTGTTCCCATGGTAACAGGTGACTTTGTGTTTCCATGTCACAGGTGATTCCTGAGACGATGTTTTCTCTCTTGGCTCGAATCATCGAACTTCAGACGTCGCAGATCAAAGAAGTTCCAACTCGTCTGGAAAAGGACAAAATGCGAGAATTCGCTCAGCTCGACGAGAGATATGAGGTAAGAGGAGGAGGGCAGCTGTTCAGATGACAAAGAGTTCTTTGGTTGTTTTAATTGTTTCTCGAATCATTAAACTTAAGATGTCGCATATCAAAGAATTATTCTTTGAATTATGTTTCGTAGCTATTGTCCAATAGTATTTGTTATCGTAGACTCTGAATATCTATTGCACCTCAGATTCACATTTCAATGTACCGAGCGAATGTAATAAATTTAATTAATGATGATTGTGACAATTCACCTTTTGCTGTTATTTCTTGGAAATCTAGCAACCGCCATGACCAATCCTCTCCATTTTTTTCTTTCCGAAGTTGCATCCCTTAATTCCTCCAGGCTCATTTCAGTTTTTTCATGTATTCCATCCATCCATTTTTTTCTTGGGCACCCTCTTTTCTTCCTTCCTCCTGCACATGCCAGCATCATTTCCTTTTCCATTCCATTTGATCACATAACATGTCCGATAAACCCCAGCTTCCTTCTCAATGCTGTTTGTTGTGATGTCTCATCAATCTCTACTCCAATCTTCCTGCGCACCTCTTCATTTGTCCAATAGTATTTGTTATCGTAGACTGTGAATATCTACTGCACCTCACATTCACATTTCAATGTACCGAGCGAATGTTATAAATTTAATTAATGATGATGATGACAATAACAAAGCTAAATGCCTGAGTGTTCACATATTAGTAACTTTATTTTATTACAAGTGGTCTAACTCAGAGGCTGCTCAGAATTTGTTATATTAGCACTTTTCTGTTCCATAGCATCCTACCGTGTAGGTCTGAGTTCAATTGATTTAATGAAGTGGATTTTTTTATCATTGTCACCAGGTAGCAAGGCTGACGCACTCCATCTCTGTTTTGACGGATGGAATGCTGATGATGAAGACAACTCTAGTCGGAATAATAAAGGTGGAAGTTTCGTTCTGATAATTGATTGTCTATCGTTGCTCAATATCTTTTTCCAGCATGACTTTGGTTCAGTGGTGTGCTGCCTCTTTGGATAATTCACTTATTAAGGTTTTATGACTGTTTCTATTCTGCAACAGTGTGCGACATATTACAGCATTCCCATATGGACTTCATATGTCTCATATCATGGAACATATGAAGCCCATATTGGAAGTTTGTCATTTGGGCATCAGATGGCGTTACTGTTAGAGTAATTACGCTAAGAACCAAAAATTATATATACTCTTATAATTACACTGTAATTGGATGACTTTGCATAGTGAAATTATTTTTTAAAGTAATTTCGAAATACTGTTTTCTTTTTTATTTTCAGAATACTTTTGAAAAGTGTTTTAGTTTTATCTTCAAGAAACTTTTGAACAATATTTTTTTAGAGATACTTTAGAACTATTTTAGAAGAATATTTTGCCAATCACTGCATGGATGATGGACAGTTTAAACAGGCTTACTCGGATCTCTTATGATATAGAATTTATAAACAAAGCTTAGCTTTAAATCTGACAGATGTCTGTGAGCTGGTGATGAAGTGCAGTGTTATACTGAACTTTAGGTTGATCCAAAGCAGCTGCTGGAGGATGGTATTCGAAAGGAGCTCGTCAAACAGGTGGCTGGTGCTCTTCATTCCAACCTCATCTTCAATCCTAAGTCAAAGGTATTTCTTCTTTCTCAGGCATTGTGAAGATTCAAAGTAAAGAATAAAAAATAAGTAAGTAAGTATTTTCTTTATTGAGAATGCCTGCAAGTGCACAGCACGTACATGAAGCGGATATGCAAGTGATAACTCAAAAAGTTAAAAATAAGAAGAAAGACAAAATGCACGGAGAGTACTAACTCTTATATAGCATCCTTCCTATAAACCCACATCGGGTAAAGTTATCCGCTCGTGGGATAGAACGGTTATGGGCCCACTTGCGTAGTTCATAATCCGAGACTTTTATTGGCCGAAGCAGACCATACAGAACGTGGACAGGGCGAGTAAGGATGGACGCGAAGAGGGATGCATCAAAGTGTTCACATAGACTCTTGAAGGAAGCCTGATCTTGAGAGAGCCTCCTGCAGATGTGGAAAGAAAATTGTATTTGAACAAATTTGTATTTCTTTTTCACGTTGCTGGTTGATTCAGCTTTTACTTTATGTGGTATTTTCTGGAGGTGGAAACATACTGAAGCTGGCTTATTTTACAGGCATCGTCCTCGCATATTCTAGAAAATTGGTGGGTTCAAATTATATCGCTGGATAGAATTTATGAAGAATCGTATTTGAGCTTTGACTAGAGTTTACTGCCTCTTGCAGGTTAGTGAGTTGGTGCCCAAGCTGGAGACTCTTGGAGCAATCATGGATGGTTTCAGGAGGTCATTTGAGTACATCCAAGACTATGTCGACATCTACGGCCTTAAGATATGGCAAGGCGAGATGCTGCGAATTATCAACTACAACGTTGAACAAGAGTGCAACTCCTTCCTCCGGACCAAGGTGGGGGCCATTGTCATGTGCTTGAGCTAATTTTGCTCTTAGGAATTAAAAAATCTTCTATTAATTAATTTTGATTTCATGATTACCATGATTATTTAGGAACATTTTCAGTGCTTTTTGATCTGATCTGATTAAAAAGTACTGAACAGTTTCAGTATCAGTCCAAGTGACGTTATGTCCTCATTGTGTAGGCCAGCATTTCCCAATCTTTTTTGGCTGCAGAACCCTTTTGATCTTGAATTTTTGTGCGGACCACGTCCAAAACTAAACATATTCTGTTACATTTAATACGCTTGAGAATGCTGGCAATTATAGGTTTAGGCCAAGGTTAGATTAATAGCAACACAAATACTGATGACAATGGCATATGAATTCTGTTTCATATGAAGTTATACGCATATGTTAAGCAAAAAGCATCCTTTGAAAAATTTGTATAATTTATTTTAAATTGTTTGAAGCTTACTGGTCACACCGAAAGTTTTTCGCCGAACCCTTGTATTTACCTCGCAGAACCCTAGGGGTCTGTGCAGGACCACACCGAGCTATAATTGCGCTCTGTGCCTAGCTAATTGCGCCCTGTGCGTAGCATCGATTTGGCGTCCCCACATTTTGAAAATAGTGCATTTTATGGAATAATATGTTATTCCCTCCTGAAATTTGCACCCTTTTCACATTTGCGCCCTGGGCCTAGGCCCCGCTGTCCCACCCCCCTCGGTACGGCCCTGGGTCCGTGGAACACAGTTTGGGAAATGCGGATGTAGGCTATCCAATATATATATAATATATATATATCTTCACAACCATCTATTATATGTAGAACAGACAACATATTGAGGACATAAAATCACTTGGACTCAGAGAGGCTCAATGGAATTGACAGACGACTGAGAGCAACTAAGATCATTTTATTTGTTCTGTTGCCTGTAGATGGCTGGTTCCAGGAACTGTTGACGGTTGTGATGAAATATATTGAGTGCGAGTTTTTTTAGACGATCGAAGCAAGTTCTGTGTCATTTTAGATCCAAGATTGGCAGAGTGTCTATCAGTCGACTGCAATCCCCATTCCGAAATTTCCTCCTATCGACTTGTCTGTCAACTTTATTGGTCGGCTCGCTCGGGAAATCATTCGTATCACCGACCCTCGGTAGGCTGTGACTGATAACACCTTAATAAAACAAATAATCACTGTTGTACTCCTTTTTTCATGACATGTCTGAAATTCCATGTAACATGACTGGTATAAAGGAACCTTCATTGTGGCTTCATTATAAGACTACTTACTATATCAGCACCTTCATCCCCATTTACTTTTCCTCCTGCCCGGCCTTCAGTTGCTACTCAGCATCTTTAAATTTAGATGCTTTCAACAGATTATGTATAAAGATGCTTGTGTTTGTACTTGTTAATTTGCACATGTCGTGCGTTTGCAGACGTCTGATTAAAGAATATACATACTTACTTACTTACCTTACAGTTGAGTATTACTGTTAAAACTTGCATGGACATGAAATTAGTGTTTCTGTTGTAGACCTCTGTCGTCAGCTGAATTTAGTTTATCTATGAACCTCTGCATGTTGTTCTGATACATGTCTTGTCTCTGGCACATAAACGCTCTTCGTAGTTAAACCATTTAAGCAATAATAATCTTTCGTACAACCTTAGGCCGTATCATCGGACATTCCATTCGCTGTGCTGCAGAAGCTTCTTCAAATTGATGTGGATAGAGACACTGGTCGAGAATCTGGTGGTTGGGTCAACGTGTGTGCGCCAGTCGCTCTTCTAGCCATAGGGCAAATGTCTTGTCTATCAAACAACGTACTCTGCGTAAAATGACACATATAGAGTGCCTCTGAGTAGCTATTTCCGTGAGAAGTGTTATATAAATTCTCAATTACAATTACAATCTCAATTACAATTTAGTCTGTGCCTCCTATGTTTGTCACTTTCTTATGGACTTTTATTTCTTGCTTGCATCTTTGAATCTGTTTGTGATTGATAATGTTTATGTTGTGCCTTCTGAAACTTGCAAGAGGACTTTATGAAGTTTCATTGTATTGTGTTGTATAAATTGTGTGTAAATAATTTTGTTAGCCAGACAACATTTGTGGACCAGATGAGTACGTGGTATGACTCGAAAACCAAACAGGAAGTTGTTACGATCAAAGTTTTCGAAAAACTAGAAGTACATCAACCTTTTCAGTTGAATAATCTAAATTGAGTTGTTCTATTTGAGTAAATGCTGGTAAACATTGATTCATTGGACTTGTGGTTTAAGGCAATGCAGCAATATGTCGGGAAAGACCTCTTCAAAATATCTGGTAGCTGGCTAGTTATAATCCTGTCTTGATGACTTTTTTTCAGGATACAAAGTTTGGATTACCTTTGATCATCAAGTTTGATGAGTCTCTTGACATGAAGTGGGGTTATATAAATTTGCAATTACCTTTACCAAGGATTGTCCTAATTTCCATCTACAGTCAACTATGAGACTTGTGAATAAACTGGTAGTCTGCTTTTAATCTTGAGTGGTGCTTTTGAAACATCGGGAGTATAATTAGAATTGTTTGTTCTGTTTTCAAAAGTCTTATTAGGTTAGACTATTTGTTGAAATCTTAAACCTGTATGTAGCTAGACATTATAGAATGTTATTGCTGATATTTTCTATGTACATGGGTATTGGGTAACAATGTTGTCAGTTGACCTTGGTTCCATTAAGGATTTCTTTGCTGTTGCTTCCTATAAATAGGCAAATGTCTTGACTTTGGTTGTGTAACAAGAGGCAACAAGTTTATGTTTAGAGTTATAGCACCTTTAAGAGTTTATATAGCACCTTTAAGAATTTATATAGCACCTTTAAGAGTTTATACAGCACCCTCAGGACCTCTTGCATGTCCAATCTTTCTCCAGTCATTCTGCTTACTGAAGATTTTGTTTATTTTACATCTATCATTCTGAATTTTCGTTCTGAATATTGCTTGATTTTCCTGGCTATTGTAACATAAGTGAGCACTTGTGTGGATAACTGAGCTAGTGCTACACAATTGGACAGTTGAATATATATATATATATATATATATATATATATATATATATAACAATATATATGTATATATATTGCCTATGATGGATTTACTTTAGTTATGTCTGTGCATGATCTTTTGCAGCGTGCCGTTGGATCGTGGGGTCTCTCGGGTCTCGATCGCCTTCTGTGTTTCATGATCGTGCAGGAGCTACAGAACTTCATTGGCAGTCTTGACAAGACAACAAGGAAAGACAAGTCATGGAAGGAAGCATTTGATAAGATGCTCAAAGATCTTGAGCCACTTGCAGGCGCACATAGTAAGTCTGGTCCTAAACATTGTCTTTTTATATAAGGCTCTCATATAGAGTTCGATAAAGTTTACACACTTCAGAAACACCACTAGTAGCTCATTACATGTGTGGCCTAGGAAATTAACAACAGAACAGCACTTAACAAACATCTATCTATTTAATTTATATTGTGCCCCTGAAGATAACTATTTAGAGGTGCTAGCGACCCAGGCCCAGCAAAGAGAAAAGTCATGAAAAGTTTGACATGGAACAATGTTGCTGCTGAAATACTGTAATATGAAATATGTTTCTAGTCTGCAGATATCTGAGACATCTGATTATAATTGGTGATTGAACAATAAACAGTTTAGTTGTAATATTTGTTCATTCAACTAGATATATTTTTCTTTGGTCATCATTTCTGAAACAGCTTTTTGATATGGTTCTGTGATATGTTGAATAGGCATTAGGCAATGGTATATAACAATATATATATATATATACATAGTATGATATATATATATACTATGTATATATATACTATGTATATATATACTATGTATATATATGTTATATTTATATATATATATATATATATATATACATAGTGTATATATGCTGCATATATATATATACTGTATGATTAAAGCGATTCTTTCAACTATGTGTGTTCTATGTAGGTCAACCTCAGAAAGTTTATGCACCTCTTATCACAAAGGCTGCCAAGATTTGGCCACAGTTTTTAGATGTCATATTGAAGGTAATATTTGGATATTGTCCTATGGATATAATTTTGCGATGCTCTGTCTGATTTCTTTTTAATCATTGCACGATATTTGCTGCCTTGTTATGAGCACACCATTTCTTGGATTAAGAGTTTGTTTATTTAACACTTTGATAAGAATCTGAAATGGTTTTCCAGCCCCTGTTAGAATCCTCTCTTGATTTTTTCTTGGATTTTATTTAAAGTTTTTACTGGTTTTTATATCTGATTATCTTTATATATCATCTGTAACATATCGTTCCTGTTGACATCATTCGAGATCTCTTGCGCTTAATCATAGCAGTGGCTTTGAGAGGGTGCTATTCGTGTCAATCGAATTTATATAGCGCCTTTGCTGATTCCTACTCAGAGGCACTCCCTACGGTTAGATGTGTTGTACATGTTGGAACTTTGTACGTTTCTTACTACAGAAAATCTTAGGTAAATTTTAGATGTGAATGAAATTAAACAGGAATTACCAATGAATTCAGATCAGGCAATGTTTCTTACAACGGTTGAACAGCGCATGAAGTTTCATTTCAGATTGGTCAGATGCAATTACTACGTCGTCAGATTGGACATCAGCTCCACTCGTCATGCAAGTTCGACTCCAAGTTTCTCACAAGCGCACTGCAGACGGCAAATGAGTCAGTTAATCGTTTATCTCTATAACAGATGATAATAGTTTTACCATTTTGTGTGAAATCTCTTTTTCAGATTCCCTCCTTCAGTCAGTTGAACCTGGTGGTGTTTGCAGTTTATGCAGTAATCAACTCAATTGTTCCAGCAGCTTTGAACTAAATATGCAACCTGCCTTGTATATCGTTATTTAAATTTAAACTTCGTAATTACCTGTACGCTACAAACTCTTCTTGGGTAATTGCCATCTGAATTTGTTAGCACAGAGTTAAATTGTGAACTCTATAGTTAATCTAGTTAAGTTTAGAGGCAATTTGCTTCATGTATTCTCACCGCATCTTTGTTTTAGATCCATTATAGAATTGAAAAGATGCCCCTAACAGCAGGACATCAGTCCTATGGGTTTTCCTTGCCACTGCTCCATTCTTTTTCACCTTCTTATTCTGTCTATTTGTTACTTGATTGTAATGTAAGGTAATCAAACATTTAAATAGCACCGCTTCAAGGTATCTACTCAGCCCATATGATGTTAAATGTCGTTACTAATGAATATTTGAGTGCTCCATAAAATATCTTTGGTATTGGTTAATGCATTCGGTATGCTGTAATAAAAATGTTGTTGGCTTGCCTCATCTTAGTTTTGCCACTTTCATGATTGTGGACAAGTTGTTTGTGTACATATGCTCAGGTGCCATGTGGTGTAGTTTTGTACCGGGTGCGATTTTGGAAAGTAACTGGGAGGTTACAATTCATCCATTAGAGCTTGGAGAGTGAGAAAGAGAGTTCAACTTTACTTTGCTTGCTTTGTGATATTCATGGTCCTGTTGCTATTCATTGCATGTTTCTGCTTGTTAGACCCTTCGGGTGTTATCCATTCGTTCATATTTCACCATCGGCATCACTCTCCATCCACTGTTGTACACTTAATGATTGCCATTCAAATTTTGCAGAGCGAATTCCTCATAACGTTAATTAGATTAAATAATCGTTATAATGTTGCTGTTAAAATTTTGCACATGTTCAGTCATTATTGTCGATGGTCATTCCTGATGCTTTTGAAGGATTCTTACCATAACTATGCTGGTGCTGTGTATAAGTGTCTAGATTCATTCATACTGATTATTGTCATGACATGGTTAGCGTAAAATTGCAGTGCACTTCTGACTGATATCAAGCGACATTACCAAGATCCGTCTCTACCTTATCCGAAAGAAGAAAACCCTCTGATGTTTGAGTTGACGTCCTACTTGGAATCGGCTGGAATCAGCAACCCATTGGCCAAGGTCAGCAGACTCCAACATATTTAGACTAATCTACTCTCAAAACTTCTGTGGCTGTTACCTTAATGCTCAAGGCCCCAACCTGTGCCATCTTTCAAGCAAATCCGCATTCTGAAATGAGAATCTAATGGTATAGACGAGAAACTTAAGAAAAATTGCTCTTTTTTTTTTTATTAATTCAATATGCTGTTAAAGTAAGTTTCTGCTCCCTACTTGTTTATAAAAACTGCTTAAAATTTGTTTGCTGACTGCTGAGCTGTTTATTTTCAATGATTTTAACATTGCAACCAGGGCCCTGTGGTTTATGCGATTTTGCATAAATTGGCAGTTTTCGCTTAAATTCCTAAATGGAAAGTTGTTGCACATTATTGCATAAAGTTTGGAAATTTCGGTCAGTGTCAACTACAATTGGCTTGTCCAGGCTATTATTAGCCTACAGGGGCTATAATTTACCAGATGACGTAATTGTTGATGACTTGGTTTATACGATTATGCGATTTTTCGCATAATTTGAGAACTTCTTAGCATAATCCAGCATGGCCTAATTACAACTTTGAAGTTCTGGAGATGAGAAAAATAATATGATTGGACTGGGGGCACGTCTGAGTAGATTTCTTGAATAAGCACTTTATTAAGTTCCATTGATTGATTGAACTAACTAATTGCACGAACGTTTTCCCTGAAACCATTTGTTGGTATGTTTTCTTGTAGATCTACATTGCCACGAAGAATATGCCCTACCATCCATTGCTTGTTTTTCTCTTTGTTGAATCACAGCTGCAGAAGTTGGTCTATACAAAAACAGTTGGTAAGTCTTCAAGACGAGTCCATGCTTTTATGTACTAATGAATTTCTGTTAATGACAGCTAACATTAATTATGGCAGCACAGTTTAATTAGTGGTACAATAACGATTTTCGTAATATGTAAATACATAATAAGTGAGCTTAGAGGTGTGAAGCGATGATGTGGTCAGAAAGGCATCTGACACCTATGGGCAAGATGATAACTCAGGGAAATCCCATTTTAGGCCATTTTTACAAATTTTCTCACCACTTTTAAAATCTATGAATTTTATTTTTCCTACCATGAGTAATGCATCTAGGGTATCAGAAAATAATCAGAAACTGATTATATGAGGTGGGTAATGTGGTCAGATTTGGGTCAAAACACGGGGAAAAGCCTTTTTAGGCCATTTTCACAGATTTTCTCACTACACTTGGTGCATCTATGCATTATATATTCTTCCTATCATGAGTAACGCACATAGACTATAAAAAAATAATAATCCTTTTCTTACTATTCTGTTCTGTTCATCAGCCGTTTTCTGTACGAAGGTAGACCGCGTCATGTACAATCCTTCTCCATTTCTGTCTGTTCTCTGTAGCCCTTATCATCTGTGTTGTCGAAAGTTCCGTCCATTTTCTGATATTATCCAGCCAGTTCGTTCTTGATCTTCCCTTTCCTCTAGCACCCTCTATGGTTCCTAGTATTATCTCTTTCTCTATGCTACCCTCTTTCCTCATAACATCTCCAAAATACTTCATCTTCATTTCTTTTACCGCACCACAGAGTTTTCTTTCCCCACCTGCAGCTCCGAACACCCATTTTCTCACTGCGCTTGGTAAATCTAAGCATTATATTCTTCCTATCACGAGTAACACACACACATAAGCCATCAGAAAATGTAGGTCTTACTCAAGGCCCCAGACTCTGCAAGAGAACTTACGATGTTCCCCTAATAAATATAATTAATTAATTGCAAGGGATTTTGCATTCATCTGTTGTTTTTGATCTGACTTTTGCTAGTGGTATACCAACATTCATTTTATGTTTTTACCTGGTGGTACAATAACAAGTTTGAATGCTGCTAAATTATGTTGTTGGTTTTGCCTCTAAATTAGTAAAATAATCCAAAGGAAGAAGAATTTTAGAATCACTTGAATTATTCTGATGCATTAAGATTAAAAAGAGTACTTGTAGATTTGTTATCACACAGGAGAGTACTTGTAGATTTGTTATCACACAATAGCAGTGTATCTGATTTTCATTTCTGAAGGTGAATTGATTGCTCGAAAGGCAGGAGATCCGGTTGATGGTGCTCCATTTGTTGTTGGAACTGTTACTCTGTTGAAGCAGTTTCACGCAGAATGCACGGAGGAATTCTTTGCTCTTCTTGGGCACTACGTCCGATCTCTTATTGCCAGCGTCCAAAAGTAAGTCAAATTAATATTCAGCTTTATTTTGTTATTATGAGAATATCATCTATTCCAATACCTCTTCTTTACACGTTGAAGGACTTTTCTGCCGATCTTTAACTCATTTTACCTGTGTAGTTATGTTTGCAATATAGTCTATATTTTTTAATGTCATTCTGGGAAACGTTTTTATTTTATAGGACTACTTTACATTGGTACATTACTGTAAATCCACTGTTGGCGCCCATCAAAGTTTCTGAATTCGAGTAGAAACATTATTTAGAACTGTGCTTGTAAAGGTTCCAATTTGGAGAAATTGACAACTTGTAATAAGCACCTAAATTAAAACCTATGCAAGTACTTTCTTAACTTTAGCAATACTTTTTCTCAGTTCTCTGAATGTTGACTTATTATTTGATTTTGTTGCAGTCCATCTGATGTCTCACCAGAGGTCACTACAATCCTAGTCTTCTTTGACCAGTACATCCACTACAGTGGTCTAAGTCGAAAGGTATTCAAAATTGGAATAATCCAATGAAATTGTTTAAGCATTAGTTACCACTTGACCATTTCAATCGATAACAGCTTTATTGTTTGACATTAGATGAGTAAAAACTTATTGTTTCCTTAATTAGGTGATGCTAGTTCCCATGGAGTAGATTGCTTCAACAGAGTAAGAAAGCAGCTTCTCATGCAGGTGGCTTCCAGAGGCGAATTTAACAATTTGCCGCCTCTAGGCCAAGGTTTCTATGTTGTCCCTCCCAAAATTGAAATTGCATCTTGAAATCCACAAATTTTAACAGATGTTAAGGTAGGAAGAGAAGTCAGCACTACCAGTCTGATTCTATTAGAAAATTTAAATAGATAAAAAGTATTAACATAGTGAGCGTATTAGTTAAAACTTTAATAACAGTCTAACACAATGATTAAACATTTCTTCCTTAGTCCTCTGGCTTGCTATCAATTACTTTTTACATTTTAAAACTTTTATATCCAAGTTTTGCCACGCTTTGAAATGTGCCTAGGCCAGGGCCTTGTTGGCCAAGTGGTAAATATGGTGCTGGTGGCTTCTTGCTTGACATTGAAATCGGCGTTGTTATTATTATTTGCTTATACTGAAAAGTGCAGTTTGAATCTTTATGCTAAGCTGCCTCTCTTCCTTAAATAGTAGCAATCAATATGGAAATACAAAGTAGAAACTGAATGTGTTCAAGTCACATTGTCCTACGATTATATCATCACTAATGCAGCAAGTGTTCTTTAGCATAAAGCAGGTGTAAATAAACATGCACTTAGTTTTCGGTGGTGTTCTAGTCAGAGGCGGTGATCTCGTTTGACAGGTGGGGGGACACCCAATGAGAGGGGTAGAAAATGTGGAGGGGACAAACGTATAATATGTCCCCTCTTTGTAAAAGGTGGGGTGACTAGTCCCCGGGCTCGCCGCCCTTGGTTCTAGTCCTGGCATTTCTGCTTTGTAGATGATTGAATCTGTCATTCCAAATTACATCTTGGACCAATTCAAAAGTCAGCTGTCACAGTAATAAGCAGTAGTCAAGAGCCAACACAATGACTGGCAACAAAGACCAGTGCACCAAAGAAAGGCAGAAGACGATGATGAGCATCATCTAGCCATTGCTGGTGCTCCTTTTCAGACAGCCAAAAGTACACAAGACAGTTACTGGTGCTTTCAAATCATTCTAGATTCCAATGGAAAAACTATGAACATTGCACAGAAACTGTTGACAACTGAATTACCACATAGCAATGTTTTTTATCTGTATGCAATTGCTGTTAACTGACTATCATTAGCCTATTTTCAATAAATGACTATCATTAGCCTATTTTCAAAAAATTATCAATCCAACTATTGTTATGTGCAAATCCTGTTGTAATTGCATATTTGTTGGATTATGTCTGCTAAATGGGTCTTGTTACAGGTTTTATTGGTTATCTGTAGAAATGTTTAATAAGGAGTTGAAATTGATGCACATATTGCCAGTATGTGTGCATCAGGTGCCTTTCAGCATTTTTAAGAACCTCGCCAGTGTGCTCATAAAAAAAGCGAAAAGTTTACAAAATATAATGCTGATCAAAATGGAGAACATGACATTTTTTGTGTATAGGAGAACAAAGTGAAGGACGATTGGATCCATACAACATATATCTAGATTATCAACAACATGAATTACAGTCTGTCCATAGAAATGTGTACAAATGATAACTGTTCTTAACAATATATTGCCATAAAAAAACGACCTGCAGGATACTTTTGCTCAACTGCAATTTGCTAACAAAATGGGTACAATTTACCCTTCCACCCATGCATTCTGTGAAGAACATACTGAACATTCGCATTATAATGTACAATGCCTCCCCTGAGACGACTGCTCTGTACGGACCTTGAGCAGGCCCTTCGCTCATTTGCCTTGCTCTTCGCTTGCATGCGATCAACTGAGGCTCAGTCATTAGACAATGGCAATTGTTAAAAAAAATATGTCTACGTTTGCTGTGGTTTGATTGCCTTGATTTACACAAGTGTCATACAAATTGTAATTTCTACAATGCCGCTGGTAGGAAGGAGCATTATAGTCATGTAATCATAACTTTCGGTATGTCCGAACACAATCCATGACTGTCGTAAAGTGTCGTATAACATTATGATGCCATGATATGGTAAATGGCGACACTAAAGCCAGCAGTTATAAAATGGTTTCACTTTATAGTGTCTGGAAAATGCACACCAGTTTTACAATAGTTCACAGTCAGCTGAACTCAAACTGTCCATCTGTAATGTATTAAGCCAGCCTTATATACTAAACTTATGTAATGTAACAATGTATATACTTTACAGTGTTAGTACCCAACGTAATGTATAACAATTTCTATAACCTTTTTAACTGGCAAGCCACTTCTTTGCGCAGTACATTTACGGTGGGAGTGGTAGGTTATTAAACATCACATACATATCTTTTAAAAGCCATGTCAAAAGTTCTTGAATTATACGACCTGCCATTAAAATCTTTAATGATTACAAACATAACTTGAGTAAACAGTGTTAACTTGGTAAATGTTCTGATATATATAGTTTAAAGGCAGGCAGATCTATACACATGTATAAGCAAAAAACCACATTTATGAATATGTACTTGTCAAAATATAAATGACATTATTTTTTAAATGTTGGGCATTTGTGTGATGAACATAAAATGTCAATACAGACTAAAATTCTGCTAATGGCAATTTCTGAATCAAACAGAGGAATTAAATAAATGTCGGATGTGGTCTGTGCACAAGGAAATAAAATGTTCGTTCAGAACAGTAGTCTAGCTTTGCACTTCGTTGCTACTGTGCTTCTTCAATTCACTAATAGCTTTCGGACATTGGACCCAAATAGTAAAAATCTCGTAAATTGTGATCTGTAGAATAAATTACACACGAATAATTAACTGAAGGATTGGTAAGATCAGACACTTAGTTTACTTACTTTACTGTCCCACCATTGTCTACTAGTCAGCTGATTATATCCTGAAGCTATTTGTTTAGCTGCTCACCATGACCCATATAGAACCATATCTATTCAAGATTAAATTTCAATATCAATCTCACAGTTGCACTTAAAAAAAGCAGCTAAATTCTCGGATTACGTATCCATAAATTGACCAACGCCATATAACATTGAGGAAAAAAATTCAACTGCATTACTTTAAACCCAAAAACTTTTAAGTCAGAACAGGTTTACAGTTCACAAAGTCCTTTGAATATATGCACAGATATTAAAATTGCACTCAAAACGGCTAACCACAAAAATTTTACGCCAACACAGATTCTGGAAATTGCCAAGTAAAGAAATTCGGTACACGTATCCTAACTTTTATTGAAGTATTAGAAGATGTCGGGGCATTTGCTCCAATCACGTTTCCAGTATTCACCCGTAAAAACCCAGTCTTCCTTGTTTGATAAATTGTTCAACTTCTGCTCAAACCATCTGCAGACAAACAATTTTCATAGTATTAATCATCATATGAAAACTGTCTGAAATTTCTCAAGGGACACTGCAAAGTTGAACAACATCTCATTGTAGGGAACAATCGATGGTGACTCCTCTAGTTTTCTGTGCATTGTTTTGGTAAACAATAGTGGTCAGTCATTAATGATATTTAACACCACACCATATAGGCTAGTGCCAAAAGTGACCCTGTAATGTAATATAAATTACAAAAGCCAAATCAGGGAGACCAGAGCATATTCACCGGCGCTTTACCAAATCAAGGCCGCAATACACAAGCTTCTGATTTCATTCCGGTGCCAGGTCAAAATCCTGGGAGATCAAGCTGAGGATTACTTTGCTCGAGACGTGTCACGTGGTGCTATATAAATTTTCAATTACAATCTCAGTAACAAAGGTCACATCTCATAAGCTTAACGCTTTAACAACGAGAGTGACCTACAAGTGACTGGGAAACAAATGCAACTCGTTGCTAAAGCGTTAACATAAAGGGACTTAGCAAAAGCCATGCCTCACATTTTAAAGTTATTACTATGAAACAGGTTACTATTACAACAATCCTGGATAGCTTTTCAATGCTATGGAGATTTGTGCCAGCCATACTGGATGATAAGCTACAGGAATATCTTAAAAGCACACAAAACAAATGATTTTACTCATCTTAAACCTGGCAATGCATGTTCACTTTGCTGAGATATCTCGAAAGTCGAACAGAAGAAATGTTAGTAAGTTAAATTACATAGTACATGACGACGTCTCTAAATAACGAAAAATATTACGTTACATAGCAAATGATAAATAAGCTTTCTGTTCACCTCGGTTTCCATGATCCATCACCATTTCGTGCTTTGCGTGCAGCTCGCTGTTTTTCTTCCAAGCGATTCTTCTCATCTGCTGCACCATCTGAATCCACAAATTCAACGATGATAGCAAAGAAAACATTCCATCATAAAGTACCGTATGTACACATGTACTGTGGTGGAAATAATTATTGAGTCACTCTGTGATCAAAGCTAGAGGCGGTACAAATTTTAGGACATAACAAGTAAAAACAATGAATTTTTCTTATTTTCTTCCTTGTATCGACAAACAGACATTCCTGAAGATACGTAAATGACTGGTTTTGTGCTCGTTAACAAAATAATTTGAATGACATTAATAACAAATCTTACTTTAAATGTATTAAACCGATTTTTAGCTTTTGCAGGATGATGCAATAATTATTTCCAGCACTGTATATATCTGGCCATTTTATAATCTGACAAGGGTATTAAATGGCAATCTAACAGATCTGAAAAGTATGATGGAATCAATCAAGTCAAGAAAAAAAATGATATAAATATTTAAGCACTTTAACGGAAATAAATAAGTTAACCGTGTTCTTTGCTAATAGAGACCTCATGTAAAATGCCATGTTTTAACTACCGCTTATCAGAAACGTAACTTTGACAATGGACAATAGCTGTGTTAGATTATCATGCTTAGCTTAGATTGTAAAGAAATAACTCAGACATTACTGATGTCTCATCAAAGATTCAGTTTTCTTAATTTAACCATAGAACCTTATGCTTATAAGCGATTACCTGAACCAGCCAACAGCACTGCAACCCTACATTCCAGAATCTCAGTAACTGCCATGTTATAACGCTACACATCACACATACACGCATGTATGATTGAATCTGGGAATTTATATAGCTCCTTTTGGAACCTCACAAAGACTTTATAATGAAGTAATACTATATAACTGAACTAAATATGAATTCGTAGTCCTCATACAGTGTGGACTTGTTAAGATGAAGCCATTGAGGGAGAGGGGATATAACTTGACGAGTACACCAGGAAGGGGTAATGCTAAAGGTCAATAATTAACATTACACTATCAGTTCTTGCATCATGCATTAACCAGCACTCTGTGGTCTCAAGTTAATAGCTTTAGGATATAACACCACTTCACGCTAAGCAGAATGACACTTGAATAATAAGAATAAGAATAACAATAATAATAATAAGCAGGAAGCTGGTACACAGAGACATTGGGATTCATCAGTGAACTAGGTAGCAAGATCATCAGCGTATGTCCATCGCACTCCAGATCGGAAACTCTGTGTCAGTTTTGGGCACCTCAGACTCTGAATGGACATATATTGAGACCAGAAACTGAATTACTGTAACGTATTTAATAACGAATTAATGAGTATGTATCCACGTCCGTTGGTTAACGAATAAATATGATAACGATAATAAATAATTAAATAATAATATACCGGTAATCTTTATTGCTTCCATCAAGTAATGTATAGTAGAACATGAATTAATAGGAATGAATGGATACAAGGGAGAACCTAAAGGGACCAATGAGACCCCGCTATTAAGGCACAACCACAATTATAAGATGGATTTCCAAGTTAAGCAAGAAGCATGATAGGCAGGAGAAAAGATTATCCGGAAGCATATCAACAAGTTCACACTATCTACATCACGATTCATGCTTTATTGATGCCTGTTAGGTAGGAGGTTCTGGTGTACATGTTTATTAATGGAAAATCAAAATAAATCAATCGGAAGTTACCTATATCTCCATCCTCCATCCTGCGGATGTCTGGCCGAAGGCGACAATCGGTTGGAGGAAGACTGGCTTTCATCTCATCATCCAGTTCGTTCAAGATCATTGCAAACAGCGTAAGGTTGTAATACTGCAGCAGAAATTTACAACATTGACTGAAATTTTCTTCGAAGCAGTTCATTTCTCCGATTGTCAGCCGAGTACTCATCTTTCAAGTTAAACTGAGCAAACTACATTTGACAGATGAGCTGTGTTTCTTGTTTATTGCAAAGCCACAAGTATATACTACAATCACAACATTACAAGCTGAACACTACAAGTGTATCGAAGGAAGATGATTTTCCCGAAGGACAGACTAATTAGTAACTTTGTCCAATCCAATTCATTTCCTGATTTCTATTAAGAAAAAATGAACAGTAGTACTACCCTATAATATGTCCGGTTATTAATCTAGTTTAATAATTTATATAGCATCATTTAGTAAGCACATTAATAATGGTGCTATAGAAGTCATAATACTAGATTAGAATATCAGACACTTACACCACATGCCATATTCTGCAACAATAATCACGATGATCTGAGTTACAAGATCATAGTAATACCATGAAAACTGACCCACCTTATTGCTGTCAGATGGCTTAGGCATCGCTGACCAGAGTAGTTCCTGCCTTGGCAGACGAAGGTTATACAATGAATTTCTCAGTCCCTCTAACGGCGTACACGACCGACTGCCATCCAAAGACTGACAAGAACTCAACGAAAAGTCCTCACCATTTGAAACTACGGAATCAGTCTGAAAGATATCGAGCACCACAGTACAACTGCTGCGCAATGTGCACATGCCAAGTGCAATTGCATGCTATAAGGCATTTTGATCAACAGTTTGATTAATGGGTGATTCCAGAAGAAGTAGCTATATTTTGATAGTAGGGAAGCAAGAAACTGATTAGGCCTTACTAGACCCTAATTTCTATAAATAAATTTTTTTTAAATATAACGGTCTTTCACTCCTGGGGATCATGCCTTGACTTAACAATAATACTAAATAAAAAGAAGACCATTAATAAAACAATGTCAATTTTCAATATCCCAATTTAAAAGTCAAGTTATCACCTTTTCATCTGTGCTCTATGCACATTCTTGATTGACTGATTGAGTCTTGATTGTCTGTCAAATGTTGATATTTACTTTTCTATTTGACCTCAGCAAAAGAGGATTATAAATTAATTTGTTTGATATCGATGCAACCAGAGGGTTAATAATTAATCTGCTTGTAATTGATGAGCCAGTTTCAAATCACACCTGCCCTGAATCATAACTAAAATCGTCGACTTTTGGTATTGGATCTGGACTTGTCTGGTGCCTCTCCCACTCAGCAACACCACAACTGAACAAAGCCTCTGTCCACTTCCCATAAAGGGCCCTCACTTTGTTGCCTCTAAAATAAAAAAATAAATAAATAAGATAAAACAGACAAAGACATCGTCAAATGTTTTAGAAACCAAACAGTTCAATGATTACAATTACTCTTAAAAATCTGTGCACGCCAGATTTAGCAGCGATGAAAACGTTTCAATAAATTATCCTGAGATAAACAAAAAAAGGTTAGTAGATGTTCAGCAGTATCAATCAATCAATCAAATCAATCAATCAAAAATACTTGATATAGCACCCCTTCAAGATATATACTCAGGTAGCTCTAACATACCAAGCACCAACGTGTGTACACCCGTCTCTGAACACAGAATCAAATCATTAGAACTCTCAAACAGGAATCTCATAGAAAGTTACCACAGAGACCAAACTTTAGTCAAAATCATAAATAAGTGATGAGAAAATGACTAAAAACCGTATGTAACATATGCAGCTCTAAAAGGTATAACTAATCTATCTATCTATATATATAAAAGGTATATACCTTATAAAAGGTATAACTAATCCATCCAAACAGATATAACTAATCAAGCCAACTAAGTCCGTCTATGTTCACTAGTTCACCAAATCGTCCCTTCTCAATAAAATCTGTAGCTCCTCTTGGCTACCTTTTGTCGACATATTATTTGTTAGATGACAATGGCCTTATGTCACCTAAGCGGGGCCATGGGCCAAACGTCTATGGTTGTTAACATTCTGACTCATACATCGATAGCATTTAAAACATAAAGATTAAATGAAGTTTAGTTACTTGTTGTCAAAAATAAACCCATCAACTTTGTGTACTTCTGTACTAAACCACTCTTTAGTTCTGAACTGCAGAACGGAACGGAAGCCCGTCTTCAGATTCACGAGTTGCATCGTTCCATACTAAAACAAGTGAAAGTAAAAACATGGGTTTTTCGGGACCCTCTTTTATTGACTTATGGTAATCTGGTAGATGGTGCAATCGATCCATTTCCTTAAGAGATCATTTATGATGTAAACTTGCCAGAGTGGAGCTCATCAAGGAGGACTCGTTCAAGTGGGTATACGATATTTAATTTTGTGCATTTGCTGTCATTTTTTTTCTTCAATTTTTGAGTTATCCATGTTTGCAAAAGTTGAGCTCTGTATGTCGATGGGAACATACCGAAAAAAGAGTTGAAAGAACTCCGACGAACCTACGACCCAACGTTCATGACAAACTTTACGCAAGCCAAGTTTAAGAAAAGAGGGTAAAAACAAATCATATTTTAAGTACGTTGCATATGGCTATGTCTATCAATCCTCTATCTTGCTGCACATCCCCTAAGAACTCTAGCAACACAGCTCTGTGCTTTGTCACAAACTAAAATTAAATTTCTAATTGAAAAGTTAATAAAACCGTTCATTATCACCAGATAGACGTGGAATCTACCAGATTTGAAGATAAGATTTGGTGCAACATCAATATATGCTTGGTGCTTTATTCGCCTTGTAACTAATTACACCAAGAGCTTAATGAACTCACACAACTCCCTTCGGTAGTACTAATTGAAATAAATGGCTTACAATCTCAATCCAGATTTTTCCAACGATGATATTATGAACGCAACAGTTGACATTCTGCCATGAATATGCTTCATCATGTCTACAAAATAAAAGGAGCATCATGTGATTTACCCAACAGCGATCCAACGATCTTTACCAATCCCACCACAGTCTTTATCTTCTATTCCTCATATTACTTACTTGATGCTTTGACTGTGATGTTTGAAAGACATGCGCATGAACCCCACACGTCTGTGTTTGTGTTTAGTTTTGCATGAACCATAGAAATTGAGAACTGACAGAAAATGACGCAAGGCTGTTAAAGCATCTCTTTGTCAAATATTCCTCGGCCGTGCTTGGTCTCCTGTCGGAATGTGCTAAAAGTGCCAGTAAAAAACCAGGATAAAGGAGGAGGGCCACACAAACGATCTTTGTCATCAAGTAGTGTCGTTAAACAGCAACTAACGAACACCTCAACCTCTCCTTGTGTCCTCTCTTTTAATGCTTTAGGACCATTTTGCTCGATACTAGTTTTGTTGTGTTAGGTCAGGTGTGCTGAGAACTGTTAAAATAATTTCTGCCAATGACAATGGCCTTTGTTGCAATAAGATGTCGTTAAACTCTTGATGATTTTCTCCTGAAGTGGCCATATATAAGTTCGCAAATACCATTACTCTTAGACTTGGTAATTCTAAAACAGCTTTGCATGGCACGGTAAAGTTTAAGCATCTCAGCTGATTACGCAAACACTTGGTAATTTCTGCATACCTGTGCAGGTAGAGTGTGCTGGTTCCTATTGGCTGTACCTCGACTGATTTTCCCCAGAACTTAAGTTTCGGTTGAACAGTATTGCTGAAGGTGAAGTAGGGCGATTCGGCATGCAAGGCGCTAACAGGTGGGTGATGACTCACTTGTTCACAGACAACACGAAATCCCAGGTCATCTCTGAGAACAATCGAAAAACAATGCATTCAGTAATCTTGAGCTACAAAACCAACAATCAACAGACCAAAAAAGGTTTTCAGTTCCACTCATTGTGGACTGGACTACATTTTCTCAAATATTACATTCATAATGACACTTGCCATTGTATACGAGAGCAGAGAGTCTCTGAGTAGATATCTTAAAGAGGAACTATATAAATATTAAATTACATTAAAGGCGCCATTTCCATCTGACTGATGGCTGCATACACAATGCCTCTGAAGATGCGCTATACAAGTGTTCTGTTACATTACATTACAACCATGCACCCACATATGCAGGTATCTGACTTTTTCAAACTAGCATGGAGTTTCTGCAGCCAAAAATTCGGCCTAAAATGCACACAAATATTACTTCTGCGGTCGAAAGTTATTTGTGTATGTCTAAAAACGACACTAAACCTAAACGACCCTCACGATGCCTAACCTACCCTAACCGACCCACGACGATGCCTAATCTAACCCTAAACGACCCTCACGACGCATGATTACAGATTTGAAGTGTTTTTAACAGTGCGCATGCGCCAATGGTAGCGCATGCGCAGAGGTCTTTGCGCGCTAAATTTTTTATGGGTTTGGCCATAGAAGTAACATTTTTGCTTACTTTTGGCCGAATTTTCTGCCACAGAAGATTTATCCTTAAAATATCGTTCTTAGAACACCACAAAGGAGCTAATAATGACTATATATAGAAACAATGGAAGCTCACAAGTTTGCAGAGTGAGATAGGAGAAAGAAAAGCGTGATATAAAGAAATCGCTAAACAGCTAAGAATAACAACATAAACAGAAGTTTAATGGTGAAAATCTTATATTTACAGGAACCAACCTGTTTAGTTCATAGGTTTCCCCAAGTATCGGATTAAACGGTTTGCCAAGCCTTTCCCAGTTGGAGGCAGAGGCCGAGACCACGAATGCAGAAACAAACTAACATAAGAATAATCAGATGCGTGAAAATCCTTTTGAATAAGTGTTTAATCTAGGCACCCCTCTGGGTGCTGAGGAAGGGGTGGTATGTGCCCCTCATTTATAATCTGCCTTATAGCCTGATTACCTAGAAGAGGGCAAATAGATTAAATACTGCTTTTCACTACCAGATGAATCCAACCCATTCCATTCCCTTGTCCACTTCTCTCTCAGCATTCATTCTATGAAAAAAAAGTTTAAAAAAAATCTTATTAAATCTGCAGAGACAACTTCGATGGTAGTCCTAGTGGCAGCACTGGCCTTGAAAATTTGGTACACAATAGCGGCAATACGCATGTTCCGCACATGATGTTCATTTAAAACATATTGACAGATGTACCATAATTTCGTTAAAATTGATCTTTTATCTTTCTTTTGGTGTGCAATTGTGTATTTTGCTTCGATGCAGCGACGCCACTAGGTATTACTCTAAAAGTCACCACTTAACAGTATTCTAAAGACTTCAAACTTTCTGGCCCCATTTCCACTGTATGACAGCTAATGAATTCCAACGAAGTTCAAGTTCTGATCTTCACCTTAAACAGCTCAAAGTTCATCAAGGATGTCTCAAACTGTCGACAGATATTACTCCTCTAGTGTTACTTGACACATTCCAAATGATTTATTCTCTGTCACACAATATCAACAAATACCCACAAAATATTATGTTAACCATAGTGTGGCAGATACAACATATTGAGGTTCTATAGCACGATGCATTCCTAGACACGTCACATTGTAATAAAGTTCTCCATAAAATATCAAAAGTATTTAAGGTAACCGCAAGTAGTAAATTGGTAAAATGGAAAATCGTTTAGGCCTCCAGCACATCCTACCTCGAGTCGCTTAACCGGATCATTGCAGTCTGATGCCTGCTTGATGAGATCAGCATATTCCAAGTATTCCGCTGTTCGCTGGAGAAAACTCAACGGCTCATTCAGCACAATTGGCATTGTTATTTTGGACAGCTCCTAGAAATTAGAATAAAAGGAAAGTGCATGTTATAGTATCAGTTCTTGTACTCCAATCAAAGTTTATTTCTCTAACAATTAACAAACAACATCACAAAATCATCTGTTAATTATTCAAAGAGACGAATTCAACGAACTGAAGATGTGTATGACTGTGTATATCATAAATGTGTGTGCATGCATGTGCAAATTTAACATATTATACATAATAAATTTAACAGTTAGCATATTTGTTTGGTTTGGATTTGCACATGTATGAGTTGCAAATAGCTGATGACACATACCTTTCCAATGCACTGCTTCAGAAAATTCCAGACGCTAAATGTTCGAGCAAATGCCGGGACAGGTAGACGACATCTTCAAATCAAAAACACTTATCTGACTGAAGAACAGAAGCCCCTTCACAAGCCTTCATAACTAATATCTGCATATAGGTCTTATATTGAGCAACACAACAAGAGCACCTCTGAGTAGATTTCTTGAAGAGGCGCTATATTAAGTTTCATTGATTGATTGCTTGATGAGTGAATGACAGGAGCCTGTGATCGATGATATGCAAGTCAATAAGCAAGTTCGAAAGCTTCTGTACCAGTGAGCAAACCAATCTGAATGCTGAAAAAGATAAGTCTCTACAATCAACCAATCGATCGATCGATCCGATCAATCAATCGATCAATCCATTCAAATTCAAATAGTACCTCTTTAAGATACTAGGAAGCTCCCAGACTCTAGCCAAATAGCAAACCTAAAGACTGATAATTAAAATCGGTCATCATTGAGTATGTATGAACTGTGCAAGCAATGGTAACTTTTTCATTTTTCCACGCAAATAATCAACAATAAAGCTGTCATCGCAATGCACTGAAAACACAGACGAATGACACGGAACATCTAACCTGCCACCCCATATCGATTTACCAAGGTCGAGCTCGGCAGAATGCAACTGGCAGGAATCGGAATTAATCTCGTGGGATGTCAATTCCCTGAAGCTACCGGCAACAGTGGCTCCTTTTTCATTGGAACTATCAAAGCTGTCATCGTCATCATCGTTACAATCTGCTGCATCTGAGCAAAATTAAAAACTGCTTCAAACATTGTTCCAGAAGTACTTCGTGCTGCACTTAGTATTTACCAACGTACAACTTCCGAGAGCATCAGTTAACCAGAACCTTATTACAACCATGTCTTTGACAGACATGACAAGATAATAATAATAAGACGATTTATATAGCGCCGTAGCACAACCGAGGCCAAAAGAAAGGGCTCTGTACAGGAGAACAAAAGAACTGCCTTAAAACAAGAGGTATTATATGGTGTGTTATGTTTTCACAAAATTCTGATTGTGGTTTACTGTCAGATGTGCATGCACAGTTACTCAGCATATATTCAGTATGTCCCAATATGCTGCAGTGCCCACTCATTATGAATTATTATCACTGAACTGTGTGCCACAACCCATCCAATGATGTGATATAACATAGCTTGTAGGCAATCTGATTTCAATCGGCCAATCACGATACGCCAACACAATCTTTTTCTGACTAATAGCAACTTGTCAAAAAAGACGTTAAATATTAATGGAAACCTAAGCACCCCAATACTAAATATTTGCCCCATTTTCTCTTTAAATGGTGCCAATGCGGCAAAATAAATGCATATGACACAGACAGTACTCGATTTGCACCCGGATCCTAAAAATAGCATAATCAAATATTCGGATTCGGTACTTTATGGAAAAGTCTACCAACTGATCCAAGTAATTGATACATCGAACATTATCATAATGGCACCATAGAAGTCATTGGATAAGAAGAGATTAGTGGACTGATCAATAGCTGACCTTCACAGTCGAAGAACTCGTCGACCTCTGAAGTTGAGAAGCCAGTTGGAGACCGATACACAATCGACTTCTCCAATGCCAAATGCTCCTGCGCCAGAACGTGAAGACTCTCCTGAAGAATACGCGACTTCTCTCTCTCGTCTTCCAGTTCCACTTTTCTCACCTACACATTCACAATGCATATCAAATATCAATCAGAATTTTGTGAAAACATAACACACCATTTAAGACCTTGTTTTATGGCAGTTCTTTTGTTCTCCTGTACTATTCGCATGAAACAAACAACCAATTTTTGGTTTCAACCACTAAGAAGCAAAGTCTGCTTGAAATAACATCCCTTTGGCTGTTGTTCTCCATCAATAATAAACAATACAAAAGATTTATATAATGTTCCTTCAAGATATCTACTCATAAAAACCAATTCCTAGGTTCAACCTATCCATTAATGAAGCGTCCATTTAACTCTGCAATTGTTGGTCCTTCACAGATCAGTCTTCTGACATTCAACATTCAAACCGAATTACCTGTTTATATAAAGGCACAAGAGTTTCAACCATTTGCCTTAACAAATTCATTTCCACAGGACTCATAACGTGATTTCCGTGCAAAACGGTATTCAAATTTACAATACAACTTCAGCATTAGAAGAATTTCTGTTTTTTCTTTACAGAATATGTTTAGCCATAAAAAGCCACAACACTTGTGAAATTTCTTTTGTAGAGATTCACTCATCAACCATAACCATCTCTTTAAAAATTAATCCAATCAAACAAACAGTGAAATAACATATAACAGTGATCAGAGGTGTAACAAGGTTTTGAAAAGTGGGAGGGCATAATTTATAAAATATTGAGCAAAGCGCAAAAACTCCCCCCCCCCACTTTTTGAATTTTGCTCCCAGAAATTTAAAAAATGGGGGGCACAAATTATTTTAACAAAGGTAATCTTAAAAAGCCATTGGATAAACATAAAAAAGAACCTATTTGGGGGGGGCACATGGGGGCACTGAGCACTAAAACGGGGGGGCTTTGCCCCTCCAGTTTTGAAACTGGGGGGGCAGGGGCGCCCTGCCCCCCAGCTTGTTACACCCCTGACAGTGATCAATACATAATCAGCGAATGTTTGGGAGAAAATAGAGAAGAGATAATACCCTTCAGGGACCTTGGTCCCACCAGTAGGGTCACCCTTACATGTCTTACAAGCATAGCAGTTGGTTAGGGCATCATATACAAGTCAATGTCGATTATGTATGTAAAATTCTTAAATAATTAACTGTTTAATCAAAGTGCGGTAACACAAAGCAAAACAAAACATGGCATATACAAAAAAGAACAGCAAATAGACAGGAGACAATGTCAAAGCTGTCAACAAGTCAGTGGCAAGTAACAGAAAAAGCTGAAGGGTGAAGATATTTACATGTTCCTGCTGTGTGAAGATGCTAAGACAGTGGGAGAGTGCACTAAGCATGTCCTTGGAAGACTCGACGAGCTGCTGGAATTGGTCGTGAATGTCGAGAGAGACAACTACAACAGAATCAAAATACTTGTCTGTAACAGACTAGAGAAACACATGTGTTATTTGTTCAAATTCATCTTGAAGCTCATCAAACGTTATCGAATCCACTGACCTCTATTGCAATATCATGAAAATGATCAACCGGGTAGAAATTTTCCATCAAGTACCAAATCCGAGTATTTGGATGTACTCAGTGCTTTTTTTCTGGAAGAATGCGCTGGAACGGCGTTCCGGCACCTTATTTCAATTGCTTAATAATAAATACAATAATTGTTCAAAAACTCTGGAATTTGACATAAAACTTTACAATTTAAATGTTTTACTTTCTAAAATTAATAAGTAGTCCCTTAGATTGTATAGATTGTGATCAATTTACTTTATTTGGAAGTTAATTTTAGCATCATTTCTTTCAGCAAGAAGGTTGCGCTCCGGCACCTTTTTCTCTAGAAAAAAAGCGCTGGATGTATCATTTGCCAGATCCGGGTATGAACCGAATACCATTTGTTCCAAATGAATAAATTTTGATAAACCTACATTCAGCTAAGCACAAATCTGTGGTTGCTGGCCACACAAAAGATAATCAAACCGATAGATACTCAAACCAAGGAATTGTTAGTCGTGTAGCAATACAAGGAGATCGAGCGAGAGGCAGCCTAAAGGGTGTTAATAGAAAGAGGAAAATAAAGGTGAATGTTGATGGCAAAACATATACGAGACCAAACACAAGAACACAACAACTACAAGACATATCAAAGTTTCATATCATACAATACAGCAAATCAGCTAAGAGAAAAACACAGAATGTAATACAAAACAATGCAATACAGTACAGTCAATACAAGATCATAAACATACTATTACAGTTACAGTAATGTATTTTAATGGCAATAATGACAATTTATACAGTAGCAAGCTTAACGCTGTCAGCGCAAATGAGCAAGATAAGAGAGTAATTACATCTCTATCTGGTTTTTTTTTAACACAAAGGTTTATGTCCTCGTAATTAGATGCACGAACGATCAGATGAAGGTCCGATTCATAATGTCATCCATTTTATATACTATCTGTAAGCATAGAACCTGGAATAGTCTTCTGCTTAACATCGGAAGTGAGCTAATCAGTAATCAGTCTGTCACCTTCCTCATTCTACAAGCCTGAAGTCTGTTTCACTTGACCGCAGGGTTCCACTGCTTGGTCAGGTCAATGCCAATAAGATTTATCCTCAAGTTGCACCTTATAAATTTTAACATTTGCTATACAATCATTTTGCCAATCAACCTTTGCCATCGTGGGCCCTTCTATGTGGAATGACCTGCCCCCCATATCCGTAACAAGCTTTTAATCGGGCTCCCACCCTCATCCCTTCGTTGCCTGAAGAATTTCTTATTTCCTCGGGGCTGTCACGCTGAGAGCGCTTCTGAATAGCTAGTACTGTAGGAAGCGCTATATAAATAACCAGAAACGATACGATACGATACAATGATTCATATAATAATGCAGACATAATACAATACGTAAGGCAATCAACCACGAAGATCAACCCACAAAGATGTGGGAAAATAATTTCTTTGTTACTTTGATAAATTGAACTGCAACTGAAATAGCCAAGAAAACCTTTCTCCACAGATGATCGTTTTCCGTTGTCTTTCATTCGGCTCAGGTCCGACGTGATTTGAATCACCTGACTCTCGATGATCTGCTGGTGAGCCTGTGCCGTCTACAAAGATAACGAAATCCAATGCATCTCTAATGCAATAAATGACTTAAAAACCTAACTACATGCATAATACGCAAACTCGAGTAAAGTCGAGTTCAGACAAGAGGGCCAAGTGCAAAACGGTTAACACTTCATCTTAAGAAGCCAATTACAGTGATAGTCTAGGAGTCACCATCAGGGGCAACGATCCAGAAGGGGTTGAGAAGAACAAGTCCCCTCCACCTTATACAGAGAGGGGACACGTTTCCTACCCCTCTCATTGGGTGTCCCCCACAGGTCAAACGAGATCGCCGCCTCTGGTCACCATTCTGTTCCACCTCTGACCGAACGCTGCCGAGTGGACTTTCAGACAGCGAGGGGAGGACTGGTCAACTACGCTCATATATCAAAGCTACGAAACTGATGTCACAAACACTTCACACAGCTCACCTTCTTCTAAGGATATAGCTGCATTTATAAGCACAGTGCACTGCAACTGTACAGCAACAATTTGCTCATTCAGACTTTACAGAGCAGATAAAATGCAACTAACCAGAATCAAAAGATTTCTACTGCGAAATAACCAAAACACATTGCAATCAACTGACAATCACTTCAAAGTGAAAACATAACTTTTGAAATTCCGTCAAACAGGCGAGGGAGGCCAGAAGGCAGGCAATGGGGCACAAGACATTTCAAATTTAATGATATCGGATCCCCAATGACTGGAGCTGCCGCTGTCCAGAACAGTGCGGATGAGATATCTGAGCAAAGGCAGTACTACAAAGGGAAACAGTGTAGGAGGATCTGCTGAGAACCTAAAAATCCTAAAAGAACATTGAGAGGAACCATAACCATGTAGTGAGTCCCCTTTTTCCAACACCCACTAAAAACCCTCTATGCCCTCAGATCACAGGCCCACATTCTGACTACCAGTAAGTAAGAAATGTTGTTGAATGACATAATAAGCAGCAGTCGATTTACTTGGAAAGTATCCTGTAGGGATCCCAGTGGAAGAACAACGTTGTCATCCTCTTTATCGTCTCGAAGAGCCTGTCCATCCAACTTTACCAGGTTGTCCGAGTAACGAATGTGTTCCTTAAACGCATTCTCCCACTTCTGTTTCACAAATAATAACAACTATTAATATCATCATGCAAATACTAAGTGACAATAATTTAATGACCAAAACATCAATCAATGACAATGAGCAATTGAGAGTGAAAGATTTATTGACTGAGTTTGAAGATTTTGCCACTGTGGGTCCCTCCAGCTGGAATTGGCTTCCTTTAGGACAAAAAGATTAAAAATATCAACAAAAGATTAACGCATACGAAATGTGGATATGGAGGAAGGTGTAGAGAATATCGTGGACAGAGAAAAAGACAAAAATGAAAGGGTGCGCATAAGAGATTGGAGTTGAGAATGATGAGTCACTACAACAAACAGCAATGAGAAGGATGCTGGGATTCTTCAGGCATGTCATGCGATCAGATGGATTAGAAAAAGGAAATGATGTTGGCGTGCAGAGAAGGATAGAGAAAACGGGAACGACCAAGAAAAAAATGGCTGGACGAGATACATGAAAGAACCGGAATGAACCTGGAGGAATTAAGAGATGCGACTTCAAAAAGAAAGCAATGGAGAAGTTTTGTTGTTGCGATCGCTACCGTTCCAAGATCTGACAGCACAAGGTGACAAGGTGAATAGGACCAACTATTCTTCCTTAACCTCTGGATCAGTTCCGGTAGAACCTGAAAACTGCCCTCTTCATCAGTGAAGACTAAGGCTGTCAACGGGTACCCGAGTACCCGACCGAAGCTGAATATCCGGGTAATAAACTCGGTTTTCGGGTACCCGAAATTCCATAGAAATGCGCAATTTTACCTGTACATATGCCAGAAATATTCCGTTGGTCATATTGGTTGACTGCCCGGGCAATGAAATCGATTCTCGGGTGCCCGACATTCCGTAAAAATGCGGAATTTTCTGCATTTCCTAACAAAATATCTGCGCGGTCGGGTACCCGAACCACGTGGTCGACGGGTACCCGGGTTGTCATTTCAACATTTTTAGACAGCCTTAGTGAAGACACTGGCCTGTGTTTGGAACGCCTCTGACTACCTTGTCACCTTGTCCTTTCAGTTCGTTGAACCGTCATGATAAATCTTCTCCATTGCTTTCTCTCCAAGGTCGCATCCCTTAATTCCTCCAGATTCACTCTGGTTCTTTCTTGTATCTCGTCCATCCATTTCTTCCTTTCCTTCTCTACATGCCAACATCATTTCCTTTTTCATTCCATTTGATTACATAACATGTCCAAAAAAACTAGCTTCCTTCTCAACGCTGTTTGTTGTAACTTCTCATCATTCTCAACTCCAATCTTCCTGCACACCTCTTCATTTGTCTTTTTCTCCATCCATGACATTCTCAGCATCTTCCTCGATATCCACCTTTCGCATGCGTTGATCTTCTTCTCCATGTTCTTCATCTAAACTGATTAAACCTACAGTTGTTTCTAAGCACAACCCATATTCAAATCACATTCTTAATCTACTGGCAAATTCTGTCCGTACAACTATCCGCTGGGTTTTCTGAAGTCTTTGAGATTTTAAACTCACCTTGCTCACAAAGCTCAGCGTTACAAGTGCTTACCAATCGTATGAGCTCGGTGCTATTGCCAGCACCAACGCTTAGCCACATAGCAGAACCATCTGAGAAATTCAAGCTGAACACATGAGCCACGCCAGGTTTAGCCTAAAAATGTAAGAATATCTAACACTGTGTATACACTCAAAAGTCCCAACAATATTAACCATGTCACAATCAAACAGCATCAACCATGAACAATTAAACACTTAATCACCAACAACTGTCAACCACATTAATAAACTGTAATCATACCAATCATACCGAAGACTATACTTGGAGAGACACATGGAGAGAGAGTCAATAGGCAGAATGGACGTACAAAGGGAGAGAGTGAGCCATGGTCACAGTTAGTAATGGACCATATTTATAAAGCACTCTCGAATGTTGATGCATATCAAGGGAAAAAGAATGTCACGCTAGATCACTCACAGTAAAGTAAATATCCCATGTACCATACTGAGACCTCGGAAAGGCATTCGTTCCCTTCACAGGCCTCTGAGCCGATAGTGTCAAGTCTTAAGGTCCTAGACACACGTCAGCCCATTGCAGGACTTGGTAGTTATCGGTACTTACCAGCATACTCTGGGTATCACATAAAACCATTCGGTAACAAAGACTTTACAGACTTGCTCTGAATTTCTGGAATGAAACTCACAGCTGCACGATCATCAAATATTACCGAGCACCCACCATGTAATATATCAGGCATATAACATATTTACATATAGTTGTTTACAATTAATCTCTGTTGATGTCGTCAAGTCTACAAGCTTAAGCAGCCAACAGTTCCTATAGAAATGTAAAACCACTGCACAGTATAAATGAAGAATGGGTTCTTTATAAGCAGTTTACCTGCACTTTTGCCCCATCCAAGTATCTGTAGAGCTTACGATTAGCCCCAGCTGATGCATCACCTCTGTAATATCATCACAAAAAGACATCAGCCACCACCTACACTCACAACCTCTAATAAAATCAAAATGGTATCCATGCTTAATATTGTTACTAAGCATTTAATGCTGCATCAACTACATTAAAATGCCATTGTGAAATTCTGAGTCTGGAATATTATGAGAAGAAAGCAGTCAACTTACAAGTGGCACAAGACCTGTATGAAACCCAGTATAGTTTAGCTTAAATGTTGCAAGTCATGTGTAATCAATTGTTCCTCTGGAAAAACACTGGAATTTATAGTAATTTAAAATAATTTATAACAACTAAAACAATTTAATCAAATCAAATAAAGAATTTTGAAACTAAAGCAACCAATTGTAATCTTCAAACTAACCTGGTCGGAAAGATACTAACAACACCTCGCTCCAGAAGAACCCAAACCTGTTTCCAGCCCAGAAGTCGAACTTTCTGTAAGATCAGAAAACAGTTTCAGTAAATCGAAATCCATTAATCATTGTTATTTAAATGTTTCAATACAACTTACATGAATTGCATAAAAATTGCAATAATCACACAAGAATTCATCTATCGCATTGACCAAGAGAATGATGCCTTCATTGGTTAGTTGCAGTTTAACGACAATGTGATAACAGGGATCACTAGTGTCGCCCTCGTCCTTTATCCAGGCTTGGGACTGGCACTGCTGGACTACAAGTAGTGACGAAGTTTAATGATGACTTCATATTTCCCTAAAAACATTTCAAGCGCAGTGTCGTCATCCATCTATGAGATACCCCTGGACGATGAGGCAACCCGTGAGCCATTGGCAGTGGATCACATCACCTGTAGTGGCTCTTTATTCTTGATACCACATGCTTCAGATACTCTGAACTTGATACTATGCCCTCTGCAGCCGGGTTACCATTGGTTGGGTCTGCATAGGTGCACAAGCCGACCACTGGCAACTCTTTTAATGTATCTGAGTACTGTTGTTAACCGAGAAATACTCACATCTTAAGGACATTTAATATCACAGAGTGAATGCAATATACTATTTTAGTCAGAACATTGCTAAATAAATTTCCTGCATAATAATACAGTGCCTAAATAAAGAGAAATAAATAATTTGCCCTCAAACTGACATCTGGATATCTAACTGCACTTCATTCCTGGAGACTGAGTAACTGCTAGAGAATGATGCTGTAATATTTAACACAGTAATTGGGGACAATTAAAAATGTGCTGCTCTTCCCATAATAATAATAATAATAATAATAATAATAATAATAATAATAATAATAATAATAATAATAATAATAATAATAATAATAATAATAATAACAATAATAATAGTAATAACCACAGATGTCTCAAACATCATGATAAATTCCCCATAAAATCATGGTGCTCACCATTCCAACCAAACAATCCTTTACCTTGAACAAAGTGCCTTCATGTCGGTGAATGTTATTCTTCTTAACATGACTTATAGATTTTACGTCTAGCAGAAGTCGCATCCTAGGATCAGTTGCCAGATCAAGTGCCATCTGTCCTAAAAGGGGAAAACATGGTAACAGGGTGCTGTCTAATGACACATACCCTTATAAGTCATCAGCCTAAAGATGAATGATGACTTCTATGTCTGTGTGTGTGTGTGCGTGCGTGCGTGCGTGTGTGAGTGTATGTGTATGCACATAATAAGAACATCCCAAAGGTTATTTGACAAAGACATCAAACAAATCTAAAACAGTGCATCTTAATTAACATGAGCTGAAACTCGTTTCTTAGCCATTTGTACGGATAAAATTCTAATTTCAAGTCGTAAACTGTTCCAATAAAGGTCCAATACACGCAGAATCTGCCGATTTGGCAAACCTGATTAAATCTAATTTAATAGCCTTCACACCAATGGTTATTAGAATGTGATAAAAGATATCAAATGATGTCAAATGCACTTCATGGCAGATATAAATACATATCATACAAAGCTGGGTCACAAAACTGCTCAAAAGATAATTAAAATAATTTCAAGTATAGATAAAGCATCTATCGTGATAATGTGCAAATTAACTTTATTCATTACATTATATCCATTGAATACTGCTAACAGTTACTTTATCAACAAAAGACTGCCGATTGGTTATTTATTTTTATTTTTTTCTCCGAAATTTGATACAGCCGTTCTTCCAACATCTTTTGCTCAGAAGTGCACATGCCTCGACGGTGCTATTGCAGTTGCACTGCAGAGCAATTGTGCCCGAAGGACTTGGTCAAGGTCCCTACACAGTGACGCCTTGGACGAAGATCGAACCCGCTAACAGAGCACAGACTGAGCGTTACGAGCCGACCGCTCTAACCGATCAGCCACCATGCCACACAAAAGCGTGTAGTTAGTAGTTGTCAACAAGTAGTGAAATAAAAAGAAGCCTTACCTTTGCTGTTGCATATGGATGTATCGACACCATTCTGCAGGAGAACAACGACGACTTCCTTCCTACCCCTCGTTGAAGCCCAGTGGAGAGCAGAGTTCCCGAAAGTGTCCACACAGTTCACATTCAACGGATGACCCGATTTCAGCTGAAAAACAAAGAAAATAAAAAATCACCGTCAAGCGATCAAGAACACAGAGACAAAGACTATATCATCATGATGACGATGACCACATAATATGTATGCAAGCACATACATATGCATGTATTCGCATGAAACGTTTGTTGCATGCCTTTGTAAGACCCTCACACACACACACACACAATAATAATAACAACAAAGAAGTTGATAACAGTGATTGTCAGATGATAATCAATCAATCAATCAATCGTAAATACTTGATGTAGTGCCCCTTCAAGATATCTACTCAGAGGCGAAATAATATGTAACATGTGAATGTAACATTGAAGTGCAAATCTGAGGTGCGGATAGTCAGCTGCCTGTAGCAGACGCACAATTAAATAAATATCCAAATGCTTGAAAAAGAAGGAGGAATAGTGAGTTTGATCTACTTTTTGAACGACATAAATGAATTTGTGCTATGAAGAGTGAGAGGCAATCAATCGCCTTGATTTCTTTTGGACAGAGTCAGAGAATGCATGCAAGTCCAGAACTATTCATAATAGTGATGATAGTGAAAATGACACGGTTATGAACATATCCCACACAGGGTTCTAGGATAATAACCCTCCAGACAATTACCCCGGACAAGACATTTTCATGTATTATATGCATTTTCATGTCTTACCACTAATACGTGGGGGTTATTGTCCGGGGGGTTATTTACATTGGGGGATATTGTCCGAGGGTTATTGTCCTGTCGCCCCCACAGAGATAGATACGATGATTATCAAGAGACCACAGACCATGGTTGCTAGAGTCTCAATATCTCCGTCACGAGCTGCTTTACGAAACCTCTCCTCAGATTTCCTTTTCTCTGTTATTTCTGCAGCTGAATTTTTAAAAAAATAATAAAAACTAAATCATTTCACAATAATACTATTTATTTCAATATTCATGGTCACATATGAAGAGCTTCCAATTATTTTACGAAATGAAAAATATCTTCAAGAAATGCCACACCACAGTCATCAAAGATTCTACCTTCTTCTGCATTCAATTCAATTCAATCTCGTTTATTGCAGCCACAGCAAACGGTACATGCAGTTAACAAACAATACAGATTATAAACTATAGGCTACAAAAGGCACCCCAAAAAGGATCGAAATCCCGCTAGCAGGGACACCCAAGTAGCTGAAATTAACAAGAGGAAAAAGAAATAAGATAGCCGTCAATCAATATTAGTCCTAATTCTAACTCGAGAGGGCTAGGATCATCAAAACAATTAGACAGTCATAAATGCAAACAAGTTACAAACTAATCCTCAGGACCAAACAGAATCTTATAAAATTAACTTAACTAAAGCAGTCTGTGAACCCGGACGACGGGTGGTGAACCAAAGGCGAGCGAGTGACCAACTGCCCCGTTTCATAGTTGTGGAAATCATATCATCGAGCCATTTCATTTATTGAAAAGGTACGCAAATTATTTCTAAACGTATGAGGGTTGATGGACGAACGGATTTCAAGCGAAATAGCGTTCCAGACCTGCAGACCTGAAGATTTGAGACTGAATTTACGGAGATTTGTTCGGGCTCTATCAGAGCGGTAAGCACGGGAGTTCCTTGGGCAGTAGGCATGGGTGTTGGAGCCTACGGAGAAATAATTTAGGAACACTGATAGGAGTAGACCGCGCTCATAGCGGTAAAAAAATATACCTATTTGAAGAATTCTTATTTTATCTAATTTTAGAAGCTGCAAATCTTTAAATAATGGGTCAGTATGTGCAACTCTATGGGCACCCGCAACCAGACGTATCGCCCTTTTTTGTAGCACCACTAGTTTAGTGAGCCTTGACTTATAATTTGAGGACCAAATTGAATTACAATAGGTTAAGTATGGATAAATCAAGGTATGGTATAATTGAAGTTTAATGGAATTAGGGATAATGCGGGAAACTCTGGATAATATACCTATATTTTAGGCTATTTTATTAGCAATATGATTTATATGTACAGCCCAGGATAGGTGGTCGACATATACCCCAAGGAACTTGGCGGATTCAACCTGAGCAATCGGTGTGCCTTTTATGTGGAGACTTAGGTTTAGATCCTTTGGTAAAATTTTCCTATTAGAACTGAAAAGAATGAAATTTGTCTTATCTAGGTTGATCATGAGCTCATTGGCGCAAAACCAATCAGCTACTCCAAGTTCATATTATCAAGAAGTGTATCCAATGATTTATGCGAAAGAAACATATTAAAACATAAAACATGCCTGACAAATACCAATCCAAGAAAATATGAAATATAAAATATGGATGAAAATCATTTTCTAATTATCAGTTTACGTATGTATGTATGCATGCATGTATGTATGCAGGCATCAGGGGTGCTTGTATGACACCCTTTAAGTAACTTACAGGGGCACCCCAGCAACACGACCTAGGAATTACTGAACAAAAGGGTAATTGCATGTATATAATGACCCCAACTTTACACAAATGCATCTGCCAAAAACTGCTTGTAATTCATTCAATGAATTCTCGTGAATTCAAAATAAATTCTCATATAATGCAATCAAAGGCATAGAAACCAAATCTAGTTCAGCTTTGAAAATAAACTCATAATATTGCGACTTCACTACAAGTTGGTTCTCAGTTGGAATACCAAAGACAACATTAGTATGATTATAATATAACAACATTATTTCCATGCAGTATAAATTAGCACCAAGTGGCACCGACTGTTAATAAGCTTTTCAATACGGAATGGAACACTGACTAAAAACATTAACTAAAAAGTGACATTCGAAAAACTAGACATACGTGGGCCTACTCATAACATGGCTGGTAAAACTACACAGGACACAGGTACTCATTGTACAGTTTCAACCTAACTCTGGCTGTTTTTGTTCATAGCGGCAAACTAGTCAGGCTGGGTGCCTTGAATCGATGCCATTTGTTCGTGATTAGACACTGGTGTTGCGGGGCATATTGTTTACAAAGAACCAGGAACAAAGTGTCCTCATACCTTCAATGAATTTCTTGATATCAGGCGTTCGTGCGACCTGCCTAGGAGTGTTGCCTTCAGCATTGAGCAAATTAACGTCGGCATGATGTTGAAGCAGGAGAGTCACAATGTCCTACAGGAGACAAAAAAATCACAAATATACAACTAATAAATTCATCCATGCCATCTGTCAGCTGTCGACGGGAATCCATTGGTTCGTTCACGATTTTGCTTGGACCCATCGATGATGGTGACTCTTTCAGCTTACTGTGCACCATTTTGCTAATTGTTGTTACACTATTTGATGGAAATTACGCTTAACATCATAATGGGCGAGAGCAGAGAGCACCTCTGAATAGCTATTCTGTAAGAGGCGCAACATATATCGAAAAATACAATACAGTACAATACAAAATTCATCCTTATTTCATGAATTCACTGGTCACCTAGTCTTCTTCCTCTTTTTTTTATCCACTGTTTTCTTCTGCTCAGCAACTGGCCATTCCTTTGATTCAAATTTTGATGCTAAGTTAATCTGATATTACTTGTAGTTTCCTTTGTTCAAACAGAGAACTCAATATCACAAAAAAACAAAGAAGTCACTGGCATAACCTATGATTATATAATCTGTAGCATTACTAAAACCTCAGCCCAAGGTCTTAGTAATGCTACAGAAAAGTATAAAGAGAATCAGAGTTGACCATGGGGGACAAGAGCAATGCCAATGGGAGACTGTTCCAGAATTAGTCCTTAAATGTGACCACGACTATAAACATTCTGATCTTCCATGACCATTTTTTGTCCCATGCTTTGAGTCTGGGCCTCAGACATGGGTCAGCATTAGTATACCAATTCAATTTAACTTCCTTTAGAACAATATGAGCTCCAAGTCCTCATCACATGTCCACACTGACAGAAACGATGACAAGCGGTCAATCGTGGTCAAGTTAAAAGATCCACAAACTACTATAGTCTCTTTGTTTCATATCTGAGTAGATATCTTGAAGAGGCGCTATATCAAGTATTATTGAGTGGTTGATTTATCTGTGACTTATAACTTGAATTGTAAGCTTCAAGATCAAGTATTTGAGATTCTAACCTAACCTCACCTGTCGCCCAGTAAATGCTGCTCGATGAAGCGGAGAATCGCCAATATCATTCATCGTGTTCACATCAGCGCCATTCTAAAATCCCATAAAAGCAAAAGCAATCAAAGATTAAATATATGTGATCAATTTTCACAAAATCAGTCGGAAGTCGCATTTATGAAATGCCTCATTTTGGCCTTTTAGTAGGAAAATCCATTTTTCATCACTTTTGACATTTTTGCACTAATGATTATACAAATTATTAAAAAAACACTATTGCCAATTGCTTTTGCTATAAAATAATGCTAAACATGTTTAATGAATATTTATTGGAACCTATGCTAACTTTCCAATTGGAATTTCTGCATTTTTATGAAATTTATAATGATTTTCTAGATCTGTTGCATCATTTTCCCATGCTTGCAACCCTACAATAATGGTATCACCTGCAAGCTTAACATATCCTCTAGCCGTCTTGTGTATTCGAAATGGACTAGCTTTTAATTTAAGCCAATCATAGCTTGAGTAAGAGGTCGTATGGAAAGAAATACCATGCTAAGGAAAAATGATCAAATAATCTCACGAACTTTGGGAGCGATTTACTCAGAAAGAATTTGAACACAGTACGATTTTAAATTGACATAACTTTTCTCAGGTATAAGATATAAGAGAAACAGAAGCAGTTCTGGAAAGCTAATAAGAAGGTATATAACGTTGCATCAAAAACCCATTTTTAAAATTTGTAAATATGCGACTGATTTCGTACTGAGACGTCACACACACATATATATATATATATGTGTGTGTATATATATATATATATATATATGTATATATATATGTATATATATATATATATATATAAAATTGAGTAAGCATGCATTAATCAATCAGGACTCTCTGTAAAGAACATTTAGAAATTCCTAAAATTGTTACGAATGATGCTGCCCCATGCTCAGGCAAAGGTAACATGAGAAGATTCAAAGGAATAGTTTCTAAGTTTATGGACACATTTCTCCAAACAGATGGAGCGACATATGAGGCACGTGGGTCACATGTTGACATACTGCAGTGAGGAACCAGGCAAGATGATCTCCATGGGCGGTTAACTGAATGTACGACAGTGTCTAATTATCTCAATGTCTAAACTAGTGATGCCTAAGTAACTCAAAAAGCTCTTTGATTATTCTATAACAAAGAGCACTCAAGGTCACCTTATCTTGACTCAAGTGTCATAATCAGCGCTTTCATCATAGTCACTTCATTTCATGCTAGGAAAGTATAGTACACCAGCAATCCATTTTCAGAGTCATGATAGAGTAATCTAAACATGATTCAAAAAGAAACATACTTCAAGCAGAAGCTGGACAACATCCCTGTGGCCAAAGTACGAGGCGAGGTGAAGTGGCGTCCAGCTATTGTTGGCCTTTGTCTTTCCTAACAGAAAACAACAGAAGAATCAAAATAAGACATTTAATATTAACTGATAAAATCATTTTTTATACGATATGGTATGGACAGCCAAAGAAGGTTTTTGTTGAGACAAGAAGTACAAATGTCCTGAGTTCGATATTTCCCCCATTCATTAAACGTCATTATGATCATGTTGACATACTGCAGTGAGGAACCTAAGCAATATGCAAAAGGTAAGAATGACACAACAAGGGTGACTGAGCAGAAAAGAAAGATACAGGGAGGGAGTTCCACAATCTAGGTCCAGAAAACAAAAGAAGCTTGTTAAATAAGAACAATAATAGTTTTAGGTATGACCACTGACCATTCACCAGAGATGACCTCATTGACAAATTCGTATTGTGTGGACAATACGAATCTATTATAGGTATTGTGGTTGGCCCAGGTTCAATGATAAATATGTTATGATGCCAATATGAAACAAATTCTTTGCTGAATAGAAAACCAATGCAAGGACTTAAGTACAGAGGTTACTCGTTCATATTTTTACAGATGTAGTCTAACACCAATAAGTTCACAAGAACCTTATGCATTCACAGTAATCAACAAATGACTACATTGACCTACATTGCAAATCCAGCCCAATCATAGGTGGTAATTAGGCCTGTCAATGAGTATCCAGGTGCCCATATAAGGGTGGGTGCCCAGAAGGGCTCAAGCATCTCAGTTCCTCCTTTCCACAGTTTCACAAATGCCTGTATTATTTGACAGTAACTTCAGTGGTCTGGTTTGGGAGCACCTCTGTTGAGATCTTTTCTTGAAGAGGTGAATCATAAATGTCAGATGTTGGTAATATATCTTTTACTTGGCAATGCGTGAGATTTACTTTCTATAAACATGATAAACTGGCAGGTGATGGCTCAGAATACCAACACCAGAATGCGACTGACGTTATTTCTGGCTATTCAACAGATGTGTTCAGGCTGCAGTCACCACAGACCCACCTTTTGCCGGCTAGGCTAGAGGTGGATGTGGCAGTCATGGGATGCAATTCATGTAATTGATCGCAGAGATAAAAGTGAAAGTAGGCAGGTCCTTTCATCATCTGCATTACTGACAGTTTACTCAAATTCTGACATCTCGATTGATAGCATACAAGTACAGAATAAGCATTAGAGTACGGCATAACCGGAGATTGCCTTGGACATTCGCCTCGGGAAAATATCCCATTTTTCGGAAGTATTCGGAAAAATATTACACACAGAAAGAGTAAAAAATTAATTCAATAATTTTTTAAAGAAACATTTAGCATTCTAAAAACGAAAACTATGTCGCATTATTAGTCATTACAGGCACAAACATTTATTTTGATAATTTTTCATTACGTGAACGTCAGTCCTTGCGTGAAAGTGATGAAAGTTTTAGCAGGTCACCAGATGGCCGAAAAATGTAAGAATACCATATAGTGGCTTGTTTGCATAATGGCATCCTGAAATATAATCTTTGTTTTTCGCACAATAATTGTTATGAACAGATAAAGATTTAAAAAATGACATTTAGAAACAATAATTTTCATAATCGGTGTTGGCTATTTGAATGATCAACTACTCTTGGTAAATAATGGCATAATTAGAAAAAGTGATATCAGTATGGTTCTGTTGTTGTGCATAACCGAGTAGACAAATTCATACCAAGACAATTGATATCGAGATCAATTTCTCTGTTGCGTTGACGGTCAAGAAGAGATCTGATTGCGTCGATGTCTCCGTTTCGAGATGCATGCAGCAACTCCGACTCCACCATAGTATTGTTATTCACCATAGTATTGTTATTCATCCTCTGTGGAAAAACGCATATTCCAGACTTTACATATGACCTGGAATGACCTACCACTTGAGCCTTGCCTCGTTCTCATGACCTTCTACCTTATTCTTTTAATACCTCAAACCGATCTCTTGACGTGCTTGAGTAGGGAGCGCTTCTGAGTAGCTTTCTTGAAGGTATGCTAAATAAATTTTCGATGTGAATGAATATTTCTCTCTCCCTCTGACTTTATCTGTTTATCAGTCTGTCTAGAACAGGAGTCCCCAAAGTTTTCGATACCGAGGGCCACTTCAGTGACACAGTGAGAGTCTGCGGGCCGCAGGGATACCATGCGAGTGCCGAAGTCGCCCAGCATTTTCAGGTTTAGTTTTTAGATATAAAGCCTATAAGGCTTACTTATATGCATATAATAAAGTTAAGTAGGCCTAAACAAAAACAAAATTAATAAGAATTTCGTAACTCATTAAATATTTATTTTATTTATTTACTACTTTTATTCTAACCTAAAATGTTATTTATCAATCAATTTGCAATAAAGTTAAGAGTGAATGTTTTTAGAATTTAATTTAGAAATTGTATCAAAGTTAAATTTACTTCATGAGATGAACGTCCTGCGATTTTGGAAATTGAGATTTTGCAACAAATATATTACCAAATCGAGGTTCAAAGCTTGTTGTTGCAAGCATGTTGTCAAATAGTCGGATAAACTCAAAGGGTGTGCAATTTGTTTCTGCAAGGTCTGCAGACAGTTGGATTAGCCGAAACCGGTTGGCTTTGATGAAATTCCATCAAGCTTAGTGCATGAAATGATGTCCGCTCTTCTGAACGTCCTGCAAGTTGATCAGTTCTAATTGCAAATCAATTGGCACAATTGCTCACAAATGACTGTTTGTACAATTTGAAGTAAAAGAAACGTCGGGCAAATTCAGATAGGCCTAACAGGCGCAATGATTTCGAAATATTTGGCAGTAATTGAAGGTGTTTTATATCTCTGTAGGCCTACAAGCCGGGAAATGAAATGTTTTATATCTCTGTATAAGCCGGGAAATGAACTATAGTAGGCCTAATAAACTTTCCACACCATTGCAGTTTCAGATAAAGTTCATTCAAAAGTGAAGCGATGTCCACTAAAAACGCTAAATCGCACATCCATCCAACATTTTGTAGAAGAGTTAAGCAGTTTTGTCCATTATCCTTCTGTTTGATTTTCGGTTTTTTATTCAGAAATTCAGCGATTTCGCTTCTGATATTAAAAAACGTTTAGTGTTGCACCTTGCATGGCTTAACCATCGAACTGCCAAAATGTTAAATGCTGCTAACTTGAATAAGTTATTAAAATTAAAATGCGCTCGTCAAATTGGACACAAGTTCGTTGATTTTTCAAAATTCGAACATTCGACCGAGGGCCACAATAATTCTGCTTGAGGGCCACAGGCGGCCCGCGGGCCGCACTTTGGGAACCTCTGGTCTAGAAGTATGCATGGATGTATGCCTGTATCTAGACAGACTTCACCAATTGACATCTGCTCCCACCACAACAAGAATACCTTGGCTGTGCAATTAGTATTAAAGTGGGATTCAGAAGTTGAAAAAGACCATCCGTCAATTTATCATGGTTCTTGCCTGTATTGCAGTAAGTTTCCAATTACCTAAAATAAGTCACTCAGTGCTAGTTTCAGATGACTTTCACATTTTCTGGCTGCATCTACATAACCTTACACACTTTCAACCAGTCACCATTGACTTTTACAATCCTTTTCCCACTTTTGCTTGGCAATAAATCCGTAATAATGTGGCCATCCCAAAATTGGCAAGGACAGCACTGATATTAGGACAGCTAGTACTAACGTACAAACACAGATACAGTATTTATAAAATTACTGAAATTAGATACTGCACTCCTTCCAACGCTTTTTGCTCAGAAGTGCACACACACCTCAACGACGCAATTGCAGTTGTACTGCAGAACAATTGGGCGCAAAGGACTGTCCCTACACAGTGACTCCCCGGACGAGGGTCGAACCCGCTCGCTCAGCGCACACTGAACGTTGCGGGCTGACCTCTCTGACCGATCAGCGGTCACCATGCCACACATGTCCCTAAAGCAAGTGACTGGTGATGGAAAAAAATGATTATTTATAGAGATGTTGGCATTGCTGTCAACAATGGAGATTACAGTGATGATAACGATAATTAATAGCTCCGCCAATTCTGTAACTTACCAATGTCGCATTTGGAATGACACCCTTCACGAGATCAGTTGTGCAGCTCTTCTTAATCTCAAGTGTTTCCAGTTACAACTACCCAAACCACAGCTGTAACACAACCTACATCCAATCAGTTGCACTCATAACTTCTAACAGTTTCCCAATTAACCATGATTGATGTTAATCAAACAGTGAGTAATATTAATAAGCGGCTGAGTTCCTCTTTCACTATCAACACAGACAAGCTACTATAAAAAATTCTTTTATTAATACAGCTATGATCAAAAATGTTGACCTTAATTTAGCATCGCATGTCACTTGTTAGGCGAAGCAATTAGCAACAGCTGCACTACAGTCAAATACTGCAGATGATTAATATATTAACCCATTTGGGTGGCATATATCTCATCCTTGTTCTTGCCACTGAGACATTTTTGGGGTTTCATCAACTACTGAATACAAACTTAAACAGTATATATGAAAATTGCTTTTAAACATTGCAGTTTGAACAACCTTGCCAGTCATTGTTTGTTTTTGTATTTTATAGACTTGACAGGCAAAATGTGATGTTGTGGGATGCACCCCACAACATCACATTTCGCCTGTCAAGTCTATAAAATGTATCGCTTTCATTATTGGAAAAGTTCTATAAATCACAGAGTTGTATGGTCTCGAGACAGTGTCTCGGTCTCGGAAGCCTGCTGTCTAGCTCTTGAGGCAATGTCTCGAATTTTTAGAAACTGTCTTGAAGTGAATGTCTTGTTCTGTCTCGAACAAGCAGTCTCGATAAGTTTCACGTGAACTGTCTTAAAATCTTGCGCTGCAAAATAAAAACTGTTCTCAGGAATTTGTGCTATATACATTATAAGTTTCAAATTGAAATTACAAATGAACATTATTCTCAAAAACTGATACATTAGCATTTTACAGCATTTTATATAGGATCACTTGTCTTTTACTGTTTCATACTATCTTGAACCTAGTATCTCAGTCTTGGTCCTGGTACCTCACTGTCTAGGTTTTGGTCTCGGCACCTCACTGTCTCGTCTTGGTCTTGAAGTTCCAAGTCTTGCATACAATACTAATAAATCATTATCATTAGTAGGAACACTATAAACAGATGAGACACAGAATAAGATGGCGCTAAATTGTCCGTAGTGCTGCCAATCCTCGGATCGAGGATGATTCGAAACAATGTAAGACAAGCAAATAGAATGGTACACCCACCCTATTCTGAACTGCTGTCCTGGCAGTCAGTCGTGTTCCGCTTGCACTAAAATAGGAATCGCCTCAAAAATACGATGTGACGATCACTTTTAAATTCAAAAAACATCTGTCCATTTTTAGAAAAGCCAAAATCCGGAGCTATAAAATGGCATTGTGACATGATGTCATCAACTACTTGACAAGCAGCGTGATCAGTCGCACCAGCGTCAAACAACTATGCTGAAGACATCCTTTAATTAAGAATAAAATAACTGCCCTAAGAAAACATTGAAACAATCATTGCTGTAACTAATCACACAAAAACACGAAACATCTACTTCTCTCAGTTTCTATATCAAGTCCATTTTTATTTGTTGTCATATGCTCCGCAATTCGAAAGTCCATAAAGGGGACCATTCATGTCTAAATGTGTTACAACGTCCTGGCCTGTGATTTTATACACAAAGGTCGTCGCAACACTTCGGCGGAATGCAAAACCAGGAAATTTAATATACCATATAAAACTTTTATATACTAATTGTAGTAAGTTGCAGTTTGTAGGACGAAGTAAGCGAAGACCAAGATGGTCCACCTCATTCGAAACAATGCATATAATGTCTAGATCATGGTTTCTGAATATATGTCGTATACGTCAACGCGCAAACAACTTACAATCTCCTACGATGTTCCAACCTTTCGATTGAATCTTCCTGTGGACACAAGTCTTGCTCTACATCTGTTCACGTTTCTTCCTATGCTAAAAGTTACGAAGCCTTCACGAAAATTTCGTAGACGGTTAATATAGAATAGAATAGTATTCGTTTATTTGGCAATCAAACATACGCAAAGAACAAAATGCACGATAGAGAAAAAACAGCAAAGTTAGACTGTCCAGGAGGCCCAATTAGGGATCAATTGTTCCCGCTTTAAATCGTGACTCTTCTAGACTATCCAGTGGACTATTATCTATTTCGCTGTGCGTTGCTTTGCTTACTTAATGCTTAGTTTGCTAAAGGGTGTAATTCTAGTTATTAATGTCATTTAACATCAATGCATTATGTGATACTCATTTACATATAAAGAGCGTAACTGATACCTCAATTAATTAACAAACTATAATAATGGACACTTATCCATTTTGATGACTAATGTTCATAATTTCGCTTAGCAATTTTAACTGTGTCTCATCACTCTTACTTACATACAGCAATAAATTACTCCCTTTGCGTCAGTAAGAACAGAACTAAGAGTATTCGCAGCGAAAAAGGCCAGAGAACAAGTGAATTTTAGACAGATTTCAGCAAAATGGTTTGATATACTTTATTTTTTTTGTTTTATGTAGCACTTAGTTCATAAGTAAACTGTTTTATTATTTGTAGCATGTTTTATTTTTACACCTAGTGATCTTGGTGAATGAGCTTTTCGGTTGCTAGACGTAGGCATGGTTGTTGGACCTAATGTAATGTAATGTAAATCCTCGAAAATTTCTCAGCGCCCACAAAAACCACGTCAGAGAGACCAGCTTATTCACCGGGCCTATACCAAATCAAGTCCGCAATAGCCAATTCGTTTCCTTTCGGTGCCGTGTTGAAATCCAGGGAGTCAAGCCGAGGAGACAGCATGGTGCTACGGTGGAGGTGTGTAGCGAATCGCCGAAACCCGAATCCCCGAAACTGATTTCCGCCGTTTCCCCGAAAACGAAGTTGGATTGATGAAAAGGATTCTGTTCAAATGGAAGCTGGATCGATGAAAAGAATTCGCACAGAAGCTGGAATGATGAATGAATTGCTCTGTTTTCAATTGTTTTGAGGCAATTCAGCGTTTTTCAATAGTATATTGTTGTTTTCGGGGAATCGGGCTTTTTGGCCTTTTCAGCGCTTTCGGGGATTTGGGTTTTGGTGATTCGGGTTGGTCACTACGATGGTAGTCGATGATGAGGATGGTCATGTGGTGGCGCAGGAGTAGAATCTGGATAGGACACATTGAATAGTTCGGTTTTTAGTCATGAATGGAAAATAGGGCTTACTTATTGTTCTCAGGACTCAAACCTACACATAATATTTTCACCGTGTGACTCTGACTTACACATAATATTTCGGGCATGACTTTATATTTAGGCATGGCTTATACGCCTAGACATGGATTATATATTATATAGAGGAATCTATTGCTGCAGTGCAGAATTGCATTGAGATGCAAGGTTTCAGGCCAGAAATAGTTACCACTGAGTAGCATTTATTTGACATAATCCATGTAATGTAATGTGAATCCTCGAAAACTTCTCAGTGCCCCCAAAAGCCACTTCTCAGCGCCCTCAAAAGCCACGTAAGGGAGACCAGCTTATTGACCGACGCTATACCAAATCAAGTCCGCAATAGCTAATCCTCTTGTTTCTTTCTGGTGTCAGGTCGAAATCTGGGGAGTGATGAGGGTGGTCATGTGGTGGCACAGGAGTAGAATCTGGATAGGACACATTGAAGAGTTCGGTTTTTAGTCTTGAATGAAAAGTAGCAGAAGATAGTGAAAGCGGAGGAGAGGTTATGTTTGCGGGTGGAATGTGGGGATAAGCAAACTGATGGAGTTCTTTTGGGAGTCCATTCCAAAGGTTAGATGCAGCATAGACTAACATAGGGGCCTACTTGTCCATGGCATTTAGTCAGTGGTTAAATTCATCCGGATCTCACTGGATCTTAAATCCGGAACCTCAGACTTGGGATCCACCACCTCAAGTTTCCTAAATACAAGTTTCTTTCAGAAGTCAACCATAGTCACATTGCTTCACACATTTTATGCTTATCCAAATAACAAATAGGCCTATAACGATTTTATATTATATAGGCACCCTTGCTGTGGTAGGCGTCCTTGCAGTGGTAGGCCCGCGTTTACGTTTCCTTATAAATCACCGTTATTATTATTATTATTATATGTTAAAGATTTGCAACTTAGCCTCAATTAGGCTTCAGTTTTTAATGTTTAAATATGTGGAGATATCTCTATATAATTGGAGATCTGGCACCTCTGGTATGAGAAATCTAACCACTGAATTTAGTAGGCCTATGATGCTGACTTCTGTCCCTCCTAGCTGCATTCCAAGAAAAGCCTAGCAGTATACACTTTGCTTTGTAGTGTTTTTTGGTCTGCTGATCATTGGTCACAACAAAACACTTCTGGAGTGTTATTGACACGAAGACGTTCGAACAGAAAAATCTAGTAAAATGAATCTGTTTGAATTAAATGATGTCTGCAAGGACAAGTTAAGTGTTTTGGAGTATTTAAAAGGCCAGAAAATAATACACAGCGGTGTCGATTGCGATACGTGCCATCGGCCGTTTAGCATGATTAAAGAAAGATCATTACTTTGTGGGTACGTGTGGCGTTGCCCCATCTGTAAAAAGAAGCAATCAGTGCTCAAGGATAGCTTCCTGGAAGGTGCCCATATCTCACCCATGAAATTCCTGTATATCGTGTATTACTGGGCTACACAAACGTCGCTGCAGACCATGATCATGCACCTCGACCTCTCACCCAATACCGGGGTGGATTACTATAATTATCTTAGGGACATCTGCACGTGGAAATTAATCCAGAACCCGGTTCTGCTCGGTGGTCCTGGCAGAGAGGTCCAGATTGACCAATCCTTGCTTGTGAAGGCGAAACATACATTATGCCGTCAAGACCAATGGATCTTCAGCATGTATGATGTCACTGAAAAGCTTGGATATGTCACCTTCGTCGAGAAGAGGGATGCCACAACCCTCCTGCCAATAATAGAAAGAGTCGTGGTGCCAGGAACAACAGTAATTTCGTATGAGTGGGCAGCGTACCGAGGCATCGCCAATTTGCCTCACAGCTACACCCATCGGACTGTTAACCACAGCCAACATTTTGTGAATCCTGCTGATGGTTCTCACACTAACAATGTTGAGAGCTATTGGAAGAGTGCTAAGGCAATCTTCAGCCGGATGAATGGGACTGCCAAAGACATGATTCCTAGCTACTTGGATGAATTCATGTGGAGGGAACGCTTCGGCAAGACGTTTGATCTTGCATATTGTCACATTTTACGACATGTTGCCGAACGTTACCCTTGCTAAGTTGCTAGTGGACATTTACCTGAATGAACATTTAGCATTACTTGAGTCATGTCTGATATCTATCATTCTATTGGGTTACAGATGGACATTTATGTGAATGAACATTGAGCATTAATTACTTGAATCATGTCTGATGTCTATCATACTATTGTACCAAATAGATATGGAAGGCACTGTGTATGGAAGGCTTTGATCTGAAGACTGTACTTGTAAGGAGGATATTATAATGGCTGATGTCTGTTGACACTTTACATATAACAATAAAATTAATTTTATTCAAAAGCATTGTTTCAAATTGACAATTGATTTTACATGTGCTTGTTCTTTTGTGAGTCTGTGGCTACGACTCTCGGATATTCCTCCTCTTCTAAGGAATCCATTGACCATGCAGAGGTAGATGCATTCTCTTCAGCTGAGCTGGGATGACCTGAACTGTAACTTTTGGTTACCCATATCTCTTCTTTGCCCTCAGTCCAGACTGCTGGCATACCAGACAAATTAAATACCAAATTAAATGAACAAATACAAATCTATCTTCCTCAGCCAGGCTATTTTCGAATTTCGACAAGAATTTAGTACTCATTTGTTAAGTGAATAATAATATGATCCCCAGCTGGCAAAAAGAACTTCATGGAAAAGAGATTATGGTACAGTCAATTGAGCTGGAAAAGTGATAAATCCATATTAACCCAAGGCACATGCCCTTCTAAGTTTCCATACACCTGCCTCACCTTTTAAAAAGCCATCCTATTAGCCTAAGTGCGTATAAGACATGCACAGTATTCATATTTCCTCCTTACAATCTTTCATTCTCTTGCAATGTAACCATGGCCACTGCAAACGCGTTCTATTGAGCACTTTCTGCCCACCTATACCACTATAGCATTCAACTTTGAGCAGATCATAGCTTATGATGCTCCATAAGCACATCAGTTGACTAAAAGTCCAACATTTCTTTTTGCGGAAATGCTCTTACTACATGCATTTGTTTCATTCAGGTGGTACATTGTTCATCACATAGTAATTAACCCTTGTTAGTTATCTGCATTACATACTACAATACACTGACTGCCATTCGTGTAACCAAGGTGGATATACATATATGCAATATCTTTGAAGAGTTTCATCGAAGCATCCAGCTCTCATTTGATCAGTAAAATGATTGAGTTCCAGGAAACTGGCAATATTATTTCTGCAACTTTCTCTAATTTGTTCTGTTCAGTTGGACAGGTGTGGTGAACTGTAGGTCTTGAGGAGTGGCTGATGGATGCCTCATACCCAAGCCTAGCTTGGGCACCTGTTGTGAAGGGAAGGAGTGGTGACCTATGTGGACTGATGGGATAAGTCTATTACTTTGTTCTATGCCAAGCCCAGATCTTGTGCTAGGTAATTAGTGCCCCATCAGTTGGGTGATAGTAGAATTGAAGTTATTGTTCTTTGCTGTCATTAGGTTTATTATTATTCTATAGGACAAGAAGGTAGACACTTACATACATTACAGACAAGCATGACAGAGACGCCAAAGGAGCTCAGTGACTGAACGCCTGGATAATCTTTCAGAAAAACAATTTTATAATGCAGAAGACTGAGCATGCTTGAATCTGCGCTCCATTGCTTGGGTTTGAGTCCTGAGAACTATAAATAAGCCGAAAGTAGCAGAGGATAGTGAAAGCGGAGGAGAGGTTATATTTGGAGGTGAAATGTGGGGTTGAGCAAACTGATGGAGTTCTTTGGGAGTCCGTTCCAAAGTGCTGGTGCAGTATAGACGAAGGAACGTTTGCAGAATTTCAGAGACGATGGGACTGGAGGTTGAGATAGAGAAAGATATGACGATGAGCGAGTTGATCCGGGCGGTTGGATTGTAAGTATAGTTGACGAATGTAAGAGGGTTGAGAGGTTTGAAATGCGTTGTAGGTGATAAACGTAATTTTGTAGTGGATGCATTGAAGTTAAGCCAATGAAGTGATTGGAGAACAGTGGTTATAATGATGGTGTTTGGGGTTTTTTGTGACTGCGCGGGCAAGAGCATTCTGAATTGTTTGGAGGCGTCTTATTTGTGAGAAATCAATGTTGTGAAAGAGAGAATTGCAATAATCTACAATTGCAATAATCTAGTTTTGAGTGAACAGTTGATGTGGCTATTGTGCATGCAGTCTTGTAGTTGAGAATTGGGCGCAATCGACGTAGGTCGCGGATGTGCATATATCAGGTGCGAGATAGCTAAGTGATGTGGTCAGAAAAGGTAAGGTTCTTATCGAAGATGACTCTAAGATTGCTGACAGGAGAAGTGTAAGACACAGGATAAGTTGGGTTTGTTTGAAGAAGGTCGCAGGGGTAGGTAAGTTTGTTCAATTGCTCACGGAGGCCAATGATGAGAAATTCTGTGTTTGAAGGGTATAGGCATAGCAGGTTGGTGGTCATTCAAGTTGATATGAGGGTGATGGTGATTTATTGCATCTGTAAGTGATTGAGGGGAGAAAGATAAGAACAATTGTGTATCATCAGCATAGAGGTGATGATCTACAGAAGACGAGGAAATGATTTTATGAGTGAGGAGGTGTACAGAGTGAATAAATGAGGCCCAAGAACAGAACCTTGAAGAACACTGCAGGTGAGGCTGTGAGGACTAGATGAGTGACCAGAGGCATTGACAATGAAAGAGCATGAAGACAGGTATGACTTGATCCAGGATAGGGCAGTACCAGAGATTCCAAATGTAGAGGAAAGGCGTTTGATAAGAATGACATGATCTATGGTGTCGAAGGCAGCAGAAATGTCTAAGAGACATAGGCAAGACACTTGTTGGTGACCCATCGCCATAACAAGTTTGTTGTATAGTGAGGTGATGAGTGTTTCTAGAGACTCCTTTTATTTTTTTGTTCAGCTCAGTTGCTTATATCATTTTGTTCACAACTTATAACTTAGCAATACCTTTCTTTCTCAGGGGACTGAATGTCTGGATATATACCTGCTTGGTTTTGATGTGCCATCAGTGGATGCCTTGTGCATTTGACACGTGTGCGAATCCAGAAGCTCTATTCCAGGAAGAACAATTCTTCTGAGGCTGAAAGTTCTGCCACAGTATAAACGAAAATGTTACTCTTCGGATAAACGAAAAAATGTTCTAGGCTTAATCAGAATTATTTTGCGCAAATGCGCTAAGTTTGTGAGAATAGTTTGGGATTCTGGCTGTCTAGTTCATACCATTGTCAGGATTTGAACATTTGTTAGAAAAAGTGTTTTCAGGGATTTGGCTATTTTTTTATTTTCATCACTTCTGAGAAATGTGGGCTAGGGGATTCAGGTACTTTGTTACTGTTTCAATTGCATTATGGACCATTATGGAATGACACTAGTAGATAGCAGCACTCTGTTTGCTCGATGTCAGAGGCATCCATATTGTTCACTTGGTGATCGGTCTACCAGCAAGTCAGTGTGCATATGAGTTCAGAAGGAGGTACGGCTTAAGATCGATTACACTGTATATTAACGTTTACTGCAAACACTTCTCTGAAGTCTCAGCATACTTAATATCAATATGGCCACATGGGACATGAGATGAATATTGTGCTTTTGCCAATATCAAATTGAAGTTCTTGCTTTCGAACTAGACTTCTTTTATTGGTCAGATTGTGCAACTCTTCTGCTAGCTTGATTGGCAAAGCCTCTTCTGTCTTAAAAAGAATTCTTTTTTGGTTGTTGTAAACAATCCTTGTGTAAGAATGTGGAGTCTCCTCTTTAAAACGTGACTGTGTTTATTTCCCTTGCTTCAGAGATGAAAAAGTCTGAAGTGTATATTAAAAAAAAAAACTTTATCCCAAGATAGAAACTTTAAGAAAAACTTTTTCCCAAGAGTACTGTTCAAGCATATGCAAGAGAATGGCCCTTGTCATCAAAACCAAACATTATTCTTAAATCAAATATCTTGGAACTAGGTTGCGCTTTGCCAACCTTGTCTTAATAATAAACGAAAATCATCACCACGTAGGGTTTTGGACTTCAGATATAATTCGTGAACTATGTAATAATGTTTATGGAATCGGAGGTCCTGCTTATATTGAAAGATTTAATTTACATTTTAGTCACACACAATTCTGCTTGTCCAGCCTGGAAAGAAGCCAGAGGGCAGGACGTATTCGGATTACGAGTCAGTCAATGAATGTCTTGAAGGTAAGAACGCTCGGTCATCACTTGGAAACAGAAAGCCCATTAGTGTTTTGGTGCTTATTGATACGTGAGTCAAATTGTGGTTTGTCCATTTCTACGATAGTGTTTGCTTCTGATATACATAATCATTGAGGTGATTAAAGTGTTGTTTTGAGAACATGTGCCACTTTCCCGTTTACCCCAAGTATACACACAAATTGCAGTCTTAGCTCGATGCTCACAGTTTACGATTAATTGTCTTGTTTTTTTCTATTTTATAGACCTATTAGAACTTAGGTTGCATTGTCTGTGAAAATAAATGACATCTTTCTGGTTGCTTTCGTGCTATTTCTATCGGTGTTTTAGTTTGAAATTTGAGGTTATTTGAAACACAGACATATCTAACTCTGCTGAGAAAGGCAGCTTTTGGACATCTGATGGGAATGTTGTTTAGAACCAGTTTTAGGCAATGATCAGTTATATGAATTGGACTTTTCATAGCTCTAGCTGTAAGATTCGAAAGACTTATCGGACAGACTTTAGACCCAGAGGATGACCTCACGACAGTGCCCAAGTCAAACTGGCGGTGAAAATTTGGCAACTGAGGATAGCCTCAACCTCAAGTGGTCAAATATCCAGTTTCATGTAAAAGGATGATGACACTGTAGGCAGTACTAGTAGAAAAATTGATGTTTATGGCATAAGTGATCCAATTCAGATGTTTGAGCTGTTTTTTTCATGTTGAAGTTGGTTTCAACTATTGTCAGAGAAACTAATACTTGGACTGTAACACTGTAATATTTCAAGACCATCAGGTTTCCAAATGATTTTTCTCGTCTGAACAAATTGAAAGACACAATAATGAGCTGAAAGTGTTTGCACTGGTCAGGAATTGTGCAAAACCTGAACTAGAAGTATTTTGGTCTACAAGACTGCTCTTGGATACTATTGCTTCTTGTATGGCCTTTCAAAATCTGGACGATCTCTATATCAATTACATTGATCTGTCTATTGCAAAATGATTGTTGCCATTGTATCTACTCTTAATTAAAGTGAAGAGAAAGTGAGCAATAGGAATTATGATGGGAATTGAATTAATTAATATGGCATTCTGTTGATTGAACCACACCGGATGAATGTGTTAGCTCACATGCCCTTATTAATCCGTTTATAGCGTACATAATAAAAAATCGTTTATTGATAAACATGGAATGTCACACCGCAAACCATTACAATATGTTAGTTGTTTAGTACCATTGTGTAATTCAATCGAGTGTCAGATAATATTATAGTAAATTATAATAAATGCGAGAATTCATTGGAGATTATATCTAAGACTTCTGTATAAGACTCGAGGGATGAAGTTCTTGTTGTCCTTAACAGGCAGTGAGAATTTATATGGCCTAGGTCTAAGATCAAGGATTTCATGTAATAAGTCTGTCTGATTTATTGGCATGCCTTTAAGAGCCCACTTTAAGTCAACTACTGACTACACTAACAGCACCAGCTACCTATTTACATCTGTAACTTTTTACCTGTTTGTATATTTCAATAGCATTTGCATGTACTGTTTGAAATCCTTGTGGTTTGTAGGAACTTGTAAGATTTATGAAGAGTATTTAAAGAAGATGAATCCAAACTCTCCGTCGATTACATACGACATCAGCCAGCTTTTTGACTTCATTGACCAGTTGGCCGATCTCAGCTGCCTGGTGTAAGTGTCTTTCACTCGATCGTGAACTTTGTTATGGCCTCTAATTCATATCAGATTAAATTCATACTCTTACTCTAATGTATTTCTTAAGGTTTAGAGTCTTTACTGTATTATATTTCTCAGTCTGAAGTTTGTTGAAATGTATTACCCGTTGGTAAATAATCCGCATTGTAGAATTTTAAAATTGTTATAAGCAGTGAGAATTTATAATATTGTTAGGAAATTTAAATTGCCATTAAGATAACAACAGATATGTAGTTGTTACATATATTATATGAAAATTAACTGCCAGAGTCACTTGCAACAGGAGATTGTGGTAGCTGAAACAGTTGAGTTTGTGAAGTTCTTGAAAAGGTCAATGACACATTTGTCCTAATCAAGGTCTCTAAAAGGCTTGTTACAGTATAAACATGACTTGCATTCTTTGAGCAATGCTGTTACACACCTACAATAATATGACATTTTATTCTTTACATATCAGATTAATTTATTATTATAAAAGTGGCAGCATTGATTGTCATATCTATTTTAGGGCTGCACCAATTAGGTGATTTTCACTACTCAGACGAATACAAATATTTGGACCAACTATTTGGGCAAATACGAATAGTGTACACCATAGGTCTACAGACAAATACAAAATTTCAAATGTTAGCAAAATTTAATTTGGTACATAAACTCAAATCAAACAGTTAGCTACATGCAATTTTTGCAACCTTCTACCAGTTTGTGTAAACTAGGAATGAAACAAATTGAACTGATATTAGAAATGTGGTGGTTGACACCGCAATATCATGGTTAAGACAGTAGATAGCTACTTCAGTCCACTTGATATCGGAGCCGCCGCTTGTGCAAAACGAATGTCACACGACCACTATTCGTATTCGGCCCGACTGCTACTATTCGGCCGAATAGCAATTTGGCCCACTATTCGGTTCCAAAGCAAATATTCGTTACAGCCCTAATGTATGTGAACTTTTTATACTTTTCGACTTCAAGACTCGCTTTGAGACTTACAGTATAGAAAAGACAATGTCCAAAATACCTTATGATTTTTAAATCTGAATAGTCAGCTAAATTTCTGTTTGTCTGTTAGGTACGACAAATCGACCGGCCAGTACCAGCCTCACAATAAGGCATGGATTAAAGAAAAGATCTACGTTCTGCTCAGGCAGCAAGCGGGGAAGTAAATCCCGATGGCTGGGTGTCTGCCAGCAACGATTAATTGCTGTTCTGCTTTGACTGTAACCAGTTGACTTTGCTCGGTGGACTAGAGATTTTACGCAGACAAGCAGAGAAGACTGTGTTTGATTCCATTCAGTTAATTGTTTGTGTTTCTTGTAAAGAAATTTTTTAAATAATAGCAACCCTTGATTTGTGCAAAAATTTAAATTCTGAGGCTTGTTTTAAAAGCAGAAGTCCTGCTTTGTATCGAAAATTATGATGTGTATGTCTTTATTTCTGGGTGGCATTTATGGACGTGCCTGACTGCCATATATACATACTTAGTGTGTGTTATATATCTTACTTCTTGCTGTGATGATGAGTGCTCTGCCAGGTCCTATCAGCTTTGCAGTTGTTTATTTGCTATTTCATAGTACTGGGGTTTGGTGTGTTCTTTGTGAGCCCTTCTAATTGCTATGGAGGAGCACTTTGTCTATAAGCTTCAGGCAGTTGTATGTGGTAGCAGTTCATGTCCGTTGGTGCCTTTTTATCCATCTTTATTGGATGAATGTTCCTGTTTTGCTGTTGGTCCTTGCACGTGGAACGGTATTCTGACTCTCAAGATTCAAGTTACTAGTTTTAGTGAATTTTTAAATCTTGATTTGTTTCTTTGGGGGTTCAAAAGTACAGCCCGAAGATGGTTTTGTGAAGTACCATATAATTTTTGTGCTATTAATGTTGCATCAATTTATGGTAAAGTGTAAGGTATGATTAAATGGCCCCCAGGCCGGCTCTTTGACACCACTGCCTTAGAGCAGTGGTTCCCAACCTTTTTCGACTTTTTTATTAAGTTGGAGGAGAGGACATGATGGGGCACAAGATTAAAAATAATTATTTTAAATTTTTAACAGATTTTTAGAAAGGAATAAAATGGCACCTAGATATAAATTCATTTGGTGTTACTTATAAACGTCAACAAAATAGAATTTATTTATATTAGAAAATAATTATTCTGACAAATATTCATTTTTACAACTATATTTTTTTATATCTTTGATAGGTCGAGGGCCACAGGTTTAATAAGGAATCGCTGCCTTAGAGGATGCTAACTTGATCATGTGTGGCAACTGATCGTGAGTGGTTACAAGTTTGATGCTGGGGCATAAGGCAAAGGGGTTTCTAGAATCAAGGTGAAACAGATTGCCTGCTGCTGGACCAGTTGGTCCTTAAGGCTCAGCCATGCCATGATGCATCTACACCCTCTCCTCTTCTACGCTGTAGACTGACTGCTCCCTCTACCGATGTTATTATGATAAATTTTTAGACAGCGTTGAGGTTCGTCGCCCTATATGCCATGAGGCGGCGAACCTAGGTCTGGAGTGCAGTGTTGTCAAATGCGTACGAAGTGGGATGGGTACAAATTACGACGAAAGTGCGGTATAAGGGTGCGCATATATATATATATGTGTGTGTGTGTGTAGGCATATACCGGGCGCCGTACAGTACATCTTTTGATAATGATATGCTGTGCGGAAGGTGCCATGTTTTATAATCACGATGCCAGTAAACTTAGGCCTATCCTAACCGACTCTCACGACGCCAAGCTGAGCAGGTCACCCTCGCGCACGACCTTTGTAGCCCGATATGTAATGTGTATGTATATATTATAGGCCTATATATATACATATGTATGTGTATTTATATATCTATTATTCTGAAATTTGATATCGCCCTTCTTCCAACATCTTTTGCTCAGAAGTGCGCACGCCTCGACGGCGCAATAGCAGTTGTACTGCAGAGCAATTGTGCGCGAAGGACTTACTCAAAGTCCTTAAACTGACTGACGCCTCGGACGAGGATCGAACCCTAAAGAAATCTGTAAGACATTTATTTTACTGTAGGCTATTTTTTTAAGCATCATAGGGGCCCTCCATAAATGACGTCACGCGCCCATGGGAGGGTCCCAAATTTGTGACGAGGGTAGGGGGTTGGCGAAATGTGACGTCACGCCATCACATAAACACAAAATGCATAATTTTATTTAAAACTTTTGCTCAATTGAGCACTGGATTGTTTAAAGTTATTGTCATTAAACACTTTTATAAATGTAATGATTCTACCCGAGCTTGTGGAATGCATATAAATGAGTGTCATAATCATACTTTCTCCGTTTTTTCTTCGATGTACTAGATATAGTTATACGTATTTTTACAGTTGTTATCGGTTTTCATAAGAAAATTTGCATATAACATTCTGGACATCTGGTTTTTCAGGGTGGGTCAGAGCTTTGTGACGTCATTTTTGAGGGAGTCATGCATTTTGTGACGAGGGCGGTCAACAATCGTCAAAGTTTGCGTGACGTCATTTATGGACGGCCCCCATATTTTGCAACTTAAATTTTTTAACTGGTCTGAAGAAGTAAAATACTAAGAACACATACGTATAAAAAAGTTTTAATACTACGTAAATTTATTAGCATGAATATAGTCCGTAATTGGATTTCCAGTCCTGATTTTAATAGTCCGTAATGTGGACGTCATAATTAGACAGTTATATTAGCGTACGTTCACATTTTAGAGACCCCTCCCACTCCCAGTCATACGCATCCGTGCAGAATGCAGAACTCCCTCCTTGCGTACGTAATATGTGGATGGGCCCTAATGCGAACGATTCATTTATCGGTTGCGAGTGCAATGCTGCAGTAGAGATGAACCGGTGGAGTCCACTCTATGGGGCATAGGCCTGTCATCGGAAATACTGGGCGAGTCATTTGTCACGCTTCAACCAGCATCATTGCGATTCAATTCTGGCTTTGGCCGCTTGTTGGAAAGAGTGCGCTGGTGCAGTTGTTGCATCCTCCAATTCTGAGCTCACACCAGCTGCTGCAACAGCTCAGGTATATCAATCGATGGCTGCGATTCGTAGGCTGCAGCAGAGGCGTCGTAATCTGTTTCCGCATCCAAGTGTGTAGCGCGTGCGGAAGAAAACCTGTGCGTATGTGAGCGCGTTCGTCTATCGTAATCAACGTTTTTTCCCATATTGTTTGAGAAGCCTGCTCCGTGCGCATGCCTGCCAGACGTCGGATTTTAAAGAGCGACATCGATCGTGGTTACCAGTTGAATGCCAAGGTCAGTAGAATCTCGGTCGAGTGTGGCTCTGAGAAAATATTCGTCTTGACACATTGCTGAACGAAGCTTCAGTGGGTCAACTCATATACTGCATAATAGTCAAGATAGAGGACTAATGATGCCCATTATTATTCAACGATGCTGTGCTGCTGTTATTCATGATGATTACAGAGGCGACGACGTTGATATTGGTGTTGATAGTGATAATGGTGTTGATGATGGTGATGATTAGGATAATTATGATGATGACGACGACGATGATGATCTAGACCCGTGGAAATACCTATTGACCACAGGACTTCAGATGATAAATTTGATCGCGTAATTAATGCAACTGCATCCGGCGTTTAATCGTACGTATTATCTGGACTCTGACTCTATAGTATCCGGGACTTCGGATATTATTTTCTGAACATAATGAGTGATACGGTCCATTTTACCGGTAGGCCTACAGCTCTTGTGAAAGACCTCACCCGACCAACTCATTGAAAAGCGAAAAGGGTCGAGGTCATATAGGCCTATATGGTCTACTCTCGTAGGCCTATATAAAAAGGTCTACTGTCGTATATAAAAAGATTTACGTTTCCTTTCGTCCTGATCACTGTTGATCGCGTTTTTCAACGATTTTTGTCATGCGGATATGTGCTGCTCCATTTATACGTCCCTTACGAATTCATCCCATCAATAGTAATGCTAGATCCATATGTAAATTATAATTATAGGAGCATACGTCGGTGTGTTACGCAACACACGCGCGACTGAACGCGAACGCCCCTTAATTCGCGGGTGAATCAGCCACATCGCTAATGGTGACAAACATTTTACACAAAATACGCGGACTCACGTTAGATTTGTAGCCTATAGTCCTATACACGTCTTATAAATCAACGGCAAACACGAAGTCCATAATAACAATAGGCTAATAGGGTCATAATAATAATAAGTATTTCCCAAACTGTGCTTCGCGAGACCCTATAATTTCATGGGTGTAGGACAAAAGCCCTCTGACAAAAACCCCCTCTGACATAAACCCCTCTGACATAATCCCCCCTGTTTTAGCTAGGACATTAACCCCCGGACAAAAACTCCCCCTCTTGCCCTAACTAGCTTCTGCAATTAGATGCCACACCATAATAACTGACACTATTAACATTACAAGTGACACTCATTACGACTATTAGTCTAACTCAGAGGCTTCCAGATAGGGGTGAGGGTATTTTTTGAGTCTTAGGGAGACTATCTTAACTACCTGACACTTGGAACCAGGGTGTTTGCCTTCAACAGTTAGAGGGGGATTGACGCCTCTGGTTTATCTTATATAAGAAATCGTGTCACAGATAACACACATACGCTCTGCATAGACTCATCTGACGCGTCTGAAAAAGCCGTGTCACAGATAGCCTATGAATTACGCACGGTGGTGCCTTCAGTGTACATAGACCTATCATACATTAACAACAAAAAGACCACGGAACTAATTAACTGCTTGCTATTTAACTATTGGACGACGATACTTGCATACTGGCATCAGACTTTGAAATGACACATATGACACTACAGACTTTAAAGTATACACGCGTTTCTAAATAATAGATGTAAACAAAGTAATACAAATTTATTCTTAGGGGGGTTTTGTCCTACTCAGGAGGGGGGGTTTGTCAGGTGTTGTTGTTGTCGTTGTCGTTCTTGTAACTTGTGATCATCTGTTTAACTTGCGTTCGTCTGTTTAACTTGTGATCATCTGTTTAACTTGTGATCATCTGTTTAACTTGTGATCATCTGTTTAACTTGTGATCATCTGTTTAACTTGTGATCATCAGTTTAACTTGTGATCATCTGTTTAACTTGCGTTCGTCTGTTTAACTTGTGATCATCTGTTTAACTTGTGATCATCTGTTTAACTTGCGTTCGTCTGTTTAACTTGTGTTCATCTGTTTGACTTGTGTTCATCTGTTTGACTTGTGATCATCTGTTTAACTAGTGATCATCTGTTGCTACCACTTGATGTAATCTTACTTCGTTTTGACAAGGATAGGGTCTTGCAAGAAGCTCTCGCGAGGGTAATACGTGATCGATCTAAACAGGTGCTTACTTTAGAATGAATTGAACATGCTTCCTGCTGTATCTTTTGGCAATGCACTTCGAATATTCACGACTAAGATTGTCTTCAAACTTCACGAACGGCATCCACTCAAAAGACCGCGACCCCATTTAGAGTCCAAAACACCTGATTGATGGTAGTACGATTGGGCCCCGAGGCTAAAGCTCTTACAACAGAAGCCAACTTGCATTATTCGTGCATTCATTTTTTGAATTTATGCATAGCGCCTCTTCAAGGTGACTACACGGTGATTCATTAAAAAACGTACCTTACATAGGTTAGCATAACTCAGGTAAATGACCATTAATTTTAATGAAATTTCAGAATAATGATGCTTGATATTCTATTCAAGTGCTACATAAATCATTTGACACACCAAGCTAAAATGACGTAACGCGATTGACGAAACTAATGACGTCACGAAAATATCGCGAAAAAATGGTGTTTACCGAAGAGGATAAACAATTTGTTACATTCTTACGAAAGAATAAAAAGTACAGTGCAAAACGTTTTCTAAAGAAATTTCCTGATAAAGAGTGGACTCTTAGTGGATTAAATGCGTTACTTTCAAAGATCGACAAAACTGGGTCTTTCCATCGTCGACCAGGCAGCGGCCGCCCGCGTACGGCAGCAACAACCGACAATGCTGAAAAGGTTGAATCGCTGGTGCTCAGCCAGGAAGATATGCCGCAAACGCATCGCACACAGAGACAAATTGCTCGAGAAATAGGAATCAGTCACACATCAGTTTGGAGAATTGTCAAGAATGATTTACATTTGCGATGTTTAAAGAAACGACACGCTCAAGAACTCACAGCAGCCAACAAGCAAGCAAGATTGACACGTTCCCGTCAGCTACTGAGGTTGTATCCTGCAAGCTTAGTGAATTTCATTTGGTTTACTGATGAGAAATTGTTTACTGTGGCAGCACCCAGTAACAGTCAGAATGATCGTATTTACGTCTCAGCCGGTACAAGGAAGAGAGACGTTCCAGCAAATCGTCTTTTGCGGACTCGACCAACTTTCAGCAAGTCCCTTATGGTATCTGTCGGGGTATCTGCACTCGGTCGTACGAACATCCATTTCATCGAACCAGGTGTTAAGATTAATGGACAATATTACAGAGATGTTCTACTAATGCAGGGTCTCTTGCCTGACATTCGTGAGATAACGGAGTATTTCATCTTCCAGCAGGATAGCGCTCCTGCGCACAGAGCTCGGGAGACCGTTGCGTTACTCGAAACTGAAACACCTGATTTCATCCCGCCTAATTACTGGCCACCTAATAGCCCTGATTTGAATCCAGTGGACTATAAGATATGGAGCGTCATGCAGGAAAAAGTCTACAGAAATCGAATACATGATGTCGACGAGTTGCGTCACCGAATTGTGGAGGTATGGGATGAAATGGATCAGCGCATCATTGATGAGTCAGTCAGGCAGTGGCGTAGGCGTCTTCGCGCGTGTGTTACTGCCCGAGGGGGTCAATTTGAACATAAACTGTAACTTTCTTCCTATTCAGAACTGATTCCTCTATGTTCACTTAAAATTTTTTTGACATAAACCGATATTTGACGGAGTTACAATTAAATATCTAGGGGTACGTTTTTTAATGAATCACCGTGTATATACTCAGAGGCGCTCCCAAGCACAACGCGGCCAAATGAAATTCTATGCTTGAGAATGAGTTCTAGACAGGAAGAGAGCGTTACGACAAAGATAGCCCATTCCAATACAAGAGATGTATCGCTCGAGGAAGCATGGCTCTGCCTGGTGGAGGTAAGAGCTGGCACTAAGGGTGGGGCTACAGAGCGCGACCAGGTAGGCAGAAGCGAGGACCAGCAGGCATAGCCAAACTAAGGCTTGTATACTCGATTCTGGTTCGTCGTCATTAGGGATCACCGCAGAAAGCCTGCCTATTGAAAGCCTGATGTGCCCAATGTGCCTGTGTATGATTTCTGAGACAAAGTATCGTCACCGGCTCGATCCAGTTCGCCCGCTTGAATGGACGCCACGCCATGATAGGGTCCAAGACAGTGTCAGGACCGTATGCCCTCTGTACTAGCCTAAGATTCAAAACCAACATAGGCTAACGAACCGCAGTCGCATGGTCTCTTTCTGATGCGTATGAGACTCTTGCCACAGTAGCAAACTTGGTAATAAAGTGAGATCCCAGTTTTTAAAAAGGAATGAAAGTTTCTTCAAAAGCTCTGACAGTAGGAGGTAAGTGTAGCTTGATCTAGATGTAAAAACCGCTTGTAGTTTAAATTAAACGTGGAGCTTCTGCGGCCGAATTCTCGGCCTCTCAACGCACTGGAAAGTTACTTATGTGGCCGAAGGTTATTCGCATAACTAGTTACTAACCCAACCCTGACCTTAAACGACCCTCACTACGCCTAACGTGACCTTTACTATATTGAAATGCATACGTATTATTAACAGTGCGCATGCGTCGAAGGTTGCGCATGTGCGCAGAGGTCTTCACGTGTTCGGCCGTTGAAGTAAAATTTTAGTCTGCATTGCGGTCAAATTTTAGGCCGTAGAAGATTTATCCTATTATTATTGTTGTGGTTATTATTATTATTATTATTCTTATTATGAGAAAGTTATTTTCATTGAGTGCACGAGTGTTTATATTGTTTGGTTAAACTACAGCTGCACGAAAGAGCCTCTGAAGGCAACTGCGTTGAAGCCCTGGATGCAAACTGACAATCGTTGGAACAAGTAGCTTGTCTCTCTAGGGTCTCTGGTGACATGTGTCAGAAGGCGACGCGACCCAAGTCTTTTATGAAGTCTATTCCTTCGTTATTGACTGGGCCCAAGGTCTCAAAGGCCAATGGAATGAAGAGATAGCTGACAGCGAGCTGGCTGTACTTGATGGTCTTCCTGGTGGTAGCCACCTCCGCTGCAGCCCCCACCGAAGATGACGTCGCTTGGAGATATGATGGAGCCACGGTGTCAATCACTGTCGCATCCCATATCAGGTTCGTCCTCTTCGCCAAGGGATCAGCGTCAGACCATCAAGGCGTTTTCCGTCCGTTCTGGAGAGTCCCGGGGGTTCCTTAATGTTTGGGAAACCAGCGCGTGTGAGGCAACGACTGATTATGTCGTTTAATGCTGCGTGCCTGGCGGTTCGCCAGGCACGCAGCATTAAACGACATAAGCCCTGGCCCGAGACCACAAGAAAGCCCGTGTGCTCCTTCCGCATTGACTCGTGACCCGCATGGGCATACGTGTGGCTCACAAATGCGTGTCCCCAGACGGAGACCCACCGCAATTCTGACAGCTTTGTCGTCTAGTCGAAGTCCACATGAAGTGATTGGTAGAGCAAAGAGCCAGTCTCCGGCATGCGGTGCTGCGACTGCCTTGAATCGCGCCTGATGGTATGGGTCGGTTTGGGCAGTGCTCAGCTCGGCAGTTGCCTTCTGCAGTAGCGGCTTGTCCCAGTTTGATTGCTTGTATGCTGCATCCTTGTCCGGACGCATCATTTGGCTCTCGGTGCACCACAGATGTTCCATCTTCTCAAGCAGTCCGTCGACGTCGGACCAGGTGCTGCCTAACATGGAGGACTGCAGTGGTCGGGTGCTCGCAGCGGAAGCCAAAAAGGCGGGAAGCGCCAGCGAGGTCACTCGACGAATTCCTAATCATTCCATCTTTACTGGTAATGATGCTTGAAGCCATTGGTCGCTCGATAGGGTGATGTTGAGAACTGCCTCTAAACCGCTTCGAAGAAGGTCGTCGAATTTGTATAGCAAAGAGTGACCCGTGCATGAGCTGCATTTTAATGTATATATCAGTTTCTGGGAACTGAGCGAATATCTTAGGAGCACCAGAGCGTCGTGTTTGGCTACAGACTCTAGTCTGATAACTGCTAAGGCCAGTTCCTTGCATCTGCCCTCCAGACATGTCGTCAAGGCCTCGCTGGTGGACAATGGCGCGCCCAGCAAACAGGCTCTTTCCGGAGAAATTGACATATACTGCTTGAAGACATCGTCGGAAACTAGTCTGTCTTGGCGATGGATGATCTCGCATTTGTCTTGGTTGAGTCGAAGCCCTAGTTCCTCTCCTCGCAGTTCCAGCATTCTCACATCTTCCGCCACCGTCGCTTCCTCTCCTCCTAGGGTTAGATCATCCATGTAGCCCAGTACCAATGGTGACGACATCTCCTGTAAGATTGGCTGCAATGGAAGGCAAAAGAGCAAAGGGCCAAGCGGGTCTCCCTGTTGAGGTCCAACCTGTGACGAAATGGTATGCTGACCAAACCGAAGTTCTGAGGGTTCCGCGTATGCTAGGTGACAGAATAGAGCCAGTTCCGGCAGGACCTCATCTATCGAAGACAGCATTCTGTCTCTGTAGAGACTGTTGAAGGCATTCTTGAAGTCTAGCTTCACAAGGATTGATCCTGTCGGCAATGCTTCCAGGAAGCGCCTCGCCGCATGGACCGCTGCCTCTCCTCCCCCCGGAATGCCAACCCCAACCTGTCTCGGTGCGAGGTATGCCGTTGCCTTTGGAACCGCGAAGGTGCACGCACAATTGGATGCGAGCCTGCGCCAGTAATAGCCGATTACAATCGGGCGTAGGCCTCCGGAATCCTTGCGAAGTGCCATTAGAGTGTCTCCAAAGAGTATCGGTCTAATCTGTTCAGGGAATTCGCCTGTCAGAAGGAGGTTGACTAGTCCGGTGACGGATGAGATCAGTTCCGATCCAATTTCTGCGCAATTCATCACGTCCACCAGATGCTGTGGTCGAAGACCATCTGGTCCCTCTGAAGAACCTAACGGGAAGGAGCGGATCCGTGCGAGGACCTGCCTTTCTGTGACTTGGAAGGGTGTCTCTTTAAGTTTTTCCGTACTAATTGGGCGGTCGGGCGGATTCTGAGGATGTTTTGAGCGTAGTTCCTCCAAGGTTACAGAGTCTGCATTGGCAGGCCTGTCGGTCGAGGTTAGGATTCTGACGGCGGCTCTGATATTGCCATCCTCTAATTTCGAAGCAACTGCTGCGGCCAACTCATGGCCTTCGCCTGCTCTAGATCTTACACTGTGGTTGTTGGTTTTGGGGATATCGGAGAAGATTTCGTCCCTCTTAATCTGCCAAGACGTGTGAAAGTCTTCCACCCGTTTCTTGATCGTTGTTGATAGATTGTGGCGTTTACCTCCTCTTCTAGGTTGTTCTAAAATTGTCGCACTAAAAGTCAAAAGCATCTGCCATGTGGTCGGATTTCCGACGTCGTTCAGTATTTTGTTGTTTATTATTATTATTATTATTTTTATTATTATTATTAAAGTTATTATATTGTTACTTGATTGTTCTCTCCTTCTCTCCCTCTGTCTGTTTGTATGGAGAACGGACAATTGCCCCCCTCCGACTAGACCATAATCTCGCCCAAACTATACATAAATATATATATACATACATACATACATACATACATACATACGCACATACGTACATATATACCCGTACATACATGCATGCATACATTTACACATATCCGCATGTATACATGCGCACGTACATACATGCAGATATACATATAGGGGGCAATTGTCTGGGGAGCAAATGTCCTAGCCAAAGGGGGGGAGCAATTGTATGTCTGTGTGCGTGCTGTGAACCAGACTAACGAGTCATTTTGGAAACTCCAATAAATTGTAGGACCTGTACACTTCGAGTGGTTTGCAATGCGGGGATAAATAGCGAGTACAAAAACTCATTGCGGCTTAGAAATTATTATTATTTCTATGGGTTTTAGACCCTCTGTTTCCTTTTTGACAATTCAGACCCTGGGTGACGGTGGTGGCGCACTGGTGTTTAGGGTGGTCATGATGGATGATGATGATGATGATGGTGGTGGTGGTGGTGGTGGTGGTGGTGGTGGTGGTGGTGGTGGTGGTGGTGGTGGTGGTTGGTGGTGGTGGTGGGGACGACGACGATGACGATGATGATGATGACGACGATGATGATGATGATGATGATGATGATGATGATGATGATGATGATGATGATGATGATGATGATGATGATGATGATGATGATGATGATGATGATGATGATGATGATGATGATGACGACGATGATGATGATGACGATGATGATGATGATGACGACGACGACGACGACGATACTTATATTGATGATAATATGAACCAAATCCCAATTTCTGACATCATCAATATACAGTTTCACCTATATGGCTTAATCGTCTCCAGTTACACAGTAACTGGAGACGATTAAGCCATATAAGTCTATACAACACATGATGCAAGTAGGCCGTTGTCGTTATAGGTGGGAATATTTTTGTTTGCATTGTCCAGAAACTGGATTTGCCTGCGTGCGACGTACTTGCGTGCTGTGCAAATAAGCTTGGGAAGGGGAGACTCATATATACATGTATATGCAAGGTGTAGCCCTTTTCTCTGTGCCTTTATGCAAATATTTGGTCGATCCGTTATTCATGGCGTAAAATTATAATTATGTATAGAGTCCTAGCGTATCTTGTATTTGGAAGGAATTGCGATAACAATCAAACAGCGGCGTTTCTACAGAGAGAAGGTTTGCGTATCAAACAAGTTATACCTCCTCTGGAAACCGGACTCTGGCCTCTCTCCGACTACCCTTCGGACAACCCCTTTGATTTGACGCACGTGAATAATCCAATGCTTAATGCTTGGCTTTCGAGTAGCGCTTTGTAAATTTTAAAGATCGCGATTACGATATTCAGATAGATTATAAATAGACCGATAACAATTTCATTAAAGTATTACAGAATATAATGTTATGACATTCAGGTTCTTCGGGTCGATATAGCCGTGTTTGTAATATTTTAACGATTTATGTTGGCCTATTCAATTCTTGCAACACACGCCATCCAAATATCGGTAGACCCAATGTCGATGCCTTTATCTATATGATCAATATGACGCCAACAGCCTGTTCAGACCAAGATAGAGGCCTACAACCTACGTTGAGGGAACTGGAGAGCGTCATTAGTTACTATCCTGTAACCCGCTGTATAACCTACAGACCGAGATAAGAGATGCTTCTCACGACAAACGCTAGAGAGCAGGCAAATCAAATCCAAATCGATATGTAAACAGAGCGAAGATCGGCCGTGGGATAACACGTGTTGTACCATACCCTCGATCAGTCATAAATTGGCGGTGATAAGACGTTGTAACAATTGATTAGTGACATATAAGGTTCTTTGCATCCGTGTGTTGGGCGAGCAACTTATAGTAATAATTCACGCAAGTGTGGCACGGTGGCCGATCGGTTAGAGCGGTCAGCCCGTAACGTTCAGTGTGCGCTGAGCGAGCTGGAATCTTAACTCTTCCTTTCTTGAATGTGAAACCAGCCAATTAGCATTGTTCTCTGAAGCCGGGGTTGGGCTTGGCCGTACAGAGGAGGGTGGGAGGGAGGCATGCAGAGCTTCCCAGTATTTTGAGGTGATCTATCGATCATTCTGGGGGTAGGACTGGACAGTGGCTGACCACCCTGCCTAGTTATATAGCCTGCTGACTCTGGTTGCCACAGTAGAGTAGGTAATTTATCGAGATGCACGTTCATTTTAGTGGAAAATGTAGCTTGATTATTACATACAGACTACAGTGTTTTATAACCATAACCATAACCATCAGTTTTATTGCTCCAAGATACAAGATGCATCAATTGTCAATATGCATGTTTAACATTTTGGTGGAGACAAGAGGAGACCCAGAAGGGACCGTGGTCCCGCTAGGTAGGGCCACCTATATGTACACAAGGAAAAACATTTCTAAGTGGCTAAGGATTGACAATGAAACTTAACTATAATAACAGAGTTAAACAGAAGCAAACATAATAAACACATTTAAACATAACAAGCAATGTAGGAATCCAATTAAACGTCCGGCTCAGTAATTCATGTTCTTAAGTGATGCTTGAGAGACTTTAAGTTTGGGATATTGCGAAGGCGCTGAGGTATTTTATTCCATTCTTCTGGTCCGGCACATCTAACTGAACATTTACGGGAGTTAGTACGAGCAAATTCACTTCTGTATGAGGTTAGATTTCTCGTGTTGTAGGAGTGGATGTCTGAGGTTAGGTTGTAAAGATTAGCAAGCGAGCTAGGTAATGTATTGTAAGTGTACCTATACATAAATTCACTGATCTGGAGTTGCTTAATTTGTGTAAGTTTTAGAATGCCAAACTTATCAAATAATTGCTTTGTATGAGAATTATAGGGAGATCCAGCTATTATTCTAATTATCTTATTTTGTAGGATTTGTATTCTTAGTAATCGAGAATTATAATTTGAGGTCCAAATCATATTACAATAGGGAATGTAGGGATATATCATGGAATAGTATAATGTAAGCATAATATTTGTAGGCAGTAGATAAGATATTCGCTTCAATATCCCTACGTTTTTGTAATTTTTATTGCAATTTGTTCAATGTGTTCGTTCCAAGTAATGTGTTGATCTACATATACTCCAAGGAATTTCACGTGTGGAATGTCAATATTATCGATTTGAACCTTTCCCTTATGCGGTGGTATTGATATCCTATGGGAGCAGAAAACAATATAAGTTGTTTTTGTCAGATTGAGAGATAATTTATTTGCCTTAAACCAATCCGATACTAGTGCCAGTTCTTGATTAAGTATTCTAAATGGTTCGTCATAGGATTTATGAGATATAAAAAACATTTGAATCGTCCGCAAAAAGAACAAAGTGAAGAATAGAGGATATATATTAGGAAGGTCGTTGATGTATATCAGGAATAACAGAGGACCTAGTATGGAGCCTTGTGGTACCACATATTTTATTAATTTAAATATAGATTTTATGCCATATATATATTTATTTATATATAATGTTATCCCGTATATATAATATTATCCCGTTGAGATGACATATTAGGTCGACCCAATTTGAGCGCTTCTGAGTAGGAAAACTTGAAGGGGCGCTTTATAAAATTACTGTGGTAATAATAATAATTGGACAGTATGTCATCGACTGCTATTGATCTCAATTGCAATTATTCATAATTTTGCGGTATTGAGATTATCCTTGTTTGAGACTGCCCATCAAAGATGTTAAAACTTCACTGCTGAAAAGGGCCCCACCATATCTGGCCCTGACTGCCAAGACTATCAGATAGGCAAATAAATAATACTTTGGCTCAAAACTAAGGAGTGATAACAGCATCGCCTCTTGTTGTCTTGGTAACATTACATTGCGTTTCATTACATTATATCTCCTGTTGTTAAACGAACGAAGATTCTTACGCCTTGTGTCCTTTGTTCGTCGAAAGGCGAGAGATAACATCTCGTCCATTTCACGGGTGAAAAATATGAGGTTTAGCCAAATAGCCAAACAACGAGCTTGCACTGCAGACAGTGCAGAGAGGAAATAATTTAACTGTCTAGTTCATTAGAGAGATCAGAAGGAAACTGCGACGAAACAAAATGCATTGAATGGAACAACAATGCGAGGAATCTGAATGAGGAAGCCTTTAAGACAAATAGGATTCAGACAGTATGCAAGAAGTAACAAGGTAAAACTACATAATCCAGCGTTTCCCAATCGTTTTTGGTCGTGGAACCCTTTTGATGTTAAATTTATTGTACGGAACCCATGTCCAAAACTAAGTAGGCCTATATTCTGTTGTAGGTACAAGCGCTTGAGAATGCAGAAAATTAGAAGCTTAGACCTAGATTAGATTAATAACAATACAAATATCGATGACAATGACAAATGAATTCTCATTCGTATAAAGTTATACATTATGTGAAGTAAACCCTCCATTTGTTCACTCTGAAAGTTTTCCGCGGAACCCTCGTCTTCGTCTCACGGAACCCTAGGGTTCCGCGGAACACAGTTTGGGAAACGCTGACATAATCAATCAATCAATCAATCAAAAATACTTGATATAGGGCCCCTTCAAGATATCTACTCAGAGGCGCTCCCGGCCTAACCCTCGGCTGTAAAGGACATAATGTATTATATAATATTATAATATATATATATATAGTTAGCAATTGAATTAAGAGTTGCGTCGATCAAAGACGCAAATGCTAGAGGACGATGCCAAAATACAGAGACGATGGCAGAAACACTTTGAACAACTACTAAGTGTCAACACACATAGCGACTCTAACACAAAACATAAACTCTAACATAAACATCACAGACTAGAAACAGATGCCAAACATTTTGAACGAAAAGGCAGCAAAAATGGTGAATGACGAAGCGCCCGGTATATACGGAATGTTCACTTCGAAGCTATTTCAAGCAGTGGCATAGTAAGGGTTTTACCACTGCATGCAGGGAATGCGAGACAGATATATTCAGCAGAATTGAACTGGATTTGTTAATTGATACTCATCAGGTGATAACAGTCAAACAGTTGTACAGATAGCTCATATGAAGTAGACGTTACACAGGAGTGCCATGGGTAAAGCCAGTCTGGGCCGCATGGGAACTTAGTGTCACATGAGGTAGCCTACTTTGGAGAATAATTGCACATTGCTGTGTGACTCACATTTTGAGTGTCCGTGCCTGCACGCTGTGGGCTCTGGTTAGAACTTTGGCCTATGCCGTAAATCTTAGAGTTCTGTTATGTCAGACGTTTAGCCTAGCTGTTGCGATTTGATTCACATGCAGATGCGTATATTATGTCGGTGATTTACGATACTTGCAGGTAAGGGTTTAGCATAGGGTGTCGCCGCTTTTCAGAGGTAGTATTATTGTTCCAATAGTATTCTGCAGATAACCTAGGATACAGAGACTTTTGTGTATACATGTAGGTCACATAGGTGATTTATGGGTCGGAGATAAGAAAGAATCGTTGTCTTTCGCTATGATATACTTTCTTACTTTTACAGATTCACAGCGTATATTTTAAAGCTATAGTATAGCAATTTAATAACAGTTTGAATCCTATTACCCAGTGCTGTCCTTAGTCTCCTTGGCACCCTCTACCTCCCTTGCGCCCGCGGGATGAGGTTTTATGGACCCCTTTCAAAATGAGAAAATATGTAATAAAACATGTAAATTCTATACAGCTACCTCTCTCGACGCCCAACCTCATCGCCCCCAAAGGCGAACGCTGAGAGCACTTATCAAGGGCGGCGATCTCGGGTGGGTCGAGCAGTGGCGGCGCCAGACTCTTTTGGTAATTCACAGCCAAAATCACGTCCGAAATGGTTCAGTTTTCCCTTCATTGTCCGTTTTGCGATGTTCATTGTGGTATACAGCTACAAATATGTCAAAAACTTTATCAAAATCCAATGAACGGGCTCTGGTAGGATGCTCTGACAATCTTTCATCGTGAACTTAATTTAGTTCTCAGGTATGTCTTCATTAGTCTGATACAACTTGATGTGCGCTCTGCCTCTGATTAAGCTGAAGTAACTGGAATGGTGTCGGATGCCAATATGGAGGACCCAATTAAAGAGTAGTAGGTTATGAGTGCGACGTGAGGATAGCGGATTGTTTAGGAAGATTAATTAGATCGGCGAAGGACAGTGCATGCTTGCAATTGAGGTTAGCATAGTTAAGTGTAGTGTGCTGCGTGCAACAAGAATATTGGAGTCTAGCGACTAGTGGCAAGTGGCAGGGCAGTGACAGGGCAGACGTATTTTTACCAGGGAATTTGCCCTAATTCCGCCACTGTTTGGACTTTGACAGTACCAGTCCAAAGCCTGGAGAAAGGAGGAGGGCGACACCAAACCATCTTCGCCATGGAACGGCTTGCCCTAGTGTAGCGCCGCCAATGGGGTCGAGGGGATTAGTCCCCTCATCTTTTACATTTCCCCACATTTCTTACTCTTCTCATTGGATGTCCCCACCTCTCAAGCGAGATAGCCGCCTCTGCTTATATGCTATTTAAAAGCAAAAGCAACCGCTTTTCTAAAATATTGGAATTGCTTTTCAATCAGTTACGTCTTAGGTTCTCTAGTTAAAGTGATCTTTAGCTGTGTCGATGTTCTGTTCCGAATCGATGGCTAAGCTCATCAACACTGATTGTCTGGTGATTTTTGAATGTAGACCTCAGCCAATACTAGCATGCGGTCGTAGTCAAGTGTTAACGGAAATAAGTGTTAGAAATTTTCATGACTGAAAGGTTTCGAACGGGAGTTTCCTTTGTTACAGGTTATGTAACAAATACGCTAAGGAGATCTTGGTGTGCAAATAAAAATATTAATGGCGCGCATTGTAGTGGGATTGCCTAGAATAATTAGGCCTGCACAGCATAGACTACACATTTAATATTGATCATGACACAAACAAAGGCATTTTCTTCAGCGCTCGTGAATAAGCTGGTGCCCTGCGCTTTTTTTACGATGGGCGTTTCAGAAGTTTGGAGATTACAATTGCGATTACTCAGTATTGCAGATACGTAAGACTAATTAGGCCTACTAAAGATTAATCAATTCATAACGCTACCTTCTGTGGTTTCATTTGCTAGCTTAGACCCTACTATATGACAACAATTGTTTCCTACAATTGACACAGGTCTGTTAGATTACAAAAGGTTATAAAATCTTTGTTGCAAAGATCCAAATATTGCAACAGATAAAGAATTTAGACTTATGGTCTCTGGTATCTGTCGTTGTGCGTCTGCCGACGTTAGACTGCCAAGAAGCACAAACAGGATGCAGATCAATTGTTTTACTAGAATTCAAACAGTCTTATTTCTTATTAGATAAGTTCAAGACGTGTATAATTGTCTTCGTATAGCATTCATAGGGTTGAAACGACGCTTGCAGTCCATGCTGTGGATGTCTTGATAGTGGCTAATCTTTTGATGAGCTGCGCCAACTCTCCCATTTGATCACACTCAAGGATATTGGACATTATACGTCACCAGATGAAAATTAAGTGCACAGGTGTTCCTGCTTTTTATGTTTCTTAGTATATTGTCGTCTGATGGGTACACAAATGCATGATATCAGTTGAAGTCTTAAATTGCTTTAGTCAATAAACCGTTGTCTGTGGATGGTTGTGCATCCGAATGAACCTTGTATTGTCTTAAATTAATGTTGGCCTACAACTAACTTGAACGTGGTGTTTGTTTCTGCTGTGGGACAAATATTCCCACACATCATCTGACCTAGACAGACTCCACACATAAGTGTGCATATGTACGTTTGTGTCCCTGTGTACCATTATCATGAAGCAGCCGTAATTAATATATATATATAGTTCTAACTACAGAGGCTGAGACATATGCGCTGACCTCTTGACCTTTGAAGACTGTGTCCAATATTTTCAATTGCCGTTCGAACGCGCGAGGCAAAGAGAGGATAATATTGTAACAAGTTTGCCAAGAGTACACCACTCAACAATGTAATTAAAATAAGTCTATAGCACTGAATTATTATTATAATTTATTATTATCCTACTTATTTTCGGCATAGGGGCAACAATAAATTCATAGGGGACAATAAAGTAGGCCCTAAAGCGGAAGGTGACAAGGAGATCGTAAGCCTGTGAACATTAAGTTGAGCACCTTGTATGACTACGCTATTGACTTCAAGGAGGAGGAGAAACAGCTATGCGTACCCTCTTTACGAATAATCATCGTGAGGAAGAATTATCAGATGACTGAGCAAAATCGACAATCGATCCATTTAGAAAATATAAGGAGATGCGCTTGACGTTCAAAAATTACAGATGCATTGACCAGCACATTGTTGCACGTGAATTTCCTCCAAAATAACACGAGTTCTATAAAACAGAACGTCAGTATGGTACCAGAGAAGTTGTAGAATGTAGAAGAACAAATCTGGTTCAAGAAAGGAAGAAACACAATTGGCTTGAAACCTTGGAAATGATGAGAGACTGATCGAATCTCACACAACGCATCAGGTGCAATAAGATCCTAAGGAAAAAGAAATAAAGTCAGTACAAGACAACGTTGAATACAATATAAAATAGAACAAAGCAACACTTTGACTAACACTAAGGGAACAATAAACACTTTGACTAAGACTGTGGCGACAATAAACACTTTGACTAATACTATGGCGACAATAAACACTTTGACTAACACTAAGGGAGCAATAAACACTTTGACTAATACTAAGGCGACAATAAACACTTTGACTAACACTAAAGGGACAATAAACACTTTGAATAACACTTATGGTGACAATAAACACTTTGACTAACACTAAGGGGACAATGGACTTTATGATACTCGTGTTAATTGACAAGCTCACTGACTCACTCATATCAACGTTTGCTGTCGTCACATCTTCTCTAATATTGTCCATCCAGGTTTATTGTTGTCTCCCTCGGCTTCTTGCTCCCTCTACGTGGCCAAGTAGTGCCGCCATGCAGTGGCAGCCTTTTGTTGTCCATTCTGGTGACATGACCAAACCATGAAACCCTGATTTTATACATTATTGTTTGTTCTTGCAAAGTTCCTTTTGGATCTCGTCTGGATCTTGTCCCATCCACTTTCTCCAAAAATTCTTGCATTGAGATATAACGGTACAAATACCACGATGCTTTTGAACACACGTTTGGCAGTCTGTTAAGCATTACAACTGCATGGGTCTGGTCTGCTCCTGGGGAGTGGAAGGCTAAGTGAACCTAGAGTAGGGCTATACTGGTACCCAGCCGCCTCTCTCAAGATCTATTTGTTCTACCATTTGTTCTACCATTTATTCCACCATTTGTTCTACCATTTGTTCTACCATTTGTTCTACCATTTGTTCTACCATTTGTTCTACCATTTGTTCTACCATTTGTTCTACCATTTGTTCTACCATTTGTTCTACCATTTGTTCTACCATTTGTTCTACCATTTGTTCTACCATTTGTTCTACCATTTGTTCTACCATTTGTTCTACCATTTGTTCTACCATTTGTTCTACCATTTGTTCTACCATTTGTTCTACCATTTGTTCTACCATTTGTTCTACCATTTGTTCTACCATTTGTTCTACCATTTGTTCTACCATTTGTTCTACCATTTGTTCTACCATTTGTTCTACCATTTGTTCTACCATTTGTTCTACCATTTGTTCTACCATTTGTTCTACCATTTGTTCTACCATTTGTTCTACCATTTGACAGAGGACAATTGAAGTCATTTACATACATGACTGCGATACATACATACATGACTGCGATACATACATACATACATACATACATACGTACATACATACATACATACATACTTACATACGTACGTACATACATACATACATACATACATACATACATGCATACATGCATGCATGCATGCATACATACATACATACATACATACATACATACATACATACATACATACATACGTACGTACATACTTACATGTATACATACATATATACATACATATATACATACTTACATATATACATACATATATACATACATATATACATACTTACATATATACATATATATATACATACATATATACAACCATACAGGAACACACATAAACACAAGGACACACATACACACATGAATACATATATACAAGGACCCACATACACGCTTAAATACATATATACATACATACGCCCTTGTAGTGGTTTGGGCCGCTTTTATGGCGCCATATAAAACGGCGTTGTTGTTATTATTATTATTATTACTCTTATTTTACATATGTAGCAGATGGAGTATTTGTGATGGAAGTATGTATAGTGTTTCTATACGTGATGTGGCTTACAGTCAGATACCATTCGTCATTCGTCGCTGGTAACGACGACCAAGAGGCAGACATAAGAAGGTCGCTCGTTTACGGTGCTGCACAGCGGCTGTGAGGGGCTTAGACGATCGAAACGACGCCCAATAAAGATTAATGTCGTTTTATTGCACAATCACAAATAGTATCCATCAACGTTGGGATCTCATTGCTCAAAAGAATCCCAAAACATCTACGTTAGGATGACAATCTACAAGATCACACTCGGTTAATAAAACTTGATGCAGCGCCTCTTCAAGAAATCTACTCAAAGGAGCCAAGATTAAACCGCTTACCAACAGAAAGGTCTTAATATTTATTATTATTATTGTTATTATTATTATTATTATTATTATTATTATTATTATTATTATTATTGCCATGGAGTACTTCATTCTCCATGGAGTTAAAGATTATTAATATAGAGATTTAATTCTATGGGTCATGCTTAGTCTTCTGAGGACAGCGGAAAGGCGTTGAAAAAGAAAGCCCGTCTCACGTCTGTCGCCACTTATTATTAATTATTAAATTGTCATTTATCACGCGCGTAAATAAAATTAATCTTGAAAATTAACCAGGGAAGCGCGTAAAGGAAAATGTCTAGTCATAATTAATCTTGAACAGATAAGGTTTATCGTGTATTTATCATATATATATATATATATGTATATATATTATATATTATAATTATATCCTAGCGTCACGATAATCATTGTTGTGTGTACTGCGTATTATTAATTGCTATATATTTGTATATGTGTAATATTGTGTATATATTTGCTCTGTGATAGTGCTATCGGTCTGCTTGTCCATTAAGATCAGCGGCTATGCAATACAGAGCACCGACTGATATTTTCTTTATATATATATATAATATTTATAGATATTAATATATAGTTAGAAAGAAGTCAGTCACTTCGAGTTTGGTACACGGTAATCAATAACAATTATTTAATCTCTCTGTTATACGATAACCAGTAGGCATTGTTTAATCTGCCTGTCTATTTGTCTGTCTATCTGGGATATTATGTGGCAGTTATGGAGAGCCCGAAACATTTAATTAACTCAAGTGACTCTGTCGTTATCTCTGTCTCTCTCTCTGTCTCTCTCTCTGTCTCTCTCATGTATATGTATATATATTACTTTTGTCTTTGTCTCGTATCAATTATCTAGTCGTCTGGTCAATGGCCTGTACATGTCACAACTTCATGCAAACATTTACTATGTGCGTGATTATTTGTCTTGTAAGTCAATCCGGCATTTCATCCAGGATTGACTGTTCAATCGGCTTTGCGATTGCCTCTGGGCTTCTTTCGTTCTTTCCTCCTCGATGATTGCGAATCATTGTGAAAATTAAGATCTGCGAAAAAAATGACGGGTCGAACAATGGGTCCGCGTTTTGAACCCGACCCAATCCGACTCACTAGGATCTCGACCCGACCCGACCGGCCGAATTTGCAGATATCGGTGACCCGACGCGACTCCCGTGTCGTCCCGACCTGTGGACAACTCTGCTGCCAATAACCCAGCAGCCTCAGGCTCTTCTGTCCATCACCCCTCGGGTATTACAGTAGGAACTAAAGTCTCGCCTTTTCAAGAACTCTTGTAACCCCGATTCACTCGATCATCCGCCTTCCAAATCTTGACCAAAACGACACCAGCCTCAACAGCTACTCTGCCTCCTCTGACCGTCCGGTAACCGAGCTCGGACCCCTTTGGACCAGTATTGGGCACGAGACCAAAACCTCGAGACCAAGACCGAGAGGTCCAAGACCAAGACCAAGACTGGTTGGTCCGAGACCAAGACCAACACCGGGTGGTCCACGACCAAGACCGAGGATCCGAGACCAAGACCAAGACCGAAACTTTTTTATAAACAATTCAATTTATTAAGACGCTAAAACGGAATAACTCGCTTAAAACATTAATTTTATTGCTAAAGAACACTAATCTTAATAATAGTCCAGAAAACAGTTTTACCGGCCAATCGGAACTTTTGCTTGGCTTTGGCCTATAAATTACTTACAGCATACGATAGGTTCTATATTAGACATCTGAACAAGTAGATTAACGGTCAGTTTGAATGGTGTAGGCCTACTTGTACTCGGATTTATAGGTCAACAGTGACTGCACGTGACCGACCACATAATTATTAGACTGTTCCAAAACCTTGACATTTGTGAAAGCAAATTTTGAAATGGCTGGTTCCGTTGAAAATGCACTTTGCCCATAGTAACATGTACATATAGACGGCCAGCACGTCATAAATCGATAACGAGCGCGTAAAGCCTAAATATCCGGTGTCTTTAATAATCGAAAATAACCGACAAATATCAAAGAAATTGCTCTGATACGTTCCTTTAAGACCAAGACCGACCCAGTCGAGACCAAGACCAATGCACTCGAGACCAAGACCAAGACCGCAGTTTTCCGGTCTCGAGACCAAGACCGCGGTCTCGACACCCACATCCCTGCTTTGGACTGCCCTTCGGATAACCCCTATGTCTGTCGTTCTGTTTGTCAACTTCTCCTGCTAGTCAGTCATTTTGTCTATCTCTGTGTCTCCGCTATCTGTCTGCCTGCCTATCAGTCTGTTTGTCTAGTCTTTCTAGTCTGTCTGTGTGTTTGTCTGCCTGTCTGTCTCGTAAATGCATACATAAATGCACGTGCCGTCATGTCATGCTGGCATCCACTGGTCGCCAGCAAGCGCCAACGTCAGCCTATGTCTTAATGGGGCGCAGGAAAACAGATCGGAAAACAGAATGTGAAGATAGGGCGACGTTTGCTCTGTGTACACTGCAGCTGCAGGACAGGCAACGAGTTCAGATCTTTTCGCGTTAGATGAGTGTTTCTTCTTTTGCTATTGTTCTATGGAGAGGAGAAGGCGTTTAGCTCGAATCGACACAAGGTTGGATTTATTTTATTACTAGCTGGGGAACCAGACGTTGCACGAGTTGAGACAGGCTTTTGGCCCTGGAGAGCAGGAAGGTGGCGGCCGAACCCCTTTACTGGGCGTCCTAGGTGTTCCCGAGTCAGCGGCGAAGGTTTCGAGTCGATGGCTCTAAAACTGTGCAACTCCACAGCCGGACAAAGACACTTGCAGAGAATTTTTCTTTATTCGTATAGATTTTTTAACGTTTGTATGCTTGTATCTATGTCGGCTTGATTATGTGTCTGTTTATCTAAGTATGTATGCAAGTATGTGATACCAAGTAGGTATATGATTGTGTACGTGTGTTTATGTGTATGTATGTATGTGTGTTTGAGTATGTGTGTACATATGCATGTGCATGTATGTATGCATTGTACATTTGGGGGCATATAGGTATGTTTGTATGTATGTATGTATGTAGGTATTTATGCATGTATGTAAGTATGTAGGTACGTGCTGTAAGTGCATACAAATTATCTAAACGTATGTACTGTAGTGGAAATAATTATTGCGTCAACCTGTGAACAAAGCTAAAGGCGGTATAACGACATTTTCGGACGTGTTCTTCCTTATATCGACCAACAGACATTCCTGCAGAAGACACGTAAATGAATGATTTTGTGTTTAGTTTAAAAAATCATTTGAATGGCATTTATCTAAAAAACTGACTTAAAATGTATTTAACCGATTTTTAGCTTCGTGTAGGGTTATGCAATAACTATTTTCACCACCGTATGTACCTGTAAAAGTGCATTTCTAAGTGTCGTATAAAAGGACTCTTCATTGAGTTCTTTGATCTAAAGAGCGATCGTGGATCGTGTCCTTAATATTGTTTCCACAGTAAACAACTTCAGCTCTTCAATCTCTGACCTGATCACGTTTTACTTCCTTAAATATTTTGAGATCGATTGATCAAGAGGCCATTGTAGTACTCAAAGGCTCGAACCATTTGAAAAACAAGTCAATGTCACCTTTAACTATATGTCTTCCTGAAATAATTGTAACCAGAGTCTAATAACTTCTATCGCGTCAATGTCCAAATGACAAGCCGCAGCACTGAATATAACGTAAGTAAGTATGTACTTTAAAGAACTGCTTGCAAACGCACTGTGGCAACATCATAATATGAACGTTGAAAAATGTACACTTACAAAATAATCATAACTGGCAATTACAGCAGACATACTCGGAGTAGTTAGAGTAATATGGACTGCAATTGGTTAATAAATTGGGAAAGACAAAGCCTTAATTTACAAAAAAGCACACAAATACGCGCACACACGTACATGCAAACATGCATACATACATGCATAAATGCACACATGCATACATACATACATACATACATACATGCATACATACATACATACATGCATGCATGCATGCATGCATGCATGCAATAAAGTAATGGTTTAGCTTCATCAGACTCGTTTTGTAGCCTAGATTCTAACTCATCAAGCGATCAGTTAGAATCGACAATGCGAACGATTCACTACTCGACCAGACCTTTGCTATTGCCTAGATAAGCGAATAAGTAGAACGATCGATTGCTTCAATTGGAGAGCTCTGCATACGTAGACTACATAATACATACTACATATAAATATATATACTTATATATATATATGCATATAAATATATATGCTTATATATATACATATATATGCTACATACATATATAAATAAGTGTATGGGCTCAGCATGTGTTGAATCTGGGCAACACGAATTTTGTGCTATTTAGCAGACTTGAATTTGTAAGCTCGTCGTATCCGATGGACTTGTTGACTTGCATTCGAGTACAATTAAGCAGTGTCTTAAGCTTCTGATCAGTCCAAAGTCCTTCTCCATTTCCTATCAACTGAAAGACCCTTCAATAGCCCATCAATGCAATGACAGAGTGCAGCTCATGTTTGCCTCGGCGGCTAGGTTAGTAAGTCGTGAGAGGCATATATCTATAATTGTATATATATAATATTTAGACTCTATTTAGGAAGTAGGTTTATATATAATTATATATAAGAAAGAGGTACTTGAGAGCGTGGCGTCTTGATACTTTTGTGCGCATAGGCCTACAGATTACAGACACTGCAGACACCATGCACACGGAGCCCGTTGTGCAGACTAGTGTATACCTAGAGGTTATTTTAGTCTGCGTGTAGTCATACTCTGGTAGTGCCAGTCCAAAGCATGGATAAAGAAGGAGTACCAATCACACTTTTTCAGGCATAAAATCCATAGAGAGAATTGTTAGGCCACCTCGAGCAATACAATAAAGGCAAAGGGCTGTCATCTCTGTCACCAGCGAAAGATGCTAACAGCCACTTTCTTGACATAGACCTACTTTCTCATACTGAATTTTACCCTGCATTTCACACAGCTATTATGATCCCTTTAGCATTGCTTGCATCTACGTGTACAATTGAGAGGTGAGTCAGCACAATGCGTCGCGTAAAGCATGGCTAAGAGCAATCGTGGCAGATGACCGTTTTATCCAGATTATGCATTCCTGAGTGTACACCGCGAAAGTGTCAGCGCCAACAAAGCTGAATTTATGAATAAAGTGGTAGATGAGTTCGGTAAAGTCAGTAGACGATTTCAATTTCTGTTCAAATCAAATTCATATTAAATTCTCATTTTTTCCATAAAAATTTCCATGAAAAACTACCACCAATTATAAATAACTGCTTTTTTTCAAATATAATTTATATTGTTTGTTGATATATTTCGTAAATTTTCAATTTTTTGCGTTTTCAAAATTTGAATGAAAAGAACCAATGTTCTTACATATTTTAAGCAATTATAAGGCACTTGGTAAAAATTTAGCAAATGACCAGGACCATTGTATTTGCTGTCTCTTGGGAAAATTTCTGCGGGCGTCCATGACAGCAATAGTTGTAGTGATTAGTTAACTCATGTTCGTTATGTGCGGTTTAACTCCGTGATTTGTATATTATACGATTACCTAGATTAGAACACTGAGATGTTAATTCTCCGTTGTTGACCCGGTCAGAACCGCTGTATACGCTCACACAAATCTTACAGGACTGCAGGATAACACTCTGGAAGCTGCGCTGCAATTGTTTGTTATTGTTAACCGACGATAAATTAAATAGATTGGCCACGCGATGATATTAAGCACCTGTAAGCCGAACACTACACAAGGAAACAAGAGCAGGCCAAGACTACACGGCGTTGTATACGGCAAGCATGACTCATTAACTGAAGTGAATGACAGCCTCGGCGTGAGTGCTACTGGGAGAGAGTCTTTGCGAATTAGAATCCAGATATTAACATATTTGTGTAAAAGCTTTGCGACTGAATTAATGGAAGCGTGCCACTTTATAACCGCAATTTTAACACCTATTAATCAATTATATGCCAAGTTCAAAAAAGCTCGCGGACAGATTCACCATTAGGCTTCAATGTAGGGGCATACCTGTAGCATTGTAACTGCAAAACTTCACGTCGGTAGGGGGAAAACCGGGTCTACCTGTACTAGTGATATATCATGTCTATAGCCTACCCGACCCGTTAAATGTGTATCTAACCCGCACACGACTCGTGGGTGCCTGGACTGCCAGCCTTTTATTTTGCCAATCCTAGATGGCTACATGGTCACTCGATATACTATTGCCGATTAACCCAGTCTTCACATCACTGTATACGTGACAAAAGTTGAGTCAGCCTAATGTTGGATCTACAAATTGTATTTAATTGTAAAGTCTATCGTTAATAGAGAACAGATTGCTGACCTAATTCCCTCTATTTTATGGCCACTCTGTAAAACTTGTTTGTGGTCGGCTGTTAGAGTATTGTGTGCGGAAAAAAGAGCAGCATCTGGTGAAGTGGATTATTACACCAAGTTCCGAGGAACACGGAACACACAAGACCGATTTCAGGACCATCCAGGCGACTACGGAACGGTTGGTACTATAGGAACGGACATTTGCCCCCCTGAAAATTTGCCCTCCTGACATTTGCCCTCCTGACATTTGCCCCCCGGACATTTGCCCCAACCAATTGCCCTCCCCGATTTTGGGTAGGACATTTTCCCCATACAACTGTCCCCCCCCTGGTGTGAAGTATGAACGGACGATGACAAGTTATGTATTTAACTGCCATTATGTAAAATATATTAAAACAGACAACTAATTATCATGTCGTACATGAGACATTTGCAAATGTACGGGGAGGGAACAAATGTCCTACACTCGGTATTAGTGTGTTTACATGTCAGCAATCGTCCCTGATTTTGACAGATCACATTATATAAGTACAGAATTTCCTCTATAAAGTTTGTTGTCATCTGCCAACATCAGGTGGGACTTGGGAATCCATTGGTTGGGCTCTATTAAGTAAGTAAGATAGTTCTCGAATTCCATTGAAACAAATGAATATTCATTAGGTACACCTATGCAACCGGGTTAAGGCCTTTGACACGGTCGATCATAAATTGGAAAGATATGTTATAGGGCGTACGAGGTAACCAACTCCAATGATTTGTCTGTATACGTAGAGGCTGTGGTGTTCAACTTTACGAGGTAATCAACTCTAATGATTTGCAAGTTACATAGGAAGTACCTCGCGATGCGTCAAATGCAGGCTTTATCTCCCTCTCTATCTCCACTATAATTTATGCTATCTAATGTGGTGTAACGCAAGAATATAACCTAGGCCCTTTGTGGTTTCAATATCAGGGACTTCCACAATGTTTCCAACAGTTTGTAGTTTATATTATTTGCAGACGTCAATAGGTTTTGTAGGTCTGTTTCTATTGTTCTTAATTTAAAATGCTCAGCTCACCACATAATATCACTGTCCGATTTGTCGGGGGTTGGATTCCCATGCCGCTGCTATTGACTCCCAACCTTCCAGCCTCTGGCCGATCCCAGGGGGTCGGCTTGACCCCCTATGTCCAATGCTCACGTTGTATGTTGGACTACAGCAAGCGATTGCACTTGCTTCGGTGAAGCAGGGCGTCAATCCCTCTGCGTGATAGAGATAAACCTCCCGGTTCAAAGTAACAGGAACGCAAGATATTCCCCTCTTTAGACGCAAAAATGCCCCCCCCCCCACCTGAAATTGGAGGAATTTGCCTCCGGACACCCTATCTGGACGCCCCTGCGGTGATGTTGAACTCGGAAATCGATTTTTTGAAGGCTCAGAATGTCTGGACTGAAATTGGATTCGGTGACTCGATTTGGAGTCACAACTTCTGGTGATAAGAGACACGTCACAGCGGCTTTGTCTTCACCTTTGTCTTCGCAGCTGCTTAATTGACCCCCAGATTGAGGATAGTACGAGAGAATATCCCTCTGGACCATCGCGCTTAGTAGACGCTGTTGAGCAGTAGATCCAGAGCAGATAGAGTTAGTCTTCTTATCAACATCTATAAAGCCCTGTACCGTAACTCGAGGTACTGCATAAGGGTAAAAATGGAAACACATGTATGTTTCACATCATAACAGGCGTCCGACAAGGATGTGTTCTGTCTGCCTTCTTATTTATCATCATCTTAGACTTCAGGATGAAAAGAGCAACGGACAAACTCAACTTCTGAATAAACTTCAAACAGACTATAGGTTAACGGACTTGGACTGTGTAACACTTGTTAGGTGGGCCGCACAGATACCTGCAGCAGATGACAGATAACTTATACGAGATGGGGGAAAGGTTGGACTATGCATAAATAGCTGCAACACAGAGACACATGAGAAGAAACCCACACTCTCTTACAAAATGTAGCCAAAATATATGTTTTAATATACATCGTAAAACCTTCGGACAATTGAACCTTTGGACCATAGACATGTGACCGACGCTCATTATGTTCAATTAGGCCTACTTGTGCCTATTATTGCTTCGGCTAATTTATGTCTTAACTGCATGCCGTAGTTTAACTGTCACTTGAAACTGCCTTTTATTACTATTTTTTTACTTTGTCATTGTCATTGCATCGGTGGTCATTGCAAAAATCTGTACGTTTTATGAAAGTTTATTAATTTCGTTAAATAAATAACGGAACTTGGAACTTCAAGACATTGCGATGTTTTCTGTAGCCTTATGTATGTGTTTGTGTGTGAATCAGGCTATTTATATGGGGCCTAATCATCTTGCGAAATCCAATAAATTATATCCATTGCGAGTGGTTTGAAATGCGAGGAACAAATTGCGAATACAAAATTCATTGCGGCTTTATGAATTTTTGGTATTCCTCTAGATTTTCGACCCTATGCTTCTTTTTGACAACTCGGACCCTTCAAAATATCTGGGAGTTTACATAGATCGGCCTCTAACATGGAAAGATCACATAAAAAGCATACTCTCAAACATTGATAATTATTTATTTATTACCGAAATTTGATACCGCCCTTCTTTCAACATCTTTTGCTCAGAAGTGCACACACACACACACACACACACACACACACTCCTCGACGGCGCAATTGCAGTTGTACTGCAGAGCAATGTTGCGCGAAGGACTTACTCAAGGTCCCTACACAGTGACTCTCCGGACGAGGGTCGAACCCGCGCGCTCAGCACACACTGAACGTTACGGGCTGACCGCTCTAACCGATCGGCCACTGTGCCACACCGAATTATGTATGGATTTAAAACGAGTAATCTGTACTTGATACATTTTACTTCCCGCTATTAGGTTACATTATTCACTATAGTACATCCTTACTTAGCACACTGTATTTTGATGAGTATCAACTTTTACCATAAGATTACACTGCAACGGCCAATTCGCATTGTGGCTGGCACCAATCATGGATTGCATACATATACCATATCCCTTATTCCATGATCTAAAAATGCTAAGATTAGAGAAAATCAAGCCATGTAAAGCAGGATAATTCATGTTCCGCTATATGACCATGGTTTGATGACACCTTTTGCTTCTGATGAATTCCTTATCTTGTTTCCGAGGTTCTAAATTCACATTCAACACGAACGTCGTAAAACTAAAAATGCAATTTTGCTCGCAAAGACGCTAGTCAATTCTCTGTCGGTTTACTGGCGGTACATAAGTGGAATCAATTCCTCCAGAAATCAGGCAATCTTGTACGCTAATACTATTCAAAAGAAAACCATGCAATCATTTGGTTGAAGATAGTAGCACAGTGTCCAGGTGAATTCTAATCTCTCCTTGCGTTTAACTCTATGAGCTTACCACCTCACTCTGTTTTTCTACTAAAGCTAAGATCTTGTAAAAGTAATTAATCATAATCATCCATTTTTATGCCAAACAATGCATTTTTTGGCTGCTGCTTCACTCCGTGTCTATGGTTTGCAGATAGGCGTCCCTACTTTTCTGTAAGCTACATCTTTTTTAACACACACACACACACACACACACACACACACACACACACATATATATATATATATATATTAACAACTATATATATAATATTCTCTCAATGTATAACTTGAATTGAGTCACGTCGTGTTATTAACATTGTGCACGTTATGTACATATGAAGACGAGGCAGCTTAGCAGGTGCAAGCACGACGGACGGTGCCGGTTGGGTTTCAAGTGGGCAACGGTCTGTTTGCAAGCGATGTCAACGGAAGATGAAGAAGAGGAAGAAGCAGGAAGTAGAGATTGATGATAAGAGGGAGAGGAAGGAGAGGAAGAAGGTTAGGAGGTGTGAAGGAGGAGGAGAAAGAATAAGAAGTAGAAGAGGAGGAGGAGGAAGAAAAAGAAGAAGAGAGATGAGTAGTGAGCGAAGAGGAGAAAGAAGAATAGGAGAAAAAGGAAGAAGAAGAAGAAGAAGACAGGTCAGAGAGATGCATGAAACCGAAAGATTCGCTTAAAACGAGCGTCTATATATATAATTATTATAGACGCAGGGCCTAACAAATTACCGAGGTTAAAGGAGACCATTTATTCGTACCCATCACCGCTAAATGGCGTCAAGCGTCAGGAATGGTGGTGGCGGTTATGACTGCAGAGGATATTAACCCAGAAAAGTCCATTTCATCTATTGATTTTCCATGCGATCGTTATATAATGCATCAATACACGCCTTATATTGAGGCCGCTATTTTGTAGGTCAAGGCCTACATGAAGGTCTTCATACGTTTTATCGCAGGTTAACAGTTTAGTAACTGACAGGTAATTGTAAGAGGTCGGACTTCATCTAGTATATTGGCTACCTTTGTCGTGGTTAAAAATGACACAATTGCGTAGCATCCAGTGTGCATGCACCAACCATGAATAACCATGCCACTTGTAGTTTCCTCTTATCTGTTCCGACGCTTAGTTTTTCCGTCCTTATAGCTTCAGACGTATTATACCTTCTATGAAATCGCTAATCTATCGTAGACTTTCTCCTCTTCGTCCAATTGGTTTGATCTTCTGAATCATGACCTGACTGAGGCTTGCAATTTGTGCGCCGTCAGTTCGTGCCTTGGGCTTTGGATTTCCGGAGCGATAAGGAAATTCATAACAAATCCAATTTATAATTTCTAACGAACCGCTAGTGCCAACCATTGATACACCTAACTATTTCTTGTACGAGCGCTGATACTTCTGCATTTCTGTCATATTTTTGCCCAATCAATAATCAACTGGTCCTGTTCTTGTTACGATTATATTGGTGCTAGATAAACATTAAGCCTATAATAAGCTCTTATATATATTTTACAGCAAAATGTGCAACAAATAGCAATAGGAAGAGCAATAATGACAATAATGACAACATCGGCAGCAGTAATAACAATATAAACGCAACAGTGATAATAGTAATAATGGCAGTACCCGGGTATTGTAACATTCTTGGATACTTCTAATCTGGCAACTTTGCCAGATCTATCTTTGGCAACATTGCCTTCATTGGACTTTCCTGTTCTCAATGCGGCTGCCCGACTAATTGGTGGAATTCTAAAATTTGACCACATCTCTTCCTTCAGTCACGAATCCCTTCACTGGCTCCCTGCGTCTCAGCGCATTCGTTTCAAGACCCTTGCGTTTTAGCAGCTTTCTATGGATGTGCACTTATTTGGTTAAAACCCTGTAGGCTTTGCATGTGATCAATGCTGTCATTAGGGCCCACATTGCAACTTAAATTTGATAGTGCGCTTCTTCCAACAGTTTTTTCTCAGAAGTGCATACACACACCTCGACGGCGTAATTGCAGTTGCAATCCAGAGCAATTGTGCGTGAAAGGTCCATACACAGTGACTCCTCGGACGAGGGTCGAACCCGCACACTGCGCGTCACGGGCCGACCCCTCTAACCAATCGGTCACAGTGACTACTGGTTAGATATACTAAATATTAGTCTTGGTCTTGTAATTATAGCATTGATGGCTGTTTCCTATCTTTCTTCTCTCTCTCTCTCTCTCCCTCTCTCTCTCTCTCTCCCTCTCTCTCTCTCTCTCTCTTCTCTTCTCTCTCTCTCTATCTCTCTTCTCTTCTCTCTCTCTCTTCTCTCTCTCTCTCTCCCTCTCTCTCTCTCTCTCTCTCTCTCTCTCTCTCTCTCTCTCTTCTCTCTCTCTCTATCTCTCTTCTCTTCTCTCTCTCTCTTCTCTCTCTCTCTCTCTTCTGGTTTATTCTAGCTTTCATCTTGATTGCGTAAGAAACTGTTTCTAACAAGATTGTGCATATTAGTAAACTGAACATTAGTGTATGGATTTATTTGTAGGATATAATTGTGTTGTGTTCATATAGATCATTGTTTTAAGTAGGCCCGTATGTTAGTAAATACTTGCAAGGACATGACAATAACGTGACAGCTTTCGAACATCACCTGTTGGTACTAATAACGGAACTATGAGGAAAAGGGAACGGAGAATTCCTCCAAGGACAATTACTCCCAGACTAGGACAAAAAGCATATATGCATGCGTACATATATGCGTACATATATGAATACATTATGTGAATGCATGCATGCATGCATTCACATAATGTATACATGCATACATACATGCATACATACATGCATACATACATGCATACATACATGCATACATACATGCATACATACATGCATACATACATGCATACATACATACATGCATGCATACATACATACATACATGCATACATACATGCATACATACATGCATACATACATACACACATGCATAAATACATGCATACATGCTCACATGCATACATGCATACATAAATGCATGCATATATACATACATACATATATATATATATGCATACATACCTACTTGCATTAATGCAAAATGGTATATATATATATATATATATATTATATATCTGTCTTGCAATTCAAGATTATGTGCCCTGTTCTCTACACCTTTCTGTTGTTATGTCCAATCTAATGCCATGTGCATCATACTCTGCCGTCTCCCGGCCTCTTTCACCCTATTCAGATGGACTGACCTACGTGCTATGTGACCCGTATGTTATGTGGGTGCGTGCGTCTGTGTCTGTCTGTGTATATGTTACTTGAGACCCATATTATAATTGAAATGCAAACGAACTACATCTTTACCGCGGATAGTGAGTCCATTGAAAGAGAGGCACAAAGCTAATAATTCATTGTTCCATAACTGACCGCTGAATCGACGGCCACAGTCCCAGCTGCTAGACCTCTATAGAGTTCTGAGGGTTCGATATGATTGGCATGCGTACTCATTAAATGGGCGGTCCTGGTTTAACATTAAACTTCGAGGTGGAGTTGCCCCTTTAACTGACCTTCACTCGGCAAGTGAGTGAAGTTTTCTCCCAAAGTAGGCTAAACGTTTCAAAGTGTAACAGAATCATCCAATTACAAACTGTATGCACAGTTTACAAGTCACCCTCGATATGTTACTCGTTTCAACATAGTCCAGTTTCAAACGCTAATTGCGACATATATCCAGCACCAAACATCCCATTCGGCTTGTCCTATACTACAAGATTTTGTCGTATATTCCCAGTGCTGTCGTCATCTAAACCCAAAGTGTATTGGATAACCCAAACCGTATTAGATAATCCAAAGCGTATTGGATAACCCAAAGCGTATTGGATATACCCATTTAACAAATAATCTACAAGTGGCTTGAAGATTGGCATACTTTGGAAGAAACAGTGAAATCGTTATGTATTCAGAAAGAACACGCCTTCCGGTTCAGGCCCAATTATTGGAATATTAGAGAAAATGGTATACAGAGGAAACTTGAAGCAGATAAATATGTTTATATAAAATTTTTAGCCATGTTTAGCCAATTCATTATCATATACAGATTTCCATGTAACAGCTTATAGGAGATTTGAAGCGTGCTGAGCTCCAGTTTGGCTTCTGTTAACGCTAAGTACAAAACCTGAAACTATATTAGGGTCTACGTCTACATGCATAGTCTTCATGTGAAGTGAGAGTCGTGTACGACAAAGAATGTTAAGGGAACCGTAACTCCCTTTTAAACGCAGATATTCAAGATAAATAGAATGCTCCTGCTTTCACAGCAATTCCGGTTCAGACTGCACGAAACTGCACGATTGAATTCATATCCAACTAAGTCCTTCTAGCGGATATGAAGCTCGGAAGCTTCAAGGTACATGTAGTATCCGCTAGGACGTGACTGGATCAACGCTGTATTGCTACAGAAAAACTGTTGCACATGTAATCGTAATCGTAATCTAAGCATTTCTACAGCGCCCACAAAAGCGAAATCGCGGGAACCAGTTTATTCACATGTAGCTTACTCATGGAGATCTGTTAGAGCAAATGCTATGAAAATTACATGATATTACATCTCCAACGGCAGATTATTGTCTATGACCGCTGTGTGAAAATACCGTCTCTTCAAGTGACGGTATTTTCACTCTCTTGGTGGCACAAGATGTGTTGCCATTGATAAAGATGGGAGTGACAAATGTCAATCACGTTAAGTTACGTCGGAACATCAAGCGCTGACCATATTGACCAGAAGGCCTGCCATACTAGCTGCTATCAAATAATGTATTTTGATTTTCTCTATTTTCCATTTGAACGTGTATTATAGTCTACCAGTCACGGCACGAAATATTGTTGTTGATATCTGCAAAAGTCACGACATGAAAGGTTAAATAGAAGTAAAATTTGATCGTGTGGCAGAATAGCAAGACGCACATCTGCCCTACGGCTCATTTAACCAACGCCACCCAGAGAAAGGAAGGTGGAGTCAACCTTATACGGGGTGGTGGATTGGGATCCCAATTCCTCTTTGACGTTCTGCCCTTTACGTCAGTGTGTCACCATTCATTTACTCTCCTTAAAGGCCAAGTTTTTAGGGCGGGCAGTTTTGCGACAAACTGCGCTGTACCCCACCCACCTGCTTGTCAATCAAACCTGAACTCATTGAGTGGGGCTACAGTCAATAAGTGCCATATTCAAGTCCACCGCCGGTCAATTCCTTTCAATTGAAATGCCTGCATGCCTCTGGGCCGTTCTCTGTCTAGCCTGTAGTCACTGTTGTTTGCGTTTGTTTCTCTGTGAGCTAGTCCACACACACGCACACACACACTGTTTATATTTATATCTCTGAGCTGAAGGACTACCTGTAAATTTCTATCACACAGTTTTGTCTTAGCATTCAATCATTATAGTAAGCGCCTTTTCACCCTTTGTATTTATTTCATATGGTTTTCAGGGGCGCGTTGAGAATAGGGCACACAACCCTGAATTGCAAGACTGAAACATTGTGACATAATGTAAATAGATGACTAATTGTAATGCCATTCAATGCAATGAATCTATGTAAATATATATATATATATATATATATATATATATATATATATATATATATATATGTATGTATATAATGTTTGTCTCATTGAGTCTGTATGAGAAGAGAGTCACCTTCTTTGAAATAGAATGCTCCCTCTCTCGTACAAGCAATAGGCCTATGTACCTTGTATTGACAGGTGTCAAAGTTGGTCCATCTGTTTATGTTCTTACAGAGTGGCAGTATGTAAACAATAATGGCACCACTACCCCTCCCCCGCCTCCCCCTCCCCCCGCCTCCCCTTCCCGCCGCCTCCCCTTCCCCTGCCTCCCCCTCTCAGACTAAACCACAAAGATGTTCACTCTTTTGATGATCAACATATGCATACAGCAGAACTCTGTAGTACCATGCAAAAGTACGATCTAACAATTCGTGTCGATTGTGATCAGGAAGAAGCGATAAGAGCCTTTTTTATTCATAAAGACTGGGATTTTGAACAAATTGGTAAATACAGAATGCAGTATATGTATTTATTCCAAAAATAGCTTTTGTGTTACCTACGAACATACTGTATTTCAGGTTTTATGCATGCCATGATTATTCAGGCCACTATATTAAATATATATATCTATATTTATATATATATATATATTATAAGGGCCTCAATTTCAATACAATATAGGCATTCAGCCTGGTCATGATAAGAAACATATATCTGTACTGAATAAAACAGCTGAAAATTGAGAGCTCTTGAATGATCAGCTTCTGATGCAATAAGAATGAAGACTCGTATGAAACGTATTTCAAGGTACATTTGCTTCTGATATCTGATTGGATATAGGTTGTCACGTGTGTATAACAGTTCAGGTCCCCCAGATCAGAGAAACAATATAACAACACTGACCCCAGCCAAACGCCATATATATATGTATATATATGTGTGTATATATATATATATAAATAATGGTCCAGGAGCTGGTGGGTCCGTTGAGAGTCGTGCTGTCTGAATAGAGCTGCATAATTTAGGTCACATGTCAAACCTAGGAAGAATATATCAGCCAGCATATAATATGATCAATTATAATACCTGGGAACAATAAGCAGATCTCTCACTCTCTGTATATATATATATATTATATATATATATATATACATATACATATTTGCATACATATATACGCACACTTAATATATATGCAGCATTTGATTGCATTCATCTAGTATTCTTTTCAGTCTATTTCTCAATTACACTCGCATCGGTGGTCATCATCATGTAAAAACAACGCAAACAACAGTGACCACAGGCAACCGCCAAGATTTGGCTCATGGGTTCATCCCTTGAAGTCGCGATTTACAACACTGCAGCAAACTTCCCGCATGGGTTTGGTAGCAGTTTTCACACGTTTGACGGGAGGCTGTCCACGAGCAGCTTGCAAGATGGCCGTACTGGGAAAAGCTGCACACGCACACACACACGCACGCACACGAATACAGGCACGAAAGCACATGAGTGGCATATCAAGTACAGGTGTGTAGATGCATATAATTATAAGGACTATGAAGCATGATCATTGTTTCATTTGTTATTTCCAGTGCATTTCCCTCAGCTGTCTACTTGGTCCATCTGAGCCTATTCAGATAGACTGACCACACCGGTCCATTGGACATAGCAACAGAAAGGTGTAGAGAACAGGGCACATAATCTTGAATTCCAAGACAGAGACCTATATATATATATGTATATATATACTATGTATGTATGTATGTATGTATGTATGTATGTATGTATGTATGTATGTATGTATGCATGAATGTATGTATGTATGCATGCATGTATGTATGTATGCATGTGTGTATGTATGTATGCAAGTATGCACGTATGCATGTATACATCATGTATGTATGCATGTATACATCACGTGAATGCATGCATGCATTCACATAGTGTATGCATATATATATATATGTATGCATATATGCTTTTTGTCCTAGTCTGGGAGTAATTGTCCTTGGAGGAATTCTCCGTTCCCTTTTCCTCATAGTTCCGTTATTGGTACCAATAGGTGATGTTCGAATACTGTCTATCATGTTAGCTGTCACGTTATTGTCATGTCCTTGCAAGTATTTATTAACATACGGGCCTACTTAAAACAATGATCTATATGAACACAACATAATTATATCCTACAAATAAATCCATACACTAATGTTCAGTTTACAAATTTGCACAATCTTGTTAGAAACAGTTTCTTACGCAATCAAGATGAAAGCTAGAATAAACCATTTGATCACTTTCAAGGCACGCTGGTATCTGGCACGTGATAGGATATGACTTAGTTGTGTTGGAACCAGAGACCCAAAAGCCTACTGGCATGAGTGGCAGGTAACATGGATCACAAGCCGACGCGCAGTCTATCAAGAAGTTATCGCCAGGCAATCGAAGCTGTTATTGTCAGTGTTACCTAGAGTCTGCCCTAGACTGTTGATTTCATTTACAGCTAGCTGTCTATACACTGCACGAATGAATGTATACTGTTTGATGCAAAATGCTAATGAGCTCTGAATATACTTATATCTTGGTGCACTACATAAAGACCGAACCAATTGTTGCCATTTCAATTAGCCGGCTGCTATTACCATACGTGAGACTAAGGTTCCTCAGACCTTGAAAACCTATTGGAAGTAAGCAAATGCATATTGATTAGATGTGCGGTCTGGTTTTCGACCCCGGTATTATGCCTTTAAGCACCATGGCAAACTTGCAGCAGAAAACGATGAAATAATAAACAAGCCCTCTCAACTCTTCCCTCTTACCTCTTCCTCTTCTCTATTCCATCTTCTCTCTTTCCTCTTCCCTCTTCTCTCTTCCCTCTTCCCTGAGGCGCCCTCTTCCCTAAGGCGCTCTCTTTCTGTCTTGCGGTGACATACTGGGACGTTAAATCAAAGACTATACCGAAGAAACTGCGTCAACCCTATTAACGTCCGCTGATGATTCGGGTTTGAATTATCACAATGTAGAAACTAGAAAGTCGCTATAGCAGCCTAACAGAGATCTGCTATAATAGCCTACACCTGGCGACGATGGCAAAGTTTGACTGTCTAATATCTACGGTCACTAATAGTATTCGCTTGGGCCGATCATAGAGCAGATCATAATTCGTTGCTGCCGTCGTAATCGAATTTCGTTATCATAAGTTATTGTGCTCATATACTGTCGTGAGGTATATGCGCGCTGAAGAAGACGTTCAATTACACTAGAAGATATAGAGGACAATAATTAGTGGTCTGTTCGTCGTCTGCATTGTCTGGCCCTCTAACCAGACAAGGGTGAATACTGCAGTGAATAGATGTAGTCGACCGATAGATGGCAGAGAGACATGTTGCGATAGATGTTGCCGAACCTCAGGTTTCGATTCTGTGAGACACTCCTGTGAGTTGTCGACTCTTGTAACTAAAGAGGTAATTATTATCCACGTCAAAAAGAAAGAAAGACGGCGGAGTCGAGATCTAGATCGATTCCAGCGTCACAAATCATTCCGTCCTAAGCGATGAACCATCTCTGGAATTTCTTCCAGTTCTTTACCACGTCTTCCGTTTTACTACTATCGCTGTCAGTTCTACCATCCCCCGAAACCTGCCACCGTAAGCCATCGCCATCTTCATTTTATTAACCGGACCAATTCGCTGCTGCTTCGCCATTTCTTGATCGGCAGAGTTACACGTCTATCCTGCCAATCACAGTTGAACCACTTCTTCCATCCTGAGGTTCAAAGACGTTATTTACCGACGTCTGGCCAACGCCGTATACGACAACGTGGTCTGTTACACTAGTCGTCTTGAATGTTACTACTTTAATTTTCAGCCGTCATCATGGTAAACAGAGGCGGCGATCTAGGGAGTGGGGGGGGGTTGGGGGTTGGGGGTTGGGGGTTGGGGGATGGGTCGAGGGGACAAGTCCCCTCACCTTGTACAGAGAGGGAAAAAGTTATACTGTGACCCCACATATCCTACCCCTCTCATTGGGCGACTGCCCCACCTGTCAAACGAGATCGTCGCCTCTGATGGTAAACTATGACTCAATAGCATCATTATTCATTCATTGTATTCATTCCGATGCTGTGTCTCATCACGGGTATAATAATAATGTTCAGCCATATATATATATATATATATATATATATATATATATATATATATATATATATATAGAGAGAGAGAGAGAGAGAGAGAGAGAGAGAGAGAGAGAGAGAGAGAGAGGGTCTATATATTTGTATATTTCTCTGGTTTATAGTTAATTTTGCAACAGAGATTTATTCACAAAGTCTCTCCGTCATTATTGCCACACGCATGCAACGGTATGGGAACATTGTATCCTCTTACTCTAAGCCTACAAGTCAAACACGTAGTATTCCGTTAATAACCTAAAATGCGCAGGCCTATAGACCTCTACGTATGTGGCAGTTAACGAAAAGACGTGTTTTAATCGTGTATAATGATGGTGCTGATGTAGGCCTACTGCTTTACAGTTTTAATAGGACCACATTAATTATTCTAGCAATTATATCTGTTATGGTTTGCATGCATAGCGTCGCTTGTCGTTTTACGCCGTCTATAGACAGTCCTTCAACGATATATGCTTTCAATCAGAAACGGAAGACTCAAGCGCTTGTTATTATTATTTCGCATCTCGTGCTTCTTTATATAGATTCACTTTAACATGCTTTAACGCAGTTGAACATTGACTATGACATTGTGTTTGCTAGCTGCTAAGCACAGTGCGCAAATCATCTCGTATTTTCCACGGATGATGTCTTTTTTTTATGAGTTGACGCATTTGCTAAGGTATTATTTCCCACTTGTATTTTAACATAAGAGTCTTGTCTAACAGCGTCTATTTACTTTACAACATGTCTCGTTCTGGTTGCCAGCAATCGGCAAGCATAATTTGGCAAGCGAGGAAGACATTATAATTTCGCTGTCTCGATATCTAATTGCTCCACCGCTTATCAGTAGGTCTTTAATTAAGACCAAGGCAAGCCATGCCTTATCCTGCTAGCGTTCAGCATTAATCATTAATAATCGCAGTTTTGGCAATGTTGAAGTCACTTTTCATTTCACGCTGGTTCATACACGCTAAGTCCATCATAGCTGGAATCTAGAGTAAACATGCGTCGTTATCAGCTGTTTAGGGCTCTAGACCCGTCCCTTTGTCCTCGTATTGGACCAGCCTACTCGTCTGTGATTGCGCATAGATGATAGGGACATTCCGTTCTCGAGATTTGAAGAGTTAGAACTTTAACCTCAAAGCCTGCACGTCATTCGCCAGATAAGACAGACAGACCTCCCAATGAGTATAAAAAATGCGAAGCCCCATGTGATATTGCTTTTGGATGACCCACATCCGGTTTAAGTGGAAGATGAACAGAGTCAGGGTCAACCAATGAACAGCTCCACAGCTCCAGCTTCAAGTCATGAATTGTACGAAGCTACACACCATTCTCGCTAGAGACAAACGTATCTTCAAAGTACAGGGGAAGGATACGTATCAGATTCCCAGTTGGCAGACAGAAGACGATGTTTCAGATGCCTCAATGCATGATTATTATATCACCCACACGTGGAAAAAAGAAAACGTTAATCGTAGACTTTAAGATAGACAACCCAATGAGTCCAGGTTCGTCAAATGTGCTGTCATCAAAATAGGCCTCCCACATGATGAAAATGTTATTAAACGAATGCACCTTAATCGATCGTTTGTAGAAGCAAGGAATATTATCCAAAAGAGGGGCCTCTCTATTAAATTTTGTTAGCGTAATAATGTTACGTATAGAGAAATTATTTCCAGAAAATAGGGACGCCCGACATTTCTTGAAAATCCTCAGATAGACCTATATATCATCGTATATTTTCATGCCTTGAAATTTAAAATATGATTCTTCCTGTCAAATAAATTGCCCTCGTATAGACTAGCAGCCGTCGTATGATTTGGCGCCTGAAAATTTAAAATTTGATTCTTATCCAAAGGATAGGTCTAGGCCCCTCCACTGATGTTGTAAGCGTAAAAATGTCATGCATGGAGAAATCACTTATTATTGGACATATTTCTTAAGAGAGAACACTGTTGCGTAGACTTTGATAATTATGATCAAATTCATAGCGTGGAAGATAATAACTGGCGTTTTCCAACAGTCTGGCTCTATGTCTGGTCATATGCCTACTTTGGTAATGCTAGATTTTGGTTCCTTATTTTAAAAGGGACTTGCACTCCAAGCACTGCTTTTGAGATTTTCAGCCACATGCTTTATACAAGGTTCACTCATTTCTATTTTGTTCAGTACTTGCGAAAGTTTTTGTATACGTTTTATGGAAGAACATCTTTCAACGCTGATGCTAGAAGACAGAAGTCAAGGCTACTGAACGAGTCAAAATATATATCTAATATCTAGTCACCAATAGTATTCGCTTGGGCAGATCATAGAGTTGTTCATGATTCGTCGTTGCTGTCGTAATGGGATCTAGAATCGAAGTTATTGTGCTCATAAATTCTAGTGAAGTATATGAATGTCCAAGAAGACTATGACAATAAAGGATAAAGGATATTCGTTTTCTGATCGTTTTCCAGTGGCTGCCCTACAAGGGGTAGGGTATATCTATTAGTAGGCTATTACCTATGATTATTATGATGATTATTATTACTATTATTATTATCATTATTACTATTTTTATTATATTTATCATTATTATTATCATTATTATTATTATCATCATCATTATTATTACTATTATTATTACCCACCATACCGCTTCGACAGATGTTGACAACCGTAGATGTCGTGGGGTTATTTCCTAGGTAGTTGCGGCTGACGCTTCCCTTATACACCAGGGGTCGGCATGAGTAGAAGTTCAGCAAGCTGAGTCATATTATAGGTGAAGGCACGAGGAAGTCATGAAGTCGTAGAATAGGTTTAAGGTGACGTTGTGCAATTCTCAGATGTTGCACCTATCAAAGCTCAAACTGCTTTGCGGTTCGTGCTAATCATGATTAGCTGATGGTATTGATTAACGCTTAACACATGATGCTCTCTAAATTAAGGCGAACAATTGCTACCATAAGCCCGGCCGTGAAAATACACAGCTACGCCATTGGTAGTAGTAGCAACGCTAGCTGAACAGTTAGACTCTAGGGCGTAGGCTGTGCACCATATTAGATAGCACTCGGATCGATGTTCACACCCGATGCTGGCTTACTTCAGAGATCTGAATTCCGGGCTAACACGGTCCGTACACGGGAGCCTTAAATATAGTGTTATGTCTATGAAAAGTATGAATTGGGTAAGTAGGCCTGCTGATACAGCCCAATAAATTCATTGAAAAATCAAAGGGGTATACAGACAGTCTCTGTCTGTATATATATATATATATAAATCGTTTACGTTATTAGCAGTATACTTAACGTTCGCGAATAAGCTCTAACTTTACGATGCGTTTGTTGTATCGATAGTACGGATACGTTTAAAAATCAATCATTGTAAACGCATATATATATATATATATATAGAGAGAGAGAGAAAGAGAGTGAGAGAGTGAGTGAGAGAGAGAGAGAGAGAAAGAGAGAAAGAGAGGAAGAGTGAGTGAGAGAGAGTGAGAGAGTGAGAGAGAGAGAGAGAGAGAGAGAGAAGCCGTCAACAGTACTGCCTTTGAAATAAGACAATGACCTATAATCGTTGAACCACGACGATGCTAGGCCATTCATGCGGACATGCGAGGCAAACGCATTAAACGCACCTGTGTCCTACAGTTGCTGATCGTTGCTGTCTAGGCCCGTCGCACGCCTGCAATCCCGAATGATCGCTATATCTATTGAGTCGTGACGTGGCATTTGATCCGTGCGGTTAAAGAAATGATTTCACAATACAATTAGCGCGAAACAAGTGAATATATAGCAATGCAAGTGACTTTTATACAGTTCAACGGTGTACCGGCGATTAGAGGTAATCTGAGCTCATTGGAAGCGGAGCAATGACCGACGTTACGCATGAATGACTCACATGGATATCATCTATATTTTCTAGAACCAAAGGTTCGTAAGCGTTGTTTCAATGTTCTCATATACATTCTGGTATCCAGAAATAGATCGACAACAGGCCTACAAACATGCCTAACCATTCATGCCCATAGACAAACAAAAGGCAAATATAATTACAAGCAGTATTCATACAGACATACATACTTACGTACGTGCATACATGCATGCAAACAAACAAGCGTATATTTTGTGAGTGTGCCTGCGTATATATTATTGTTATGTATATGAAGCGTCTGCGTGTACTTGTACCTTGGGCTGAATAGATGTTTGCCTGCCCGGATACTGGACTTGCGTGCACGAGCGTTTGGCCTGACAGGAGGGCACGAGCTGAGATGTTTGTGCATCGAAGATGTAAAATATGCTGAAATTGTTGTGTTCAATGATGTGGTCGATTTTTAAATAAATGTATTTTGAAAGAGTTGATTGTCAGCTGAATAACGATCGAGTTAAATTTTATTTTGATTAATCGGGTATTGTAAGGAAAAGAAAAATCTCGAACTTTGATTCTACACACTCACGCATATACCCCCGTGTAGGGCTGTAGGCCCTACTTTTACTTTTCAGTTAGGTAGCCTACTACAAAAAGTTGAGTTGGGTCTCAAGTAAGATAGGGAGATGATTACATACATCAATCCATCCATTCACCCATATATGCATATATACATGCATACATACATACATTATATATGTATATCTTTATGCGGTCCGTTACTGTAAAAGTTTCTTAATGCATACATATTGCATTCAAGCAGAATACAATGTATGTACTGTATGTATATAAGCTACATGTGTATAAGTATGTATATGTATATGTGTGAGTGTGTGAACAATATGTGGATTGTCAAAAATAGGCCTACGCTTCTTCAGAGAAGGGTCGATTTTTTCCTCGACTTGTTGGGGCAATCAAAATCGTATAGTTCTCATAGTAAATAAGAATATCGAGGTCTTTTCTGGCGTATCTTTAAAACTCGGTCTACAGAGATCACATTACAGTTTCTCTCTGTCTCTGTCTGCCTTTCTCTCTGTCTGTCTGTCTCTCTCTCTCTCTCTGTCGTCGTGTACCTCTACTTGGTAACGAGACGCAGCTTCAAAAGCGCTATCTGCGCCAGTCTATACGAGTTCCAGCGATCCGCGCGGCCTCTCAACCGATCAGTGGAGATGGATGCACTAGTAGGCGCCGTGTATAATACACAGTCCTTAGATCACAAACTCGACCGGAAAAGGCCTCATCCTTCCTCACAAGACGACAGCGAAATAAAATGCCCTCAAGTGCATAAAATCTCCAACAGAAACAATGAATTAATTCGATCAACGAACTTAGCAACTGCAGAGTATATAACACGTTAGGAATTGCTGAGCAAACCGTGCTTTTAGACAAAATCTTTGGATGAAATGATACAGAAGTCGAACGTACAAATCAACTAACAATCAAGTAATGCATGCATGATGAATGAATTCATTCAAACAGTTAGTCAAACAGGAGGACATGAATTATTGGTCAATGCGTGTATCCGTATAAATGCACAAATACATGCTTCAAATAAAATATATACATACACAGTGCCGACCTTATGCAGTATTCTATGTATTTGGGCAGCCAAATTTGATCATACCTGCTATTATAAAATTATGTTATGTTACAGATGTATATATATGGGTCTGTACGGACTATGGAAAATAATGATAACACAACACAAAAGGAATTCCTTGTATCTCGAGGACACTACAATACGAATGCGTCGGGATAGTGAGATAATAATTATCCTAAGCAGAAGTTGAATTACTTATTGATCTGAAACAAACACGTTGATCAAGGACGTCGTCCAAATTAAAGGTTGCTTTTGTAGAGTGACTCTCTCATCGCCTGGCAACGGATCAATTTAGTGACGCATGCATGGTCGTAATGTGTTCTAGCCTGTCATCGCCTGCGCATATCTTAGTATAAGTTAATTGATCGAACGCGCAGGCGTTGCATATACACACATATATATATATATATGTAATTATGTATATATGTTAATATGGGCGACATATTTCATAGGTTTGCATACAGATAAGCTCTTAATTGAAGTTGAAAAGGATTAGCATATGGTGGGTCAGCGCTATCATTGAAATGGACGACAGTTCAATTAGACGCAAATAGGTTAGTCTTTTCTATATGTTCAAATAGTGCTTCTAACGAAGGCGTTAACATAAAATAGACTGAATCTGCCAATTTGCCTAGAAATCAACGCAATAATAATGTATGCAGCCTACAGTTGTAGGCCCTTTGTAGACATAAACGTGGGAGATAATGTCTATCTAAATTGTCTGCCACGACACTGTGATAGTTGCGAAGTATTACGTTAAACCTTTAGATTTATTTTCAATGAACAAAACGAACTCCTGCATTGTTGCTTCGTTAGGTCTCTAAATACGCATTTTTATAGTAATTGTAAATTGGTTTAATCCTGATGATTATTGTTGCAATTTATTTGAAAATGACACGCCGTCCGTTATTATTTGAGTCATTGTGACAGGATTTAAACTGACAAATTTATTAACACAATGGCAATTAACTGGTAATTAATCAATGTTGATTGACATGTTGTCATAGGTCAACGGAGTCCACAAAAACCAGGTATCTCAACCTGCTATCATCTACTTTAAGTCAAACATCATCGCCATAAGCCACCCTCGCCATTAGCATATCCAAAACCAGAGGTCGTCTTTCTCTCAACATCCGAAACCATTGTCCAACCTCTCCCTCGTATTTCACCGAGCATGTACACGGATGCTGGCCTTGGTTTTGACTCTATAAAATAGCTCGAATAGACATCTGCTGGGCGAGAAGATAGATCCAACAGATCCTGCGCTGGCTCCAGAAGGGAAGCTGACACAGATGAGGACGATGATAAATTAAGTATCGATGCGTGTGTTCTGTGAACGCATGTGTATATGCCTATGTAATTAATATGGAGCACGAGTCACGTACTCGGAGACCTCTTCTCATAAGTAACTCGGAAGCACCCTAAACTGCGACCTATAATAGGCCCCATGGCTTCAACTTCCCGGCAAAAGATAAACGGAATTGCTTCCCAAGAATACGATGAAGACAATAGAAGAATTCCGTCAGACGTAAAAATTGAACCTTGGATAGAAACTTATTAGTTTTTTCTCACTTTTATGTCATGATTAGATTCTAATCCGTGCACTGTGTAACCTGATGCGATATTGTTATCCTATAACAGAATATATTTTATATATATATATATATGTATACGTATGCATACATTACATACGTAAGCATACATTACATACGTAAGCATACATTACATACGTAAGCATACATTACATACGTAAGCATACATTACATACGTAAGCATACATTACATACGTAAGCATACATTACATACGTAAGCATACATTACATACGTAAGCATACATTACATACGTAAGCATACATTACATACGTAAGCATACATTACATACGTAAGCATACATTACATACGTAAGCATACTATTGTACTGCTATAAATACACACATAATGTATTATGTATAATAGGGGTTATTGCGGGGTTTGATTCGGGTTTTCTCTCAGAGGTAATTGGCCATTTCTTAGGAGGTTAATTGATGGGGTGTTATTGGCAGGGAGTTTATTGCCGCCCAGAGGGCTACTGGTCTGATCCCATACGACTGATGAGTTCTCTTTCATCCACTTCCTGTTATATTTCTTTTGGTTTCTTCCTGCGTCCTCTTTTATAATCCAAAATTCGTGCCCTGTCCGCGCTGCCTATGGGTCAAGGAATGGCTGGCCAATTCAAGCCAAGCAACGACTGGCCAATTCAACAGAGAAACCGATGAATGTACATCGTGGAGGCATGCATGCCTTTCATTTTCTGTCACTTTTGATTTTACACTCCTATCCATGGCCGTTACCCAACTCATCCACCAACCACTTTAAGGTACTTTGAGGTACTTCAAGGTACTTCAATGTATTTCAAGGTACTTCAGAGTATTTCAATACGATTCAAGACAAGACAAGACAAGACAAGATTAGACCAATTAAATGGATCAAAAATCCCAGTCAAGTAGGCTTCAGAATGATAATTGTAGGCCTACGTCCTTGTAGCGGCATGGCCCTTTCACGGCGCCATTGTATAAATGGTCAATGTCGTTTTTATTATTATTATTTTTAATGACGACGATTTATATTTTCAGACCAGCTGCGCCTGATATTGAATTTTGAACCCAGCTCTGAAATTCGCCTCGATCGCGAGTTGGTGAGCGCTCCGCTTGAGGCGTTGGGTATAATAATGACAAACGCGCCTGATTCATAGATTAAAATTAGCACAGCCTTTAGATGATGCGAATTCAAGTGGCGGCCGTCTTCAGTTGAATGTCGGCGATTTCGAAAGTTAAAATCGGAACTTCGGAATTTAATGTGAACTGTGTGCTGAAAATAGTGACGTTGACTAGAAATTCGCATAGGAACGTTTGGTACAAGAATTCATGTCGTCAAGGCGTCCATTTCGTGAGCCTTCCTTGGAAGAGAAATAAATATTTTCCGCTCTATAGATGGTTTAGATAATTCTTCGATATTATTATTAATAATAATAATAATAATAATAATAATAATAATAGGCTATCTTCGTTTGACTTAAAAACTGACAAACTGCAGTATGATTACAAGCATTATAAAACATAGCATAGACAAATGATGTCTATGTATTACAGAAGTCGACTGTAACTGTCGCTGTCGACAGCCATGCAAGGCGCCCATTACGTTATACATATGATTTAACCGACGCCACCGCCCAAAAAATGAAGGATCCGTCAACCCTAAGGGAGTACGGGAAGTGAACTCACTTCCTGAGCTCAGTCAGCACTCCAGTAGCCATTACTCAGCGCCTATTTTTGTATATTAATAACATGGCGCCGTAAAACTTGACTCTTCTCCTCGTGTGCGTTCATCATGTTTGTTCATCAGCCAAAAGTCAAGTTTTGACCCATCGATTGAGGCGCTCTCACCAGTCATTGCTGATGTTTTCCGAGTCGGTCCTTGAACCTCGGTCCACTCGAGATTGAGATCCAATCAGGAGGGAGTAGTAATGAAGTGTAAATATATATATATATATATATATATATATATATATATATATATATATATATATATATATATATATAGACCGTTGTGATGGTCGAAAACATCTAATAAACAACAATACTGCATGTAATCAAGTCTCTCCTACTTCCCCGCCTTCTCCTTCTCCTCGTCCTCCTCTTTCTTCTTCTCCTCCTCTTCCTTCTCTTCCTCTTCCTCTTCCTTCTCCTTCCTTCTTTTTCTTCTCTTCCTTTTTCTCATCTTCCTTCTCCTTCCTTCTCTTCCTTCTCCTCCTCTTCCTTCTCCTCCTCTTCCTTCTCCCGCCTTCTCTTCCTTCTCTTCTTTTTTCTCATCTTCCTTCTCCTTCCTTCTCTTCCTTCTTCTCCTCTTCCTTCTCCTCGTCCGTAATGTTCTTCACTATGGCCACGCAAACACTTCTCTATTGTGTCACATGCTTATATGTAAGTCAGTAAATATTAAGGTTTTTTTTATGTAAGTCAGTAAATATTAAGGTTTTTTATGTAAGTCAGTAAATATTAAGGTTTTTTTTATGTAAGTCAGTAAATATTAAGGTTTTTTTATGTAAGTCAGTAAATATTAAGGTTTTTTTATGTAAGTCAGTAAATATTAAGGTTTTTTTTATGTAAGTCAGTAAATATTAAGGTTTTTGATACACTATTTGAAAGTGTACAATGAGGCATCAATATTGGAAAGTAATGGAAAAAATGGATTTAATAATATTGATAATAAGAAAATATAAAGTGTAAAGTGTTTGCAAAATTCGTTTATCATCTGTACAATATCCTAGTTGTAAAGCCTTTCCTAGGATGTGTATGTGTGTGTAAGTGTGTGTGTAGGTGTGTGTGGGACCTGTAGATGTGTATGTAGGTGTGTGTGTTGGTGTCTGTGTGTGTGAGTGTGTGTGCGGTGTGTGTAGGTATGTGCGCAGGTGTGAGCGTAGGTGTGTGCCCATGCAGATGTGGATGTGTGTGTCGGTAGATGTGTGTGTATGTGTGTGTATCTATATATACATGCATACATATATATATACATATATTATATATATAACTTGGCATACATAGATAAATCCTTAACACAAGCACTTGTATTGTATACAGTCATGTTCTTGCAGTCATTAGTCTCCGCTTCTATCTCTCCTCTTCTCTCTAAACCTGATATCTACGACTGCATTTGAACAGAACTGAACCACGGTGTTGTGAGCCTTAGTGTTCCGCTATTAGACGGGTAAGAACCGGCAGAAACTTCAACGTTTTTATACTTCCGGAGATGCTTAAAATCTAATTATTGCCTTACTTGTCGTCGCTTTCAAAATATCAGGATATTTTACGGTACTTCATTTGGCATCGATTTACTGATCGAACTAAGATTGGCATTTATGCAAGTCTTTGCAACAAATTATATACGAGTGCTGCGTCAAGTCAAAGAGGTTGTCCGCATATACCAAGTAAAGCACAAGACCTGTTTATTTGAGTGCCAGAGAGAGAGAGAGAGAGAGAGAGAGAGAGAGAGAGAGAGAGAGAGAGAGAGAGAGAGAGCTATGGACGGTGGGAAGGGGAACAGGTTAAGGGAGGGAAGAAAGGAGGCATGTTGTGAGGAAGGAAGGTACGGACGTGGAGGGACTGTAGGGAGAACTGGAGCTTAAGACGATGTAAAATTGAAATGCCATGATGGGGTAATATATAGAGAAGATTGAGCCGGATAGGGATGGGTGAGCGATAAGATCGGTACAGGGACGAAGAATTTGCGGAATCTAGGAGGCAGATCGCTCCAGAAGCGAAGTGGTATATGGATCGGTTGGAGAATCTATGGTGAGTGGTTACTGTGAACGGACAAGAATGAAGTGGTAGGATGATCGAGAAGGGCAGGGCGTGCTTGGACGATGACGCGTTTCCGAGGATACATCGGATGGAAGTATTGCAGAAAGTTACAGGTTATTAGCGACTTCCTCCACTGGTCCAGATTATTTAATATTTCACTGTCTTCGTGACCATTGACGTCAAATTGACCCTAGTGAATGTGGTAGGCCAAGATATTACTGAGTTTAAAGACAACGAGTTATTGCTTTCGTGGAAACATAGCTGGAGGCCAATCATCAAAGAGATAACTACAGTGCGATTTTTAATTAGTTATCACTTTAGGAATTCTCTTTATATAGCGCCTTGAGCTTCCCCCGTGTTCGATGAATGACGAGAATAATGAGATTCATTCAGGATGTGGATGCCCACAGACTCAATAAACGCATTTGTGTCTACATTTTAGCTAAGCAAGCCCTATCAAAATGTGTGAACGAATTGAGGTTTAACATTTTTAGTAGCTCTATGGTTGCACTCTGCAGTTTGCTCATGAATACTGATTGACCAGAATTGCTGGCAATGGTCTAAGACTTGCGCTTCGGCTTTTTAACTTCAGGCGACGCCACTGATAGACCTACGATCTAATGAAAACTAAAGCCAGTTGAAGAAAGGGGTATTTTCAATTCCTTTCTTTTTGTCCATGTATACATAGTTTCGAACTCCCTGTCCTGTCACGGTTCCTGCAAGCGATCTTTGTCTTTGACAATTGACTGAATACAGAAACCAAGAAATTCGCCAGGCCTCCAGATGTAGCCTAGCATTATTTAGAGATCTGTGATATCAGAACAATGTCAAATCTTGATTGGCCTTGTTCGATCGAAACATTCAGTTTGAAAGAAAGAAAGAAGGAATGGTAGACAGTTTGTGCCGATTGCATTGATCCACTTTCCCAGAGGATATTAAAAGGCGCTTAATAATTTAATTATCTCCAATATAGTACCATATTTTCATATCCTGGCTGAATAGGGATTCATTTTTACAGTTGCCACCGAAAAACTGGCATGAAAGTGAAGATTATCTTGATTTACCGGCACTAAAGGCAGTCGTTACACTACAAGAAGGTCTAATCCAGGATTACAACTCAATCCTAACAAGAGATCAGAAACACTATTGGCCTCAAGTCGTTGATGCGTAGCCTATATCGCCACCAATTTCCTGACTTCAACGAGAAGAGATAACTGGAAGGCGTGGATCGTGCGGCGCCGGAAACCCATTCAATGATGGCAAATTGAAATATTTTCTGAATGCTTTTAGATTGCACAAAGAACATTGTAGGCCTACATAATAATTCTCATATTTTTGTATCCATGTTCTGCTTGCCGTCAGTGCGCAGTCGGGTGCTAAAATATGCTTAGCATTGCTGTGGCTGACTGATACAGGCTTACATTTATCTAACGACGCATCCATAGGATGATATAACTGTAGCTGGCTTGTGTTACCTCTAAATGTACGTCATTTTGGTCTGTGAGATTCTAAAAATGCGCTATGTTATGTGTCTTGATGCTCCCAGGCATACGTCACGACATATATATTACGTAAAGAATTTTTAATGAGGACTAGGCTGACGTTGAATTAGTTTTCATCTATAAACATGTGCGATTTGTAGGTGTTAGAAATAGGCATTTTAATAAGAATAATAGCAATTATAGCTATTTTTTACAGTTTTTCTGCTGAAAGGCAAAAAGGTCAAATTTGTCAATTGAAGTTGAACTTTGTAGTAGCCTACGTCTATAGTTGCAGTCCATATCTAACTTGGCCTAAGCTTTACGGACGTCGAATTATCCCATCAAGATAGCCTGCAAATAGGCCTAAATAGCACTGTTCGGTATAAAATCAGCAGTAGATGATTTGTATAATTCGAATCGTGCCGAAACAAGTTATTGGTTCGTTTACATGTTCAGACTTGTGAGCCACTTCAATTCCCTACAGAAAATTATATGGAATTATATCTCTTTAGTACTTCAAAGTTTATGGTTTTTCATTACACTAGAGTGCTAGCTGAAGCCGAAAAAAAGTCTGCCGGGTGCGCTATTCATCACAGATTACCAAGGACCTATAATTATAATTATAGACTCATTGAGAGGCTAACTAGGACCTCAGGCTGATGTTGGGGCTCCAAGTAAGTAAGAATAGTCTCTCTTAGACTCCCGACAAACACATGGTTTTAACTGATATCAACAATCCAAATGAGTCGTATGGCATTTTCATATAACAGTGCAATGCCTGATAACAGTTCTCTAGGCAAAGGTATCAACTCTAGGTAGGGTAACGTCATGTGACCTGGGTCGCTGATTGTATGGGTAGACTTTACGATGAGGGAGAAGGCCGTGAAGGATGTGACATGGATTTAATAGGACTGAGCGGAAAAGAGCGATATATCAGATAAAGAATTGTAATGTTCTACAAAAGGAGGAAGTCAACAGGAAGGAGTAAGAACCATAAAGGCGATAATTTCAACTATTTGTTATGGTTTGAGGCTGGAAATGGCTACGGCAAAGTTTGTAGGTACGAGGCCAGAACCTTTTAGGCCCATTCTGCTTGGATTACTGCCCTGTTCAAGGCCAACATTGGGGAACAGTACTGCTAATCAAAACCTTTATTTACATGTGTAAAAAAATCTAATTTTTAATTAAAGCTTTTGATTAGTAAAATGGGTAAATGGGTAAAATATGTGATACCTGTATCCTGAACTACATAATAGGTATACCTGTTTCATGAAATACATGATATGCATACAATACCTGTAGTACAAGTCATATGGTGCTCTTGTACCACTTAATATACAATCGATACTATAATATAATCTGTCTCGAGTCGTTTTATGATGCTCTCCAGTCGTTTAGTTTACGATCGAGACTACAATATGATCTGTCTCTAACTAAAGTAATTAAGCTCGAGAATCTATTGTCGTTATGTTGCAGCCTTTTCTTTGCAACCTCACACGCATTGACTACCTTTCTAAACTGTGTACGGTATTAGTTGCAACAGCCTGCACCCTTTTCTTAAAGCATTCGTCTTAATGTTCTACCATTACGGGCCAGGCGGATCTTAGTCATAATACTATCGAGTGCACATGTTTACAAGTGGATGCTATTGGTACATTTCTTCTCTCAAGTGTGCAACTGCGGTATTATAATATTACAACAGCCTATGTCGTTTCATTAACAGATCTATGTCGTTGCGCGCCTCCATGATACGTGAAACCACTACCTGTTGGAATACCGTCTATTAGCTCATCAACTGTCTGTCAAATGAACATAGCGATACTCAAGGTAAGCCTGTAAACACGCCAAGTGATTGATGACGTTCAGGAGATTTCTTAAAAAGATGCTCAACGCGTCCAGTGTTACTCGACTGAACTGTTCGAAGATCGGCTTCTACGCTCTTCTTGTTACGCTCGGATTCTGCGTCGGCGTCGCCCTTAACTACTATGGCCTTCTCTTTGAATCGATTAAAGTCGAGGTCCGCGTGATCGCCGAGAATGCGTCTCGTCTATCTCCAAGGTCCGTCGGCGACGCCTACGTCGTCCCGAACATCGTGCACTTCATCTGGTTCGCTCCGGACAACCGGAAACCGCTATCGTTCATCAACTACGTCAGCATCAAGAGCGCGCACAAGATCCAGCGACCGGATGCCATCCTGCTGCACTTCAACTATCTTCCGGCGGGCGAGTGGTGGGACCGCCTCGTGAGCGAGGTCCCGATCACCCTCGTCTATAAGGCTGCCCCTGAGGAGATCCACGGCCAGACGATATCGCACGCCTTTCACAAGGGCGACGTCGCCAAACTGGAGGTACTCGTCGAATACGGAGGAATCTACCTCGATTACGACGTGATCGTTCTGAACAGCCTCGATCCAGTTCGAAAGTTCGACGCCACCCTTGGCAAAGAGAAGCCGCCCAAGTTCATCGCGGGCATCATCGTCGGTCGAAAGGGGGCACTCTTCCTGAAACTCGTCTACGAATCCTATCGGGACAACTACCGGTGGTTCGACTGGGACTACAACTGCGCACGGGTCGCCTACCAGATCTACCTCCACCGGCCGGACCTCCTACACGTGGAGCACTACAAGTTCACGACCCCAGACTGGGCGGAGAGGAGCCTACTGTGGGATAGCGTCATCGACTGGAAGGACCTCTATCTCATTCACATCATGGGACACTCGCTACGGACGGAGTACACGCCGGACAGCATCAAGCAACTGAACTCGACGTTTGGAGAGATCACGAGGTTCATCTACTATGGACGACCAGACATCATCCCAGTCTAATTATCCAGGATTTGTATATGTATATGTAAACACACCTAAGCATCTACATACAAGCATCTATTACATATAGACACCTGCACACAGGGCCACACAATATAAACACACACATACCTACACAACCTGTACACAGACGCGCACTTATACGCGCACACCTATACACAAACACCTATACACACAAACCTATACACAAACACCTATACACACAAACCTATACACAAACACCTATACACACAAGCCTATACACAAACACCTATACACACAAACCTATACACAAACGCACACACACACTGGTTCCCTAAACTCAGATGGGCCCATTGCCGTAGTGCGGCACCGGTGTCTATGCAGTTGCGTGCTGATCTTGTCATCTGCAATGTCCTCAGAGCTTCCGACTTGTGACGACCGTCAGTATTTTGTCTGAAGCCACAGATTGCGGTCTGCAACCGACCTATTAATATAATACTATTATAGTAATATAATACTATTATATTAATATAATACTATTATATTAATAGGTTTTATTCGGTCGTAGCAATCAGCTCTGAATTGAGACCCGCTACTTGATCTGGGACTAAAACCTTAACCTGAATGTGTCTTTGGTTGCGATGATTATCGATGATATGCATAATGCTTCACGCATTTTTTGCTTTTTATCGAATAGCGACCAGTAGGAAAGTTTTACTTAGGTTAAAGTTCTTTAAAAAACTCGGAGATCCGCCATCTTGGATATAGTATGCATGTGGCCATCGTAGTTTTACGGCGATGGGTATGGACGGATCCATAAACTATCTGCATTTTTCGATCATTTATCATGTCTTATTCTCGACCATGTAGGTACAATCTTATTGACTCCCAGTTCGCTGAACGATATTATCCAGAGTTGTCTGCGTATGCCAGGATTGTGACATATCTGGTCGTTCACGCTTTCGTGATCTTTGTAGTCCTTGAACTTTCGTAGCCAGATAATTTTCGTTGTGAGAATTTTCTGTGTTCGTCCTAATTTCTCCTTTGCTGGCCTTCTGATCAATGTTGGAAAACGTTGAATTATTATCGTCTCATATTATTCGTGCCTTTGTAATTTGTTATTTATATATGTTTTTCTGTTTCTTGATCATAGAACAAATGACGTTGTATCGTGTACGCCTAAGTGCTGTTAGCAAGTGACTAATTAATGGAAATGCCTTCCTACTTATTTCTTATACGAAATGCTTTTTAGGTGCGTCCAATTCTCCTTTATAAACGTCTTTTATCGTTTTCGTATGCAGTTGTCAGGCAAAGGAATCGAGTTTAATTGTGTAATAAGTACTCATGGGATGCTGTTATAAGTCTTCGGCGTCTCTTTCGTTTTATCGTTTCTAGTTTTGTCAGCTATAATCAGTATTACGAAGCTTCTACCGGTGCTGCCTGCTTTTATCCGTGTCGTGATGTCTCTTCGTTCTGCTTCGTTCCTGGTTAGGATGTCAATGCAGTCGATTTAGACGGAGCCAACGCAGACAGCATAGAGTTCAATGTAGTCTCGTCAATGTTTGACCGGAAGCGGCTTCGGGTATTATATTATTTCCATTTCTATGTGTATTTCCATTATGGTTATGGTTATTGGTTTCTGGAACGAAGGCCCATCTGTGTTATTAGTGTTGATTGGTCGATAACAGACGAGTAATAAAGTCCAGTAGCAGTGGCTTCTAAGGTTGGTACAAGTTTAGAGTTTTCGATCCTCGTTGTTGATTTTTTAACGACACCGTTTTATATCGAAGATGATTTGGTACCGCCCTCCTCTTTTCTCCAGGCTTGGGCCTGGCACTGGCAAGTCCAAACAGTGGAGGAATTAGTTGCTTACTCTCTTCCGCCCAAAGTAGTTCGATGAAAAAATCCCTTGTGGAGAAAATAGGCCTAGTCATCTCTTCGGACCTCGTACACTAATAGGGCCTGTGCCGTTATTGCAGGGTTGTCATTTTATTGCCAGTAGCAATATTTTCCAGTAAGTGGTGGGGAGTGTACTGAAAGACACGAGAAAAATTGCATAGGGATCTCAAAGGGGGCTATACAAGCAGATGAATTAGACTTTGAAAACTTGATTCTGATGTGCATTATTAATTACAAGCATCACAAAATCACCCATAAAGCCTTAAAAATTAAAAATTAGACCTTTTATTCTCAATTGTGTTGTCTTTCTGCGGGCCAGAAATATATCGTCGCCGGGTCAGAAATTGCTTGCGGGCCGGCTCATCGACACTGCTTCTATAATGTATGAAATGCCATTAAACCCAGACCACCACTTCTATTGTAACATAGGCCTACCTGGGCAGGTGCGTAGGCCTAATACTATACGAGTGGTCAGACTGCAGGTAACGATTCAGACTTATAGCCCAATTGATGTCTGATGTTCCAAGACTTTTTGCTGTAACCTGTGCATAAAGTTATCCATGTATGGAATGCACTTGAGAATTCGTTTCCTATTTTTTGTTTTGCAAGACTTAAAATGACGTCACTCATAAGAATACTTATAAGTCAAAAATACTGATACACGGACAAACGGAATCGAACGATTTAACTGTCAATGATACTTGTTTCTTGTCTATTCAAACGGTTTAAGGCATTATGTTGCTTAATTAAAACTGTGTCTTGCTTATCATAATTTGGAGCAAGTCTTAAGTGGTTGTTTTCTGTTTTTAAATGATGGTTTCGCTGACGAACTAATGCATCAAGCAAACCTTTGTTGTTGGTGTTGCTTGACTCAGTCAAAAGCAGTACCTATAGTAGGCCTACATCTGTTACTATCAGCTTCGTCAGTTGCGTGTTGTTCTACGTTCCATCTCCCACGACGATGTTGTAATCCTTGTTCATGCCTTTGTCACCAGTGGGGTTGATCACTGTTGTTCTGTTCTTGCAAGTCCGTACCGAGCTACGCGCCCTGTGCCTAGCTAATTGCGCCCTTTCTCAATTTGGCGCCACCACATTTTGAAAGTAGTGTATTTTATGGAATAAGTTATTCTGTCCTGAAATTTGCGCCCTGGGCCTAGGCCCTGCTGGCCCCCTCGGTACGGCCCTGCCAGCAGGTCTAATAGGGCGTCTTGACCGGGTCCTTCGCTCTGCTGTCAGGCTTATTGGTCATATTTCTAACTACTTAGAAATTCTAAGTATGCCCCAGTCACAGTTTATATGCGTGATGTCCTACTCTGGCTTCCTGTCTCGCAGCGCATTAGCTACAGAATAGCAGCGCTTGTCTGGCGATGCCTCTTTGGTATCACTCCGTCCTATTTAAGTAGTCTCTGTTGCCCGGTCTGTGATATATCCTACCGTAGGGCTCTCCGTTCCTCGGATAGGGGGAGCTACTGGTCTCACGAGCTCGATCCTCGATTAAGCAGCACCAAGCCTTCTCGGTTGTGGGCCCCTCCATTTGGAATGGACTTCCGCTAGCGCTGCGCTTGCAAACTAGGAACAATCTGCCAGCCTTCTACCGTATCTTCAAATCATTTTTGTTTGGCCGCAGCCTGGTTGAGTAGGATTCTTGAAGGAGCGCTATAAAAAAATTCGAAATTAATGAATAATTGAATATATATATATATGTATATATATATGTATATATATATGTATATATATATGTATATATATGTATATATATATGTATATATATATCTTGGCAAAGAATAGATGCCGCAGTTTGTTCCGAAATTAGGCTGGAAATTGCTTTCCCGAAAGACAACTCTCCAATAATTGGAAAAGGAAATGGCGTTTGCCTCGTACATGTACAAACGCTTATAATAACCCGTACAAAATCGTGCATTCGCAGTGGTTGGCCCTCGCTCTGGAACAGGCTTCCTTTGACGTTGCGCTTATTTCACCAGGGTCCACTCTGACTTTTTTATACTCACCTTAAAACTGTTCTTTTCAGTCGTGCTGCGGTTGTTAGCGTTCTTTAGTAGTGTAACCTTGAAAGGCTGGTATATAATTCTTCGCAATAAATGAATGAATGAATGAGTATTTAAGTACAGTTAAGCTTGTATGTTGGCCTACTTGAGATGCTCCACTTACCACTTATGAATGATAGTGCTTTAGGAAGCAGCCTCACCGGTTCAAATGGTGGAAGAAACGAGGAAGAATGGAAAGAGGAGCAGTTCCTTGAGCTAACACCATGTTACATTCACTGAATGTTTTAGCGGCTTTATTTTCTTAGCCTCGGCATACAAGTATAGGAGGCCAATTTTCTCACTAGCCAGTCCCCGTGAATATGCTTGTGCCCTTCGCCTAGCTTTTCATTAGCGCTTTACAGTGTGAAGTTTTTTTAATCATAATCACCGTCTTATGAATGATCAACAGAAGAGGATACCAACGACGACAGCGTATCATTGTTGTCGTTGCACATTTATTTAGCGCCGCTATAAATCATCAATCGCTTAGCAATTACGAGGAAAGAACTGGTTCAAGGCCCTTAGAAAGAAAGCAGGTTATAGGAGGCCCGAACCCATTCTCTCTGCCTTACAAGGCGGACGTTCTAACCAATCAGCTACCGTGTACTATGGACTTCGATGGATGAGTGTACGTATGTATGTATGCATATATATGTATTAAGCTGTTTATATAGAGCCTTCTAAGAATCTCTCGAGTAGAGTGTTGTCTTGAATGAACTGGCTTTCTGTAACTTCATCATCTTTGCTTTGGCTGCATTCTTCTAACGCGTCATTTCATAAAAGTATAATACTAACAATTATTATTATACTATGCAGCGGGGTTCTACGACGTTTCTAGGACGTTTGATCATTACGGACGATTGATCATTGCGGACGTTTGATCATTACGGCCGATTGATCATTGCGGACGATTGATCATTGCGGACGATTGATCATTGCGGACGATTGATCATTGCGGACGATTGATCATTGCGGACGATTGATCATTACGGACGATTGATCACTGTTGCTGTCAATTCATAAAAAAATTTGTTTGTACACATTGATCACTTTAATTGATAGGGTAGACAGTGAAATGTCGTATTTAGCGCTATAAAAGATAAAAATCACCAAATGTTAAGGCCTGTAGCAGTCCCTCACCTTAAGGTATATAAATCGGTGATCAATCGTCCGATTATCAATTATCCAGTGATCAATCGTTCCCATATCATGTAGCGGCCTGGAATTCATTAAAGATCAAGGTAGACGATGAGTCTAACTCTAGTCACCGCTGATCCGAAATAGTCTTGTTACCTTCACCAACGCCTGTCAATCACAATTCAACGTTTCAATGCTTTTGCATTCAGACAAACTTTTGCACAGATGGATCTTGACAAATTAGCAGCTGTTCCAGAATAATAATATTCTTCTTACTTGAATCAAACTGAAAAGTTCGCATAATAATAATAATAATAATAATAATAATAATAATAATAATAATAAATACTAATGATGATAATAATAACGAACAACAATAGCAACAACAATAACGATAATAATATCTTCATTTTCCTTTATAAACTGACAAACCGCGGTACAATAACAAGTAGGCCTACTGTAAGCCTATTAACGGAGGATAAAAAGTTGTTACAGAAGTCGAAATTGATTCGTCAGTCATGCAAGGTACCCGTCACGTTATGCATATATAATTTAACCAGCTTCTCCGCCAAGCGAATAGACAAGCTATATAACGGAATTGAAATCGCTCTGCCCTCTGATCTGTCTTATCCATTACTCTGTGAACTTCCGGTCATTTCCACATCTAATTAATATGTCTAAGCTACGAAGACGACTTTATGAGTAGGCCTTATATGAATGAATGACTCGATGAAACTTTATATGGCACCACTTCATAAATCTACTCAGAGGCGTTCTCTGCGCTAGCCTTCATGATTGACGCTAGGCCTAAATGTCATTTCAACGACTGCTACAACAGTTAGCAAAACAGTGTACAGTAGACTAAAAGAGTTACCAATGGTTGGCCCACGCACACGCGTGGAACCAACCAAAGGATTTCCGTCAACAGCTGACAGGTGACACGGATGTTTAAATTATATATCGCGTGATTTCCTTCTTCTGATTCTATTCAATCTTATTGTCCACTCTGTAAATCAGTTCATTACTGCTTCTGGGTTTCCCGAACGAGATAAGAGTAATCGTAATCCCAGCATTTCTAAATAGCGCCCACAAAAGCCAAGTCGCGGGAACCAGCTTATTCACAGGCGCTAAGAGTCAAAAGACGCCATCTATGATTGGCCATCAACACTTCTATTAAAACCCTTTCATCTCTGCCTCGCTGCATCTTCCCTCTTGTGAACCAATTCCAGTAGGGCAGCAGGCCTACCCTGAAGGTGGCGAGTTCGCACGCGGCTTGGTCATCTAGATTCTGGAGGACGCCAATTAAGGAGGCAAATGCTGACGATGGTCAAACCAACTGAAGTCTGCAGCTGGCTTATGTTAAACCGGTTTTCGAAACTATTCTTAACCGTAAGAAAACCTTTGCAGATTTTCTGGGTAGTTTCAGTTTAGCGACACACTGTATGACAAAAGGGATCGTTAGCGTTGCCCTCCTCCTTTATCCAGGCTTGAGTCTGGCACTGTCAGAGTGCAACAGTGGTGGAGTTGTATTATACTGTGTATAATATTTATATATATATTTATATAAATATAGTATTTGAAGCCTTATAAGCGCCTCTTGCATTGCACACCAATCAGAAGCGCTCAAAGCCAGCGACACCCATCGAAAACCAGAAGAAACGGAGAAACGTGTTGAGGCCTACGCACCGGCGTATGTAGTATTATGTACATGTATAGGCCTACAGGTTACAAGACTCAGAGGTTGATTGACGCCTCTGCTGTACACTAATGCTACGTAACATTTCTCACATTCATAGGATGACACCGTCAGAGAGGTTCTAGAACAAAATGGTAGCGGAAAAAATGTTACGGACAACATGGTACGCGCAAAATGGTATGGGGACAAAATGGTTTTGGACAAAGTGGTAAGGCCAAAATGGTACGGACAAAATGGTACTGACAAAATGGTGTTGGAGGATATGTCGTTCGTGTTTTGCGATTGTATAAAATACGACACGAAGACACTGGCCTATTATAATTTATTATAGACCCACAGTAGGCTAGACGTAGGACTTTACGACCAGAAAACGCGAAAGTTCTGTCTTCCCTGAGGGCTCACATGAAAACATCCCTTCCGGTTAATTGAATGATAGTATACGCGCTGTGAGCCAGAAAAGTTAAACGTTTACTACATGACTGTTCAGGAGGCAACAGGAAAGGATATTTAACGACAATTAGGAGTATGAGACTACGGACCACACTGTGCGAGGTGCTTAAAATTAACTTAAATTAGGTCTAGCATGTATTGACAAACATGTGCATCAAACAAAGCGAATTCAATTTAGTCAGTTAACATTGGCGCAAGAACATGGAACTGGTAGGGAACAATAGGAAAGGAAAATGTCTAAGCACAAGGGGCGTAGGACCCGCTAATAGGGACACCCTTTCGTGGGTAAGTGAGGACGGTGGGGTTGTGATTACATAATGAAAATAATGAATGAATACACACATACATGCATGCATACAATACATACATATATCTCTTAGGTATATAGGCAATATTGAGCAATGTTTGTGTACGAGGAAACACAACCACTGCACCAGTCATCATGAGCCATGTAGCTACGCCTACGTATCAGCATAAAGATCTCAACATTCAACGCAGCTTCACCTGGAACTGCCAGTGCAACTCGTCCTGTGTGGTGCTGGGTATAATAATTATGAGCATACGGTCCTCAGAAATTAACCCAATGTTTAAAACGAATTGAAATATATTAATACCCTTTATAGACAACTCCTCAGAAATTTGTTTGGCACAGTGGCTGATTGGTTAAAGTGGTCGGCCCGTAACACTCAGTGTGCGCTGACCGAGCGGGTTCGACCCTCGTCTGAGTAGTCACTGTGTATGGATCTTAATTGAGCAAGACCTTCGCGCACAATTGCTCTGCAGTACAACTGCAATTGCGCCGTCGAGGCATGTGCACTTCTGAGCAAAAAGTTTTGGAAGAAGTGCGGTATTAAATTTCGGTACTAATAATAATACTAATAACCAACAACCACAGTGTAAGATTTAGAGCAGGCGAAGGCCATGAGTTGGCCGCAGCAGTTACTTCCAAATTAGAGGATGGCAATATCAGAGCCGCCGTCAGAATCCTAACCTCGACCGACAGGCCTGCCAATGCAGACTCTGTAACCTTGGAGGAACTACGCTCAAAACATCCTCAGAATCCGCCCGACCGCCCAATTAGTACGGAAAAACTTAAAGTGACACCCTTCCAAGCCACAGAAAGGCAGGTCCTCGCACGGATCCGCTCCTTCCCGTTAGGTTCTTCAGAGGGACCAGATGGTCTTCGACCACAGCATCTGGTGGACCTGGTGAATTGCGCAGAAATTGGATCGGAACTGATCTCATCCGCCACCGGACTAGTCAACCTCCTTCTGACAGGCGAATGCCCTGAACAGATTAGACCGATACTCTTTGGAGACACTCTAATGGCACTTCGCAAGGATTCCGGAGGCCTACGCCCGACTGTAATCGGCTATTACTGGCGCAGGCTCGCATCCAATTGTGCGTGCACCTTCGCGGTTCCAAAGGCAACGGCATACCTCGCACCGAGACAGGTTGGGTTAGCATTCCGGGGGGAGGAGAGGCAGCGGTCCATGCGGCATTGCCGACAGGGTCAATCCTTGTGAAGCTAGACTTCAAGAATGCCTTCAACAGTCTCTACAGAGATAGAATGCTGTCTTCGATAGATGAGGTCCTGCCGGAACTGGCTCTATTCGGTCACCTAGCATACGCGGAACCCTCAGAACTTCGGTTTGGTCAGCATACCATTTCGTCACAGGTTGGACCTCAACAGGGAGACCCGCTTGGCCCTGTGATCTTCTGCCTTCCATTGCAGCCAATCTTACAGGAGATGTCGTCACCATTGGTACTGGGCTACATGGATGATCTAACCCTAGGAGGAGAGGAAGCGACGGTGGCGGAAGATGTGAGAATGCTGGAACTGCGAGGAGAGGAACTAGGGCTTCGACTCAACCAAGACAAATGCGAGATCATCCATCGCCAAGACAGACTAGTTTCCGACGATGTCTTCAAGCAGTATATGTCAATTTCTCCGGAAAGAGCCTGTTTGCTGGGCGCGCCATTGTCCACCAGCGAGGCCTTGACGACATGTCTGGAGGGCAGATGCAAGGAACTGGCCTTAGCAGTTATCAGACTAGAGTCTGTAGCCAAACACGACGCTCTGGTGCTCCTAAGATATTCGCTCAGTTCCCAGAAACTGATATATACATTAAAATGCAGCTCATGCACGGGTCACTCTTTGCTATACAAATTCGACGACCTTCTTCGAAGCGGTTTAGAGGCAGTTCTCAACATCACCCTATCGAACGACCAATGGCTTCAAGCATCTTTACCAGTAAAGACGGGAGAACTAGAAATTCGTCGAGTGACCTCGCTGGCGCTTCCCGCCTTTTTGGCTTCCGCTGCGAGCACCCGACCACTGCAGTCCTCCATGTTAGGCAGCACCTGGTCCGACGTCGACGGACTGCTTGAGAAGATGGAACATCTGTGGTTCACCGAGAGCCAAATGATGCGTCCGGACAATGATGCAGCACACAAGCAATCAAACTGGGACAAGCCGCTAGTGCAGAATTGCGGTGGGTCACCGTTTGTGGACACGCATTTGTGAGCCACACGTATGCCCATGCGGGTCACGAGTCAATGCGGAAGGAGCACACGGGCTTTCTTGTGGTCTTGGACCAGGGCGGTTCGCCAGGCACGCAGCATTAAACGACATAATCAGTCGTAGCCTCACACGCGCTGGTTTCGCAAATATTAAGGAACTCCCGGGACTCTCCAGAACGGACGGAAAACGCCCTGATAGTCTGACGCTGATCCCTTGGCGAAGAGGACGGAACCTGATATGGAATGCGACAGTGATTGACTCCGTGGCTCCATCATATCTGCAAGCGACGTCATCTTCTGTGGGGGCTGCATCGGAGATGGCTACCACCAGGAAGACCATCAAGTACAGCCAGCTCGCTGTCAGCTATCTCTTCATTCCATTGGCCTTTGAGACCATGGGCCCAGTCAATAACGAAGGAATAGACTTCATAACAGACTTGGGTCGCCTTCTGACACATGTCACCAGAGACCCTAGAGAGACAAGCTACTTGTTCCAACGATTGTCAGTTTGCATCCAGGGCTTCAACGCAGTTGCCTTCAGAGGCTCTTTCGTGCAGCTGTAGTTTAACCAAACAATATAAACACTCGTGTAATAATAATAATAATAATAATAATAATAATAATAATAATAATAATAATAATAATAAATAGCTTTAGAATTAACTGCGCTATAAATGCGTCAGAGTAGATGAAACGTTGGTCGACAGTGACGTCATCATTGTGGATGTGCATGGTGCAGATGATAACAGATAGTCATGTTTTATACACTGTATTCAAATGCTCATGAGGTCAATATAAGGTCAATTCCAGGTCGAGTGCAATACCAAAGGCATGTATCGATGTATAAAGAACGTTTGGAAAACGTAGTAGCAAGTTATGCAGGACTGTCAAAGTCATGACACTTTTTATAGGAAGTCAGATCACTTGAGTCTTCATCGATCTGAGCCGATAATATTTATATATATATAATTATTGTCTATATGTTTATATATGCACACAATATTTTATATGCGCATATGCATAAGTATATATGTACTGTATGTGTACAGGGTGGCTCAATAAAATAATGTTCCTCCAGACAAGATGCAATTTCTATGCAATCAAGTGAGATTTTTCTAAAAAATATCCGTATTTGCAAGGAAAAGATTTCGCAATAATCCGTTCACTAATCCTTCATAAAAAAATTTCTATTGCCTCCCAAATTACCGATGTTTAACTATTCTACTCCGTAGTTTCGAAAGTTCGCAGAAAATGGCCGGTCACGTGTAGTTATCAATGTCAATTGAGTGAATTGACAATAACTTTCAGTACGGATTCATAAAGCAGTTTATCTCAAAGCATGTTTGTAGTGTCCACCCCAAGATTTCACATAAGTTCGAAATCTTTTTTGTGACGGTCAGTATATCCTTGTTGATTGAGTCGCTGAAGAACTGAACAATCATCGATCGTCTGTTCAACAAATTGTGGAAAGTCATCCTCATCTGTTTGCATTTCGTCGCGTTTCAGATCTGATCGGAATGTCGAACAACTATCACCTTAGTTGTATTTTGTCACCTAGGACATATATATATATCAATGACCTATACCCCGTGTATATTGCTTCAAAGACCTCGAGTGCATGAAGTAAAAATGTCAGTACTGTTTGGGTTGCAAATGTCATTATAATTTAGAAGTGTTTTTCAATTGAGTGCGGTCTCAAAAGATGCGCTTCAGTCTGTAGTTGACGCATACATGTAGGCGCACAGAAGGCGTCTGACTGTTGCATGGCCAGCGGCGTTGAATTCTGTCATGGACCACAGGGTGTAACATTTTTCTGAGTACATGAGAAACAAGTCAAACAACTGATGAAAGTTAATTGCACCTATAGCGCAGATGTTTTACAATGGTCTGTCTAACATCATAAGGCTGTCATTTTATATGCCTAAACGTTTTATGTCGCCTATACGTACACGCAACCTCGGGCTATATTAATTAGCCTAAAACGTAATTAACTATATAGTAGGCCTAATGATCAGAATCTCTGTAAGACTCGCAAATGGACCTGCGTTCGTGCTTGGCTGATGAACCGTTTTTCATAATACTGTTTACGATAATAATTACCAGTAAGGATACAATTAAGTTTTCTGCCTCATGTGATTCGAACGTCGGATTTTACGCTCAGCAATTCGTTTGCAGTCTCCGATTTCTTCACTGGTATGTATGTCTAAGCGCACATGTAGCTGTAGCCCTTAATGTTCTAGACAGGAACGACTTGGAGGCCCTCCGTCGGGCTTTCCCCAAACATTTCGTGCAATAACTTGCCACCAGTTGTTCTTACCATACTTGTCTTCATACGGTTACATTTGAGACACCTGCAGACACGAACACTTCGAGACAATCGATGACAAGCTCATTCTGTCGAACAACTATCACCTTAGTTGTATTTTGTCACATAAGAGCCAGAATCACGACCATCATTTCGAGCATAGCGACCATTTTTCTTTAACTTTAGAAATGCCACTCTGCAATCTTTTCAAATTATGCTAGAGAGCAGACCCCTATAATAGCCTGTATCAAACTGTGTTCCACGGAATCCATAGGGTTCCGTGAGGCGACGACAAGGGTTCCGCGAAAACTTTCAGTGTGTTTCCAAATGAAGGCTTTTTGCTTAACATATGTTTTTAACTTTATCAAGTTTATATGAGAGAGAATTCATATGTCATTGTCATCGACATTTGTTATTGCTAATCTAATGTAGGCCTAAACCTATATTTGTGGGCATTCTCAAGCGTTTGTACCTACAACATAATATGTTAAGTTTTGGAGAGAAATTTGGACAGAAGTTAGCGTATTCTATAGCAAAACTGATTATTTAGGTAATACTCAGATGCTTAAATTTATCATTGACTAGCTGAATGTCAGTAATATAATAATTAAAAAGGACTTTGTATAACTGATTATAATATTTTTCATAAGTTGATTGCGGGCCCGGCCTAGGCAACCAAAAATCGCCGGGTCCTCGGGTCCCTCTTGCGGCGGGTATGGTTGCGGTCATCTTACCGCTGCGATTATCTTGCAATAAAGATGATCTAGAAATTATAATATAGCCATGATGATCAAGCAATGATGATCAAGCAATGATGATCAAGCAATGGTGATTAAGCAATGGTGATCTCGCTGTGATAATCTATACTGGTAGCCTCAATTGATCTAGCCACGATGATCCATCCATCATCACTTGACACTTGCCCCTGTCAAACGAGAGGTTCTTGGGATTAGGAATTCATTCATTTATTCATTTCGATAATTTATATAGCTCCTCTTCAAGGTAAGCTACTCAGAGGTGATCCCACTCCAGCCACGGCCAAAAAGAAATGACTTCAGCAGCTTACAAAAGGTAGGCAGATCATTGTAAGTGGGAAGAATGAGGGCAACCAGGAGCCCATTCCAGGTGGATGGACCAACCAGGAATGACGGAGACCAAGAAAGCGACGATGTCACCGGACACTAGAGCCACCTAGCGAATGAAGATGTGCGCAGATTAGAAGCTAATCCTTTTTCCTTTTGGCGTCGCTTCCTCCGTTTCTCCAATCGCTCGTCCACCGGTTAATCCTCTGTCCATCCTACTATAGTACTATTCACCTTTCCATCCGTCCTTCCTTCCGTCCGTCCGTCCGTCCTTCCTTCCGTCCGTCCGTCCGTCCTTCCGTCCGTCCGTCGCTCTTTCCGTCCGTCCGTGCATTTGTCCGTCCGTCCATTAACCCGACCCTGCGAAGAAAAGATTTACCAAAGGAGGGACTCCTTTGGTAAATCTTTTCTTTGATTGTCATCGTATTAAGTGGCGTTCCTTTTCTATGGTTCGGGTCACTCAGTGCAATGCCCATAACCACTGCACACACGCACGCACACACAAACAAAGACACACACACATACACACACAGACACACACAATCACACAGACACACACACACATGCATACTATATCCATTATCCATAATAAATATATACATAAAATAGATATCTTAAGCACACGTGACAAGCACGCTCACAAAATATATAACCACACATTAAGGTTCCGCATGTACACGACGTATATATATATATATATATATATCCAGAGAGATATATATAATGTTGAATAGAATACCATCAGCAACAGCAGCAGCAGCAGCAGGGCATCGGTGCAAGTGGCCAGTTGCACTCTGCAGTCAGAGCAACAGCAGCTGTTAAAAGACCAGCAAGGGAAACAGAGAAGATGAGAGGTGGATGGACAGATACAAAATGTACACTGGCAGATACGAAGACAGAGAAACACGGTGACAAGGAGAGGTATACAGAGATCCTATCAGTGCTGGTCATTTATGCGTGCTTTTAAGGGGTCGATCAGTTGGTTGGTGGGTGGGAGAGTGGGTGTTTGGGTGGGTCTACGGGCTGGTGAGTGGGTGGTTGAGTCGGTGGGTCGGTCGGTGAGTCGGTGGGTGGGCTGGTAGGTTGGTAGGTGTGTTGGTTGGTCGGTCAGTCTATCCATTGATTGGCCGTGTTTTATGACATCCTGGACATCCACTATATATCCTTTCCTGTCATCCTCTCCTCTCTTTCCTTCTCCTCCTCCCTCTCCGTCTGTCTGTCTGCTCGTCTCATGTACATAGCCTATAAATGCGTTTGACGGAATGCACTTTTGAAGACCATTATGGGATGTTGTGCATCAGTCGAAGTCAACTACAGATTAACATGGAATCCGTCGCTGCAGGCCAACGAAACATTTGTCTACAGCATGCAACCCGGTCAAACAAGTCTGTCAACTATAGGCAGATATATACATTCCATATAAATAAATACATACATATATGTATATATACACATATATATATATCCGCATAGTAATATGAGTGTCATATATATATATATATTTATATATATTTATATATATATGTATATAGGTAGAATATAATAATTTGGCAATTTACATATGTATGTTATATTTTTATATATAAATATGTTGTACATATATGTATATTCGTGGTGGTGTAGTGGCGAGCTTGTTGATTGTCGACTGAGAGATCTGGGGTTCAATTTCCGCCATGACAGAAGCCTGCATGCACCTCTGTAGTCAATTCAGTCGGTGTCGGTGACAGGATACCAGGGCGAGAGAAGGGACCGGCCATCTGATTTCGTATGCCGAGGCTAAGAAAATAAAGTCACCTACATTTCATACCAATGGCTGCCTCAGGACTGTAGCTTAATGGATTCTTCTTCTTCTTCTTCATGTGAGAACAGAGGCAAAATACATATTGATCAATTCATGTAAACATTTGCAAGGAGGTCATTACTGTCATATAGCCTACATTGAATTGTGGTATATTGCAATTATATTGTAAAGTTGACCGACTCATCCGCTCGTTGAGTGTATTGAAGTCAGTGTCCGATTTGCCGGGGGGGGGGGGGTCGAGGGGGTTTGACCCCCATGCTTCTATCCCTTGACCCCGCTGCTTATAAAGTCTTCTCGACCCCCTCACATTCATTGAGCGCACAGGCATTACTCGAAACTGATTTTTCCGGGCATGGACTGTCAGACTTTGAAATGATTTCAGTCGTGAAGAAGTGATTTGAGCCGAGACGGAATGAATTCAGCAGTAACGGGCAATTAGCGACCCTGCTCGTATGTGTTGCTTTTCACAAATTACCGGCTAAGCGCCTGGTATAAGAACGATATATATATATATATAAATTATTTAAAATTCGATTTTAAAATTCGACATGGTGTTCTGTTGCTACAACACTAGGCCTACCCAAAGTTGTTCAACAAAGACATGTAGATAGAAGGCGAGTTCCCAAATTTTATTGCTCGTAAATAAGCTGGTGCCCCGCGCATGGGTTCCTAAAAGTGTGTAGACTATGATTACGACAAGTAGGACTATTAACACGTTTTGTTGACAGTAATTTAACATGTAGGCCCTACGCCTAGATCATTTGCCCAACATGCTGAGTTAACTGTATTTTAATTTTCGACTATGTCAAAGCTTTTTATTTTGTTATATGAAAGTTTAAAATTATGTGAACATAGTAGACCTAAACGCTTTTTTATTAAGGATTAGGAAATGTAAAACGTAAGTTTAACATAATAGCTTTGTAGACTCCGTGTGGTTGCTTGACATGATATTAACGCGTTTTTATTTATTATTATTATTATTTTTATTATTATTATTATTATTATTATTATTATTATCATTAAAATGTATTAATTTGTCATACTTGCATCGTCTCACACTGCTAGTTATTGCAGAATCTGGACTTATTGTGGAAGTTCATTAATTACTTGACAAAAAAATAAGAAAAGTTGGAAATGTTGGCTATTTCCATTATTTTTTTCTGTGTTAATCAGACTAGCCAAGGGGTTTGAAACGAGAGGAGCAAATCGCGAATAAAAAATTCATTGCGGCTTAGGAAATTATTATTAGGTCTTTTTGTATAATTATATTTGCGATCCATTCAGTATTCACAACATCGCTGTTTAATTCGCTATCAATCTCCATCTAAGCTATTTACTTATTGGCGATTATCGGAATTTCTTATTTTAAGGAATTCTCCAATTTTACGGCTGGAAATCATCTAGTAATATATTAGTTTGAACTGTATCACATCATATAGATGATAATATTTAATAGGCCCATTTCTATGTACATTTCGCCTATACAGCTAGCTAAGAGGTATTTATATGCATATAAATAAAATAAATGCTAATTATACATGCGCTTGTTCGGCGTAATCTAGTACACCTCTTGAACTCTGTCTCTGTCTCCGTCTGTTTCTGTCTCAATATCTCTCTGTATCTGTCTGTCTGTCTGCTTGTCTGTCTCTCTGTCTTTCTGTCTGTTTCTGTCTCTCTGTATAATTGTGGCGCCGAAGAAACTTCTCTTGTATGCCAAATGAATTACTTGTAGATGTGTTTTCACTCGTCTGGCTCTAATTCTTTCTTTTATCCTGTAAGAGTCACTGAGATGCTGCTCTTGGGCTAGTACGTTTTCCCAGAAAGTCTGTCTGTCCAGCTGCACCCTGCCTCCCCTTGGCCAGCAGCCTGGCTGCCTGCTACCTCTAGTTAAGAGAAAGATTACTCCACCATCTTGGTTTAACAGCCTGGTAGACTGTGGCTGCAGCAGCCTAGAGGCCAGCGGTGATGCCACGCGATAACCCCTTGTGTGTTTAAACATCTTTGTGAGTATAGAACTTTCTGGACATTCTGCGAATCAGCGTGGTCAGTTCGGAAGGGAGGGGTGGAATGGGAAAAGGAGACGGAAAGGCCGGAAATGGATGAAACGAAAGAGGGAGGGTGTGAGAGGGAGGGAGGGAGGGAAGGAAAGGAGGGAGGGAAGGCGGTGTAACAAATAGCAGACGGCGGTCAGTCAAAACACACGAGAGGAGCCAGTGAGTGGCTCTGATGAGACGATGAATGGACATGAACACAGCCCCAGTCGACTTGAATCCCATGGCAGACAGACAGACAGACGGACGGACGGACGGACAGGCACTGGCAGACAGACGGACAGACAGAGACTGGCAGACAGACAGACAGAGAGTGGCAGAAAGACAGACATAGACTGGCAGACAGACACTGACAGACGGACGGACAGACAGATAGACAGACAGAACGAGATACAGAGACAGAGGGAGAGAGATAAGGCGCCGTGCCTGGACCAGAATATATGAATATGCATTTCATATATGAAAACGCATGTGTATACGACACTGACCATTATATTTAATATATTTAATATATTTAAGCCTATGTGTGTATGTGTGTATGTGTGCATGTAAACAAGTGAACATGCACTAACATACCGGACTCGAGTGGCGCCTTAGAAGTTTTGAGATTACGATCACGTTTACGATTAATAGCCAAGTGCATAAGCCCACAGAAAAATGCCTGTAGAATCTCACCCTTCGTCGCAAACACAAGCGCGTCGGACACACAAGCAAGATGGAGCACAACCACGAAAATCAAAACTAAACCAGAACAGCAATGCGATAATATATATATACTATATATATATATATATAATGTATATATACAGCGCATATATGCGCAATTATAGCACATGCAATGTCATACATGAATAAATATATATGTTTATCGATATGATGTCAGCATTATTACAATTATGCATTTATTAAGCATCCAATGGCCAAGCATCAATTAATGTTGCAGAGCAGTTGAGAGTGAAAGAGTGCATATATATATATATATATAATATATATTTATGCATAAATAGCTGAGGGTTTGTCTAAAACCCCAAAGGACCAATATACCAGTTGACTGCTGATGCTGCCAGTTTAGTTTTGCTTTGGGTGAAATGTCGGCTGCCAGGTTGTCATGACGACTGATTAAAAGCACGCATTTATTCTTCCGACCGCTGGCTGACCAGTCAGCTGCCCGCTCCATCTACCCCACCCCAGTAGGATGACTCATCGGCCGCTGACCACTGGCCAGCGAGGGGGGGCGAGCGTGAGACAATTAACGGCTACAACACAATGGCTCCGAGGGTGGAGGAGAGAAGGAGGGTATCAGGCAAAGGGGAAGGATGGTAGGGTGGTGGGATCGAGGGAGAGGGAGATGAATTATGGGGCTTCAGAGGATGGATAGATGGATGGAGGAAGCGTCAGAACGTTTCCCCCCAATATTTTTATAGCTCTGCCACACGCCATCAGTACAACGCACCCTTGGATACTCTTACAGATGCTGGTCATCCACTGTGAATGCAGATGCAGTAGCGGTCAGCAGCCAGCACCGAGTGACCACTGTCCACTATAACAGTACCCCAGAGATGGACAATTAGTGACCAATTGTATTGGTCGGCAAAACGGAGTTGGAGTCATCCGGGTATTTATACCATTAAAATAATACTATGTTTAGACAAACTCATTATATATGTATATATATATATATATATGTATTATGCCTACATAATGGTATCACAATTGTACAATGTACATAGTACTATAGTGCAATTCTGTACGATGTATTTATATCTATACATACCATATATATATATATATTTATACGTATATATATATATGCATGTGCATGTAGCCTATATATACATAATATATTAAACGGGTATCAAGCGACTTCGCAGTACATCATTATATATAATATATTTTTAATCACATAAATGAGTATATATTATATGGGCGCCGCATCAGCGGCAGTTAGAATAGCACTTTAAGAGAAATGCAGGCGATTATGATCCTCGGACAATTACGGGGCATAGAGTGCATTCTGGGGGAGGGTGGGATGCTGCGTTGGATGGGGTGGATGAGGGTACGATAGGAGTGGGAGCGGTGCCTTCCCTGCAGCAGCCGTTACGGAAAACGAGTATTATTAGAAGAGATAAAAGCGTCATAAATCCCATCAGATTCTAACTCCGGTCACGGCAGGCACTCCTTCTTTTAACTCGTGTGTAAGTATAGGGATAGCGGGTGTATGTGTGCGCATGGGTGTGTATGTTTTGTTTGTGTGTGTGTAGGTGTGTGTGTAGGTGTGTTTGTGTACGAGCGCTATATATATATATATATATATATATATATATATAGAGAGAGAGACAGAGAGAGAGAGAGAGAGACAGAGACAGAGACAGAGAGAGACAGAGAGACAGAGAGAGAGACAGAGAGACAGAGAGAAAGAAAGAGAGAGAAAACGACAAAGAGAGGCATACAGATAGACACAAAGACAGGAAGACTTAGTAGGCCTAAGTGTACAACTCATCAATTTCTAACTGCCAACATTGATAGTTAGAAAATCTCTCACCCCAACTAATGAGGTGAGAGTTATCTAGAAACCGTGTAACGTAATAGAAAAGGAGCACATAAACTGGACAGTTCAAAGAACACCGGCGACCATTTATTCGTAGGTCAAAGGTCATCTAAAACGTCGACGTCGTTTGACGTAGCGAAAAACCTGATAACCAACAACAAAGGTCACCGAGAATCCGATTACATGGCGCAATTAGAAATTGATGAGTTAAAAACTGTTGGTAAATTCCGTCTATTTTGGTTCAATAGCCTCAATTACCCCTTAACTTACCCCCCTAAAACCCCATATTGTCCTAGGGGTCTGACACATGTAGGCCTATTCGACCAAGCGCGAGAGTTCGTAATCGTAATCTCAACATTTCTACAGCTCCCACAAAAGCGAAGTCGCGGGAACCAGCTTATTCGTAGGCTAGTTGCCTAGTGATGTATTGCTTTGCTTATTATATTAAAGGTGCGAGCCTGATAAGACAATCAACGTGTGATAGATGATTTCAAACGTAGCCTAAACCTGAATGGACGAAGACAAATAATTTCAAAACAAATAAACGAGTTAGAGCATGAACAATTGGTGACACAGTTAGCGCCCAGGCTGCTTATAGATATATTTATATATTTATATATATATATATGCATATATATCTACAATACGGTTATGGTTATATATATATAAATATATATATAAACATATATAAAAACATCGCATTCTTCACATTCTAGCCTTTTAAAGAATCAACGCTTACAAGTCGCCCATATTGAGTGTTCTCATTTCTTGCGTCATCTATCGTCCGCCTACAACCGCTGAGTTATTAATTTTTTACTGCTGGATATTAATAGCAGATGTTAGGTGTTATAAGGAGTAGAGTCGATCCTATATAATGTATCGGCCGCATTCCTTACTAACGGAGTCACACATGAGGACACATCGACGCCAAGTGACGTAATATATATGACATATATATATTACAGAACACAGCGACACCAAGTGACGCGGTCTTAGTGTGAAGGCAATAACGTTGACGCACATAGCGTAACATGTAAGCAATCGTATCTTCACGTATACCGTAAACGTGCGTGTAAGCATGCTCAAACTCATGCATGTTTGTGCAAACATACAAACTTACGTGAGGACGCATCTATGCAAGAATGTAAGCCTATGCATATAGGCAAACATGATCATGATGATGATTATTCTGATAAAACTGGTGGTGGTGATGATGATGACGACGTTGATGATGATAGTGATGGCGATGATGATGAAGATGATGATGATGGTGGTAGTGGTGGCAGCGGCTATGACGACGACAACGACGACGATAATGGTGGTGGTGGTGGTGATGATGACGATGATGGTGGTGGTGGCGGCGGCGGCGACGACGACGACGACGACGATGACAATGACGATGATGATGACGACTATGATGATGACGATAATAATAATAATAATAATAAAAACCATTATTATATGGTAAATTCTATGGAGCCGATGTCCAACACCCAACACATCAATTGATGACGCAGCAAAATCAATCCGCTTTCAGGTCTAGTGCCAGAAAATCAGATTGTATCATCGTGGTCATAAGCCTACATTACACACATACAGTACGACTCCATTGGTCCTTATTATTATTATGTCCTGTTGACAGTTCGCCTATTGCAACCATAACATTATGTATATATATAAGGTCGTATATATAAAGTTATATATATATATATATATAAGTGATCTACATTTGACATGAATTCATCACATGAACCTCAACTTAAACGTAATGCATTTTCTTCCTCGTTTAAGACCTGCAAATTTGACAGCAGTTCTGCCGTATAGAGGTCTGCATTGGAGCGTGCCACAGCCTAACGGTCAGCGCGTTGGACTGTCAACCATGATGCCAGGATTCAAGCCACGGATCTGTTTCGTAGATAAGACGGCGAGAGATAAGACTGGTCACCCGCACTCATATGCCGAGACCAGGAAAACGATGGATGCCGCTTGGGGTTATACCTTAACTGGCTGCCCTGATTCTTCTTGCGTGCAGTTGCATAATAATGCGGGGTACATTTGCATTGGTCTGTTTTTTCTGCATTACATTTGCACTGCATTGTATTTACATATGTTGTATATCGTCTCTCGCAGTACCAACTAATAAGAGGCGATCCTAGTACGAAAGACGATCAGTCATAAGTGTTTGGTCCTGTGACATGAAATGGGCTCTCTGCCACACTTTGACAATTACCTATTAATCAGTCTCCATCTATTCTCACTACTCTTAAGACTGTTCTGTTCAGCCGAGGTTCATCTGAGAGCGATTCTGAGTAGGAAAACTTGAAGGGGCGCTATATAAATTTACTGTAATAATAATAATAATAATAATAATAATAATAATGATAATAATATGATTACGAGTAGAAACAAAAGCATCCCCAGTTGAAATCGAAGAGCGAGTCGAGGAGGAAATATCGTTCCAAAGCATGATGATGATGCAATAGAGTTTAGAGGTATTTATACTATTTATAGACAAGTGACGTAATGGGCCAAACCATCAAAACTTGACGGTTCTTCAAGGTCACGATTTTAGCCTGAATTAGGGATGGTCTAAAATATACTCCAGATCAGATTGCATGCTGTCATAAACCCGGAAGAAGACTACCGTGACGACGTGTGGCAGCACTGACAGGATATAGCAAAAGTCTGGGCTTTAAGTTAGGCTACCACCTACTCACGATGATCACAGGCCGGAGTCATAAGGGTCATTTTTATAATCATTGTATTAATAATAGCCCATAGGCCAAACTGTTCGTATTCGACGGTGCCAGTCCCAAACGCGAAGAAAGGAGAAGGGTGACATACTAGTCATCTTTGCCGCTAAACAGAAACTAATCAAGCCTATCTATGGGTAATTGTTGATCTTCATGATGTTCATAAGTCACAACCAATCATCACCATCGTCGCCGTCATCATCATCTAATTATTATTCATCTTCCAGTGGTGTCTAACTCCTCTGACCCCACCTGGAATAGGAGAATAGGAGAACTTTCTCCCACTCTGGCCGACTTATGCTAATTTTCGTTTTGCAGGCCGTTATATGATTATATCCTCGGAAAATCGACTCCTTATTAAGAGGCAGCTAGGGCTGAACGAAAAGCACGGCCAAACAGTAAAAAAAGACCACGGCAGTTATTTAATAATCGCGAAATTCATGTAAAATGAAAATGATCAATATTAGGCTGTTCACAGTCATATAGGCCTATTGCTTTGTTCATAAAACTTAGCACTGACAAACACTTTTCACTCAAAAATAATAAATGATCAGTAGGCCTAATCGTTGAATGAAAAATCAGGGCAAATCCCGACAATATCGGAACATCCTAAAATCCTCGGCAAGTCTAATTCACGGTGAATTAGTGATTTTCAACCAGTCCTATACTGAGCGCGACATCCACGTTAGGTATTAACCATCCGTGGCTAATGAGTGAAAACTTAATGTCGATGTTTTCAGAAGGGATAGCGAGACAGACAGACAGACAGACAGACAGACAGACAGACAGACAGACAGACAGACAGACAGACAGACAGACAGACAGACAGACAGACAGACAGACAGACAGACAGACAGACAGACAGACAGACAGACAGACAGACAGACAGACAGACAGACAGACAGGCAGGCAGGCAGGCAGGCAGGCAGGCAGGCAGGCAGGCAGACAGGCACAGAGACAGACGCGCGGAGAGCAACGCTTATTTACAGTTCTTGCTTTACGACTCTGCTGGTCAGCCTCCGTTGGGCAGTAATTTTCACACTGACCCAACCCCATCGACCAGTTATCGGCCGATAGATGACTGGGTTCATCGGCGCCGACGGACTGAAAATTTTCAGCGACTACGAATAATTTTAAACATTCTCGTACAAAATTCGACGAGACGTCGTTCGTGCGTTTCTTATGGGACGCCGATGTGGTAGTAACTTCGGTCCGGCGGAAAAGACGGTCCGGCTGCGCTGGCCGGTGTGCAAGGCTTGTGAGGCCTGGAGGCTGGTGGACGAATGAGAGCGTGGTACTCTGGGTACGCACGCCTGTCGGTGGGTGGGTGGCTGGTTGTACGCTTGAGTGTGGTTCGCTATTGATGGCTGCGTGACCGATTGGTGCGTAAAACAGTCATTTTGTTTAGACTAGGTCTGCTAGAAGGATTAGCGAATTAGGTTTGCGCACAGCTCCGCGGCTGGCGCCTGAGCGGCCGGGATCATCGAGTGCAAGACCGTACTCCCATGCTGACCCCGTATTGATATCGATTCTATGATTAACCGCCCGCACTGCCCCGCACGCCCGTTCGCGCTGCCCCTCGGCCACCTACGCATACTGATTTTCAGCTGGACATAGATGACCAGTGACCACTCGCCGGGCTGCTGGCCACGTTACATGCTGCAGGCGGAGTTTCATACGTGGAATCGTGATTGGCCAGTCGGAAAAGAGTTTGTGTTTTCAGCATTCCAACGCTTTGTTTGAAATTTCCAAGAAAGGTCCGCACTGACTGAGCGACTGTGTTTTGCACAGCAATTAAAGCATGATTTGGTGACTGCACCGACCTCATCACCAAATGCAATGGTTTTTGTCTGCTAGAATTTGACAAGTTCTTTTGCTGAGCGTGCAATGACTGAACCTCTGAGAAATCTTTGAGCAGGCTGTCTGATGGAAATTTTGACTGAGTTTCCATTTAGTACAACTTGAATATTTTTATGACTGATTTTATTAGAATGATTTTTTGACTACAACAAGAAACATCTTCAACCGATATAGATAGGGTGAAAGGAAGTCTGTTGTGACACTGCAGAAGTTTTCATTTCACTGTCAAGAAAGCACGTCGACTTCGCAGGTATACCGCGAATTTTTGATCCACTTTCAAACGCAATTGATTTTTCTAAGTAATTTCGTAATGTATATTGATTTTTACCCTTTGATCTTTGTGTTGTTTTCTAGACAGTGGCCATTAAGTGGGTTGGTCAGAATTTCAGAGTTGGGCAACAGTTAAGAGTAGAATGGTTTCTATCTGTTTGGACCCAATATTTTAGAGATCAGTTAGTATATAGGTAACTCATTGGGAAAGAACATATACAAGTGTTTCCAATATAATTTTATTTGAAAGGAAATAAATGTCATTTAACCCTATTCTAACTGGTTAAGTTAACCAGTCAGCGATCAGTTCATGTTAACTTTCTGACTAAGTCGTATACAGTGTATGCATTCATGTAATAAAATCATTGATTCCAATCCTCATTTTTAGGATTTTTCTAGCAGAATGGAGTTTTATACTAAGATGTCGTCTCTCAGCTGTCTCTCTAATCTGAGCAGTAGCTTGGAGTCTGACTGTTCATAAAATAGTGAAGATTCAGTTCAATTTGCAGTTTACCTGAAGTTTCAGAGATCAGCTTAAATTGTTTGGGTGATTTTCGAATTTTTTTTCATGAAATAAAAAGCAGCTGAAGAAGAAGGAAACAAGTTAAAAGTTATTGTCAGAGATTCTGATAAATTAGTAAATTACGTTGCTCATTTTCAGCTGATTAAGTTATAAATTATCAATATAATTTCATTAATACATTAATAAATAGGAAATAGAAGAACTGCAATTAATGAATACAATGGAAATGCTAGTTGGTTATAATTATAAAACAGAAATTAATTATATATTTTCTTTATTCCACCAACTAAAACTGTCCAGATTTGGGTGTTTTTATGCACTGATGTGCCCATGATCTTCTGCTAACTGGCATCAGTATCTTAAATAATCTTCCTTTTCCCTTTCAACAGGCATATTATCTCCAAAGTTTAAACAAGTATTGAGTGTACAATTAGTAACCGATGATGTTGTCAACTCGATTTACAGTGGTACTGCTTTGTGAGCTGTGGCTAATGTGTTGATCAAGTTTCTATATTATTTACTATTATGTTGCCTATCATTCCTTCTTGTTCATGTTTAGATAGTCAGATAGTTTATCAAGGGTGTCTATCATGACTTTTGATAGTATGTTCAGGGTGTAACTCATGCCTATACCATGCATTATTAGTGTTCAACATCTTCTATATATGACCTTTTCAGACTTACATCCATGATCCTTCTCACCCGCAATCTCACGTTAAAATTGTCAGATGACATCTACCTTCTTACCAATTCCCCAAGCTCATCTATGCCATCTGAAATGCTATTAAGCTCCACCTAAGTCTTCAATAACAATGTTGCCTTAAATGGCTCCAGATCTAAAGAAATTACAGATTCTACCCTCAAAACCAGCTCAACTCATCCACCCCTCTGTCAGTGGGGTTTTTCTCTCTTGGGCCTTCATTGTTACCTGTCTGTTATGATCAATTTACTTTAATCTTATACCTTGAATGATTGTTATAATAAAAGGAAAATAGGATTGATTACGACTCCTCAAAATCTATACACATGCACTGGCTGGCAGACAAAGTTTACAAGCTTGTTTAGTTGGCTAAAATAGAATTTATGAGGGAATTATACGTTTAACTCATCATTAAGCACATGACATAATTGCGATTAGTATTTGTGACGTCTTTGGAATTTCCTAGATTGTAGTAGGCCCTAAAGGTGGAATTTTTGCAAGCATAGTTTTTGATGAGTTGTACAACATATGTTATGGTACTTAATGCTTTAATGACCAGACTGCTAAAAGCCCCTGGGAAACCAATTTAGCTTGCGGTTAAAATGTTATAGGTCATGGGTGAGGCATTCTGTGGTGTTGCTGGAAAGGTATTAAGTAAAGTTAATTGCGGAAAAAATCAAAACTCCTACATTTAACCTCACCACATATAACTCTCACCCTTTGCCCATATTCGCATGTTGTTACATACTCGTTGTGGTAATTGTAAAAAATAATCTGAGGCATTTTTATATCCCCTCCCCGGATGGCACTTTCTCTCCTTGCACCACTGAACAGTGATAGGTGATGTGATACAAACCATTAGGCCTGTGCTGTAAATTTTTCTAATTCAGGCAGTGTCCCTTTTTCCAGATGGAGTGATAGGACCATTTACTCAATGAGCGTCTTACAACATCTGTTCACGTGTGCATGCTTATATAACGAAACGCCTGGCTGTCATTAATTGTCTTGCAGACTATTGTTTGTTCCATTGTCTTCTGTCATTGTGGCTCATATCTTTCTGTTAAATTTGATTCTGCATTGTTCCAAAAATGCTCCTACGTCTGACAGGTGATGTTCGCATGCGTTGACTTCGTTCAATTGGTCATCTCCAATTATTTATTAATGGCGGTCAGTGCTGCTGCTGTTGGCCAGTGGGCCAGCCAGATGGCCAGGCAGGAAGGCGATCCAGTTGGACAATAATAGATGCTTAATGGTTGACCATAAAAGCCTTTGGGCTTTTCACAATGGTTATTGGTTGGTTATATGTTTTATTAGCCTCATCATTATCATCATCGTCGTCTGCAATGTAACCAGGCTGGTAGTCATCATGTTGCTTGTCATTATCATGGTCAAAATCGTCTTCAGTTTGATGATTATTAACGTCCAAGTCAAGACTTTCCCAAGGCAAGCCGCCTTACATTTTGTAGAAGCTAACTGAATTTGTATTAAATCATTAAAAAGTTCGGGGTGTTGTCTACCTTTTAATTTTGTTAGATATTCTGGTTAGGCAATTGAGTAGAGTATTCATGAAACAGCTTATGAGTTATCTGGTTAGCATCAGTTAATTAGTTAAGATGATGATTTATGTTTCAGTTGTCTGTATCTGTTGTCCAAAAATTTCAAATTGGAAAGGGTAGGCCTTATTTAGCGGGTCCCCCTTAGGGGTTTACTTTCCCTATTATCCCTCTTATTACCGTTTTCTCATGCATTCTTATTCTTGTGTTCAATTGTTCGAGGTGGATAATAAAAACCGATGGTTATGGTTTGAAAAGTACTATGGCAGAAGAGCACAGTATACATCCAAGGGAGAAAACAATTACTGCCTCTGCCCTGTGCTGTTCTGGTTAGTGTAGGGTGACTTTTATAGCTGTGGGGTGGGGTATGGGAGGGTTATATGAAATGAAAGATATCTGCCCATAAAACACTGCATCCACACCCTGAGGGCTTTTCTGTGGTAACTGACCACTACCAGGTGTATCAAAAGGTGGCACCGAATCCAGGATGAGACATCTGCTCTGTTAATGTTACACATTTGTCCTTTGTAGAGGAGGGTATGAGACGATCATTGTTTTTTTGTATGTGCCATGAAAATATTTTGCAACAGGATGTGAAAACAGCCCCTTTCACTGGCTGGGATTTTATCAGTACATTAAATTATATGCTAAATGGTTCCTATGATATGCTGAATGGTTCCTGTGATATGATAAATGGTTCATATGATATGATAAATGGTTCATATGATATGCTAATGGTTCCTATGATATGCTGAATGGTTCCTCTGATATGATAGATGGTTCATATGATATGATAAATGGTTCCTATAAGGACCAATGGTTGAATGATTACTGAATGAATATTGCACTGTTTAACTTTGAGAAACATAGCATATTATTTAATCTTTAGTATTTTTGACCCACTATAGCATGATCAATATAACACTGGTGAGCTTCTCATTGTCAGTATAAATAAAAGCAATTTGATGATATGGTTAAGTAAAATAAGATATATAAAGATACATTTTATGGTTGAGTGCAGATTTATCGCCAATTTCGAATAGTTTTAGCAGCTGTATTGGGCAGCGGGATATCACATTTTGGTTACCAGTGATATTGTAGCATTTCAACGGATCCAGATTCTACAGAATGAATCCACAGTGAATAATTCTAGTAGTAATTATTTTTCATATCAGAACAATGGTTTGTAGCCCTGAGCAACAAAACGGTTGTTTTTAATACTGAATTTTTCTGCACAGGCAAGTAACATGCGAGAGCAGTTGTCAATATGTAAATAAAGTTATGCATATGTTTGTACGTATTTTGTATATATATATATACACATATATAAATATATATTTGTTTGTGTGTGTTTGTCTGTCTGTCTGTTGGCCATACATGATGAACGTTTATAAAGAGCATTTAGGAAGGGCTGGTATGAGGCGGGTGGGCAGTGCACATGCGTGTCGGTCGTGTAAGTGGGGGTGTGGGTGGTGTTCTTTTCTTTGTGTGGGTTTGCGTTTTACGTAGATGGGTGCTTGAGCGTGACCCTGTCACTGCCGCGGAAATACTACTTTATTAAAGGGCAGCCGCCACGCGTGTGTCATAATACAATTATTGACTCTTCTTAGAAGAGCCAAATTGGACCTTTTTGGACGCGGCTTACGATAGCGGGCGACGCTTGAACTCTGCTAGTAGCAGGTACGGGTGAACGGTGGTCCTGGTTGGATCTGGGGGCTCAAGACTTTTAAAGGATTAACAATGAAGAGGCTGGCGGCATGTGGTCAGAAGTGGGCCTACAAGATTTTTTCTGAGAATCGCTCTGAATAGGATCTCGTATGGTCATGACTTGGGGCTTAGTTGGGGCTGAGGGAATGGCCGGCGCCTCCGTGTAGGGTCTAGCACTGCAGCTAGGAATGTCCGTGTGTTGCTGCAGAGGGGGTTTGGTAGCGACTGTAATGTCTAGTGAGGATGGACACCTGTTTGGAATTGATAAGAAAAGCAGTGGTGCTTTGTGTAAGCAGATATATCAGGAAGCGAACCCCACCTCCACCCACACCGTCCTACATTGGGTCGGGCTTCTCCTCAGATGGCCTGCAGCTCAGGAAAAGAAATCGGGAATGAGCAGAAATCCACTGGGTATAGACTGAGGTGGGGTGATGAAGATATCTGATAAATTCATTGAAATATGAGCAGCATCCAAGCTCTGTTGAAAATTGTTAACATTTTAATTTTTGACATTTAAACGCTGTTATGTTAAATGCTCAATCAATATTTGTTTTCAATCAATCAGTCGGTTTTATTGATCCTAGAAAATCATACATATCGAATTTTCCATACAGGTATCTATATGCAGGTCGAAGTATAATTGTGTGGATAACTATATATATATATATATATAATATTGTGAATATATATAAACTTGTGTGAGTTTGAATCCTGCCATAGCTGAGTGGCATGTTGTCTGAAATGTGAAATAGATTGCATTGTGGAACCGTGTGATAGTTTTGTAGCCAGAATCCTGTACTTAACTGACTCCTGGTATCCATTTGACTAAATACTCTTTGACCGGGCCTGGGATGGGAGCGCCTCTGAATAGTTATCTTCAAGAGGCGCTATATAACTTGCATTGATTGATTGATATGCAGGTTTGTATATTTATGAATGAGTATGTAATTATGCATATGCATGTGGTGTATATAATAATGTATATATATTTTTAGCATATACAAATAATGCTCTTTTATATATAATTGTGAGCTGTAGGCCAGTGCTTATGTATGCCATTAATTGGGATGATTTTTAAAAGAGCTGATATACTGAGTCATTTGTAATCCATGAGGCTATTTAAACAGAATTATATTTACCAAATACCAATTAAACAATTATGCTGCAAATCAATAAATTACGTAATTAGTTTATTAATATGTATACATGTGCCTATGTATAATGTAGCTATGTGAGCACTTAGTTATGTTTGTCGGAATGATCTATCAAGTTTCTAACTGCACGGTGCTTTTAGTCAAGTTACTGTGTCTCGTGGAAAATATAAAATTCTGCATTTCCTATTTTCGATGAAAAGGCGCTCTTGCTATTCATTTGTCAGAGTTTTCTTCAAATGAAGTCAGCCATTGTTTAGCCCAGATCTCCTCCATACATCATGTGACCTGATAATTATTATTACTTCATAGGCCTAGAGGAAATATGTCATTTGGACACAAGTACAGGCTAAAGAAGTTGTCGCTAATTCTGTGTCAGTGCCAGCAATCGTTAGCCGGATGAACTATTAAATTATTCTGCATCCTAAATGCAGCCTGAAACAAAGGACTAATTCGCGATAACGTATAATGTCATTAATGGATGAATCACTTGAAAATGTCCAGCTCACAATCACGCATTATACAGAAAACCGTATCAAGCAGGATGTGCGTGATTCACAAGTCTAGTGTTTCTTTGATGGAAGGACGTTCCTCGATGGAAAACTATTCCAGTAATTTAGCCTCGAGTCCTGCCATTGTGTTTTTGATGTTTTATGCCCACGTCCGTCGGTCCACTACGCTGGCCGTTGCGGGCTGCTCCCTCGCCTAAGCACTTTAAAGCCCGCTCGGCCAATCCCTGGGTGGTCATGTGGTTTAGTCATACATCAGTATGAGTCAATAATGCAGCTTTATATCTCGCCCGAATGGGCCGAGGACGACCAGCCGACGACGTCGTAAAAAGTATCCGCATATTCTCCCGGATTATCCCGAAAGGTTTGTGACCGTACGTGCCGCTTCCCTTTGGAAGAGAGGGAGAGAGAGAGAGAGAGAGAGAGAGAGTCGTGCGGTGCAGTTTTAAGCGCCGCGTTACTTCTGGGCAGCAGCGGCGATGAGGATAATGATGTTTTGTCCGATTGAGCCAAAGTAACGACGGCATAAATATAAAACGGAAGTAAACTCCGGCGTTGCGTTTGTGTTTTAATGTCGTTGGACTTGATGGCTTGGGTCTCCGGTGGTGAATTGCATCGCACAGATATCAATAGCATCAATCAAATTTCTTCGGCCCCCTACTTTTCTGCTGTTCGGTTGAGTCGCCGTGTCTCACGCTTGCGCCCCCGTTTGGGCCAAGGCCTCGAGGCGTATCTGTCGTAGGTCCTCGGCAGGGTTAGTGCGAATTCGTGAAGTTACGTGTCCGAGCAGTAGCTGTCTCCGCCTAGCCCTCCCCACCCCATCCAACCGAGATTTTTGTCTGAGTCAGTTGACGTTCTTGTTTATGACGGCGTGTGTTCGGTCGTGTCAATCTTGTTTTTGCCGAGTTCGGTTGAGCAATGTCAGTGTGTGTCGTGTATCAGCAAAGCGACGACGTATGCATGGCCTACGCATGTAGGATGTTGGCTGTACTGTCTGAAGTAAAGGAGGAAATTGTTCTGTGTTGAGTTGTCAATAGGGAGATACTTTGAGAGAAAAGCCGAGAGATTGACTCTCAGAAGATTAGGTAAATCAGCTAGCTCTTAACTGCACCCTAAAAGGAAACATGGTTCATCTTTTCGTTTGTTTCAGATGTTGTGGTAAGACTTTTGTTGCAGTGGATGACTGGGTGAGCGTTTGAACTGTACTGTGGAAAGCGCGGGTTTTAACCCCCCTCCCCCGAAGATGTTAACCGTGGGCAGGCCTTGCGTCTCCAATCTCCATGCTCCTGTTCTCACTCCATTCAGCAGTTTACAATTACTCGCCACTATTGATTGGCGCTTGGTCATAATGCAGCAGTGCTACATAAATGCCTAATAATTAAACAGATCTAAGAGAGCAGGAGGAGTAAGAGTGATATATCATCAGTATTACTTGGTTACAATGTGCTTCTGTTTTAGTGTTTTGTATGCATTGTTTATCTGTCCAGTATAAATTTATCTCTCACCCTAATAAAGATTACACTCGCTTACTTTATATATTATGTTAGACTTACAAGTGGGCATTTATTTGATCCTCAATGTGAAGGATCCTTGACCTTTGACCTCTGAATATGTAGTAACAGCAATGCACACCCTTTCTTTATTCGTGTTCTATGACACGATAGTCAACTGTCACTTTCATGTAGTTCACCAGCATTCTGGGCCCATACAAAACAGGCATGAAGCCTATATGCATGTATGTGTGTGTATGTGTGTATGTCTATATGTATGTATGTATGTATGTGTGTTTATGTATGTATGTATGTGTGTATGTATATATGTGTGTATGTATGTATGTATGTATGTATGTGTGTGTATGTATATATGTATGTATGTATGTATGTATGTGTGTTTATGTATGTATGTATGTGTGTATGTATGTATGTGTGTGTGTGTGTATGTATGTATGTGTGTATGTATGTATGTGTGTATGTATGTATGTATGTATGTATGTGTGTGCGTGTATGTTTATGTATGTATGTATGTGTGTGTGTGTATGTATGTATGTGTGTGTATGTATGTATGTATGTATGTATGTATGTATGTATATGTATATTTATGTATATATGTATGTATGTATGTATGTATGTGTGTGTGTGTATTTTTTATGTATATATGTATGTATGTATGTGTGTGTATGTATGTATGTATGTATGTATGTATGTATGTATGTATGTATGTATGTATGTATGTATGTATGTATGTATGTATGTATGTATGTATGTATGTATGTATGTATGTATGTATGTATGTATGTATGTATGTATGTATGTATGTATGTATGTATGTATGTATGTATGTATGTATGTATGTATGTATGTGTGTGTGTGTATGTATGTATGTATGTATGTATGTGTGTGTGTATGTATGTATGTATTTATGTATATATTTATGTATGTATGAGAACACTTAATATAGCACATTTTAAGTAGCTCACAAAGCGTTGGGTTAATAGCATTTATTGTGCTGAAGTCTGTAGTTGCGGATTTAGTTGGCGATCAGTTTTTGAGGAATGGGGCAAGTGGAAATGAATGTTTTGAAAGACCAGACCAACTCAAATGGATTATGTGAGGAAATTGCCTTTGAGGTGATTATGTTTTCATTAGATGATAAACAGCAACGTTATCTTCCATCAGCCGTCCTGCTTGTACTTGTAGGGTATATGAAGGGTTCTTATAAAACCCACATGGTGACTGCCACAAAGAACTCGGGTTATGACTCAGGATTTGTCGGTATTCAATCGATCAATCTTCAATCAGTCAATCAGATAATGTATTATATTGTGCCTCTTCAAGATCTATGCTCTGAGAAGCATAAATCTTGAAGAGGCAGAAGAGTGCAAGCATACCTACCTGCTTACTATAATTAGGTAAGTGAGTAAGTAAGAAATCTTTACTAGCTCACGACAAATGCACGTCACACTTAAGAAACAAATCGTGAAAAATCTGAAGAGCCAACATTTGGTTTCCAGCCTCCTCTGATGTGCACATGTCAAATCAAATCAAATCAATTTTGTTTATTTGTAGCAAAAACAAGCGGTTTGCTCAGGACAAAAAAGAATAACGATTAAAATGCACAGGCAAAGTCAATTGCATACATGTATACATACACAAGCATATGCATGCATAAATACGAGTTGCTTTAGATTTCCCCAGCTTTTTAGACCAGACAATTCCAGGGCATTCCTGTGCAGTAAACCAGTGGTGGGATACTTCAAATCTTAGCTTGGCATTTACTGCACTGTTGGTCTGCTCTTGTTTTTCAATGATTGCACCTTGTCCCACACCCATTATTGAACTTTGACCTCCATATTGATGATCCAGTGACCTATATTTTTAACTGGACCACTGTTGGAGAACTGTGTCCGAGAGATACTCTGAAGTTTGTTATTTTGGGCATCTACCTTTGAACGAAGAAGGCCTCCATCAGAGTTAATGTTTTCGTGCTTGTTTTGAAACGGAATACAATGCCATTGGATGTCTAGTTTTCACATCTGGTCACTGTCACGTACCCCATGTTTTTATAGTGAAGATTTTGCCCACTGTGGCCAATTGGCACCAAGGCTAAGATTTCGACATTTGCTGCAAACTGTATGGATTGGAATTTAGAAAATGTAAGGAAACACCTGTTTCGTTAGCGGAATGCCTTACAGAAGTTGAACTTTGGCTTGGCTTGAAGCATGTTACTGACACCAGAAAACTATGAAAATATTAGTTCAAGTGTTTCATGTTATTTTAAGTGCTGCATCCCTTAATATCACTATTGTAATGCTGTTATTTGGAATAGAATTGGTGCTGTTTTTTTAATATGGTGATCCCCTGAGCGTTTGATGCTTATAGCAATAGATTCACTCAATAAATGGGACACGATTTTCTGACCTTGCCTTATGGACAGGTCAATTTCAAGACTCCATTCAATGTTGGAGGATGGTCCTGCAGTAGCCATTATAGAACAACTTTGCTCGTTTCATTGTCATTTAACTACTCCACTATATTTTATGAAGAACTATGGGTACCTGCAGGTCAGATGGAGCAGATATCAAGCATTGCCATCAGCTTCCGCAGTTGAAGGATACTAGGAGGTGCCGGTTTGCATGTCCCAGGCTCTTTCATCAGTAAGCGAGTAAATTATGCATTGCAATACAGTGTAACTGTAATTTGATAATGCCCTCCTTACAAAAGGCTCATAAATGCACATTAAAGATAGGCAACCATTAAAACCCATTAGCTGACTGGATGAGGTAGCTTTCCAGATTATGTTTGACTGTTGTTAACTGCATCACGTTGATACCAAAATGTTTATTTAGTAATATGAAATAACTCCTTAAACATGCTACTAACGCTGGTAAAATTGTCAGTGTTTTCTCTCTTGTGAGGTTCTTGGACTATTTTGTGCTTGGGCTTACGAGTGGGGTTGGTGGTGGTGGTGGTGGTGGTGGTGGTGGGCAGGATGGGGATTCATCTCTATGTGTGTGCGGCAAGCAAGGATGGGGTGGAAATGGGGCGGAAATCGCGTTAGGGCCCTTGAAAGCGGTGAAGGGAGTTGTAATGACATTCTCGATGAGTATGCTTGGGTGACTCAGTGCTCTTCAGCTAAAACAAAGACCTCTTTTCAATGCATCAGCTTCGGAGGCAGATTCAACTGGTTTCAGGGTAATTAAAACAGCTGAAGCTTAAGCTGCAGTTACATTGTAAACCTATAATGGTAGCAACCAGGTTGTTTAACATGAACCGTTATGACCCAGCACTTTGCGTGGCCAGTGCATGCTCAAGCTATGCCCCAGCATTGCCTGAGTAACACACATCTTTTGCATCGTAATTGAAAGCCGTGCGATTGGTCAGCGGCCAAGGGTGTAAATATTACAGGTCGTGACCTTTGTCCATTTTAAGTTATGTGGTTGGTCAGTTGCGGCCCATGTGGTCTGTGGTGTACACTTGCGTGTGCGTGTTGTTGTCCCGTTGCGTGTGCTTGCCTGGTGCTATTTCCATCGGTGGTATGAGTAAGATGTTGCTCTGGCCTGGTCAGGCAGTCGGTGCCCAGTAGGCAGACCAGTGGGAGCCCAGGCTGGTAGTTTCAGTCCTTGCTGCTGCTGTGCGCCGTGTTGTTACCCTCCTCCATCCTTTGGGAGGCCAGCCTAAAATGGCCAGCAACTGACCACCATCTGTCCACTTGTGTCTGGTCAAAGGAATTCAGTATTTTCAGAGGCAGTTTCATTCTCAGAAACACTTTCCTCTCTCTTTCTCTCTATCCCCATGGACCTGTGGTCTGATTTTCTGGTCTATATATGTAATTGAGGCAACATCGGTCAGTCCCACGCCTGGAGAAAGGAGGAGGGTGACGCTAATCATATTTGTTATGAACCCATGTCAGTTGGTAGGGTATTTAAGTGAAATTAACTCTGTCCATTTAATTGATTGAGAGCCAGAGAATACTTAAAGGCAGAATGTTAATTGCAGTGGATATTTTTGACCAACACAAAATATATTTATTGTGGTCCAAATTCTTCAGCAACAGCAAGACAGTTGGATGAGGACTCTATGATTCACAGGACAATGAGGACATTCTAATTTATAAAATTTGTGCGGACATAACTGAGAAATTGAGAAAAAATGACAAAAATTAAACATCGTTTAACCACTCAAACGAGTCCTCCTTGACGAGCTCCACTCCGGCAAGTTTGCATCATCAGTGATATGTAATCAAGAAATGGAACGATTGCGCCATCTACCTGATAAAAGAAGGTCCCGAAAAACCCAGGTTTTACTCTAACTTGTTATATGAATAATTTCTACAAGATTATGACCATGCCATTTTGCAAAACAGTTTCTGTCTATAACATGATATATGGCATCTGCAAAGCAGACCAATATATAGGTTTAATTAATATCTCAATCATAAACGACTGAATTCTCTTTTGTTCGAGGTTATATTAACAAAATGGAAAAAATGAAGTTTAGAGTTTAAAATTTAAACCAAGTCCTTTGCAATGTAATGTGGGGGTAATGTGAGGTTTTATATCATGCTCTTGCCTCACCCTATGCCATTTGTCTCATATAGGATTTGATGAGATAACTGCACTTTTGTATCAGGGGCAGCATTTAGTAGATGTAAATTCCTTTTCTTGCTGTGTATTAAACGTGTGATTGGGATAAGTGCAGTTTGAATCCATAGAAATTAGAGTGGGAATAATTTGAATGAAAAATCTGTATGGAGCTCTTGTCTTCACCTCATAGGTTAACATATAATGTGGTGAGTGTGGTGACACATCTAAACTTCTATCTCGTCTACCTAGCTACGTTGCCCCGCATACAAAGGCCAAATTTCTATCAGCAAAGCATCGACCCACCTCGCAGATAGGGACGCGATAATGGCCTGAAAAATCTCTCCACCGAATTGTTGTCTATCCTTCACATGGCTATAATAGGGTTGCGCGGAATAGGCCTTTGGAGATGCTGGACTAAAAGCGTTTCATTGTAGACTGTGTGTGTCCATCCGAGTCATTTTGATTGTTTTGGGTTTCATTCATTGTTGTGAGTCCTTGGTTGAACTGGGCCACCGTGGTCAGTAGAATGGTGTGTATGTCCAGCCGTTCAGTGTCTATTGTAGTCCGGTCCTATTGTAGTCGGGAAGGTTAGCAGGATGGGGAAGGGGCTGAGAAGTGTGGGTGGACTTGCTGCTGGTGGGGTGTAGAGGTCATCCGTCTCAAAACATAACTGCTTAATATTCTGCCACCCGTGGGATTTCATAACTTGTTTATAGCCGTCTCATTTGCATTCTCATCGGCGCCAGAGTTGGCGGGTGGAGGTGAAAACGGGTGTACAGGCCATATCGTGTCCCTCCCTGCGAGGAGGATCGATGATTTGCTGATAGAAAGTTGGCCTTGCGTGCAGGACAACGTAGCTAGGTAGACGTGGTTTGGAATTGGACGCTTTCTCTCCTACAGTCGGTCGATGGATGGTTGGTGTCGTAAGTCTTGTCGGTTTATCTCTCTCCACCTCCGCCCCAGACGTTTCATTTTCTGCCGATAGCCATTCGATGGAGATAGATAGTGAACTAGCGGGCCAGAACTGCGGCCCACAAATTACAAGCCGCTCGCTCGCCCGCTCGCTAGATGACCGGCCCGTTATTTGACTGACTACTACGCTGTGCAGTTTTATGCTTTTTGAGCCGAATCTAGCTTAGTCGATGCTTGGCCCGTAGATAAAAGAGTGGAATGATGAGAAGGGAAATTGTTGTGTTTCAAAGGTAAATTTTATGGTTTCAATCATTTAGTGTTTTTTTGGTTTGGATCAATTTTGTGTTATTTGATTTAGATCATTTATTGTTGCCTTTACACCTTATCTTTGTTGTATTGGACCATATGTTGTTCCTTTATTGTATTATTCAATGTTCTTATGTTTATATAATGTACGATGTTCTTTGTTGTAGGCCTACATGTGTGAATTTTTTATTTTTGTTGTGTGATGTTCTTTGATGTTCTTTTGGCATTGTGTGACGTTATTTGTTGAGTACATTTTATTATTTTATAAATATTTTAAAGCAGATTTTGTGTAACAAACTTAATTTATTTGTCATAGTTGAGGAATTATAATTGCTTTTGAGGTGTGAAATTTAGAATCAATTCTGTATCTGACATTCAAATGTTTCTGACCAATAACATTATTTCTATTCAATTATATGTTTCCTAAGCTTAATCTAAAATGTGTAATCTAATAATCTTATTACTCCTGTTACTTGATTGTAATTTGATTAGCTACCTGAACTTAAGGTGACCGTGATTGGTTCAATTTTCAGGTTGTCTTTATAGTTTATCACTTTAATTTCCAATTTTCCTTTCTTTGACAGGTTTATCGCTTCTGATAAACGGATCGATCACATCATTGAAGTACTATTTGTTTTATCACTGAATTGATTCGTCGACTTGCCTGTCTCACAAGAACAAGCAGGTATGAGCCATTTGATTTACAGTGGATTTGTGGTATTTTAGGGCCATCATCAATCTCCTTCTTTGAGGTCTGGGCGTTTCTATTGGCCTAGCCCACATAGTTCAACGGCGTCGAGACTTGTATAATCAGGAGTACTACTTGATGACTTAAATCTGTCCACTTAGACGCCCTAACTGACATTTCTCTTCTTTCGCAGTCTCTCTCTCTCTCTCTGCTCTGAGAAGTGAATGGCCTTCCGAGATTTACACAAATACTTAGACAGTGTTTATGTCCGCACCTACGACGTGCCTCTCTCTCTCTCTCTCTCTCTCTCTCTCTCTCTCTCTCTCTCTCTCTCTCTCTCTCTCACTCCGATTCATGGGCAGTGTGTTTCTGTCTGCCGCTCTCCCTCTGGTGAGAGAAACAGACAAAGACACACATACAGAGACAGACAGAGACAGGAGGGCGAGAGTCTTCTCTCAAGTCTCGTCGTCGCTAGGACTCATCCTCAACGGTGCTTTCCAGCCTACGTTTGCTGAGTGTTTTACAACTCAACCCACCACTACACGCTGACAGATTCGTTTCGAAGCCTAAAAATTACTCAGTCTTTTGCCGTAGTTCACAGCCAGATGCATACATACATACATATACATACATACGTAGAGGCACGAGCACTTGGCCCAGTGAGCGCGCGTGCGTGCCAGCCACTCGCTCAATTGCTCGGGCAACTGATTGGCCGAGCCGTCCGTTTCACGGTGTGCCCGAGCAAAAATCATTTCCAAGAACAACTCGTTATTAATTTTGTCCAGGATATAGATAAACTGTCGGAAAATGGAATCTGAGTAAGAGTCAGGCTGACATAGCTGTGTGTTTAGTAAACAGCTGGTGTTTATACAACACGCTCAGGTCCTTGTGTGTATGCGTGCGTGTGCCTGCAGAGAGTGCAAAGATGACTTATGTGACGAATCGTTTTCTGTGTAAGGATAGACAAGCAACAATTCATGAATGGGTATAACAGGACGGCCGTATAATAGTCACAGTTCTTTTTGTTGTACATGATTTCGTTTTGTGAATACGGATGTACCGCATGGCTGATAGAGAGAGCTCTGGCACCTTCTTCGGTTTGTTGGTAAGAGATTATCTAATCATTCTTCAAGTTTTAAGATGAAACGAAAGTTTATAGAGCCACTCAAGGAATTTCTTACGGAGATGCGAGAAATTTTTAGGTCGAATTGTCATACCTTTCTACAGTGCCTGAAAGGAATATAGGGGTTGGTTTTTTTAGTGAAAGGGATTTTTAAAGCCGCTTATACAGAGCTGTGTAGCACTTACATGTTTTTTATTGCTAGTATTTGATTTGTGAGAAGTCAAACAGCCATGAACCACGCTCATATGAATTTTTGCTGATAGAAGCATGTGCTAAATGAACGCTTACCTTAATTTACTATACTGTACCATACCAAACTTTACCTCACATATGGTCTTTAGGCCTTATGTTCTCCTGATAAATTTATATAAGCAAAGGCTGGAGAGACTATTATTATGTTCTGTAGAGGACAAAAATGGAGATGGTGGACAGTGGTGACAGAGTACGTGTGTGTGTGTATGTGTGTGTGCGTGCGTGTGTGTGTAGAGAATTAAAGCTAAATGGCTTGTACAAAAGATAATGCTGTTTTTAGGGTATTCAAAAGGTGCTGTGATAAACATATCTAGATACATGTAACACACACACACACACTCGCATACACACATACAGTCATACACACATAGATGCACACAGACAGACACACACACGTACACACACTCAAATGCCTCCTTTATATTATTGTGTATGTCTCTGTAACAGTTGCCGGTGTAGTGGGTCTAGCCCTCCCATCTTCTGCTGGGTTAAAACTCAGTGCCCTGGGCGTGCTCCTCAATTATGCAGAGCATAGCATTCTCAATTGCCGGACTCTTCTATCTGGAATGGTCTCCTGTTAGTGGTTCACCTATACTGCCAAGGGATAGTCTGCCTGTATTAATTTTTATAAGTTGCTGAAGTCTAATTTTTACTGCAGTGGTTGAGATGAGAGTGCTCATTAGGTGTGTTGAAGGGATGCTATATCATACTTTTACTTGAATGAATGAATATATATATATATATATATATATATATATATATATATGAATGTTCATGATTATGTATAATGTTGTTTATTACTCAGAATGTGGCCTGCAACTGCGAATTAAGGTCCATACTTAATTACTTACATACATGTCTAACAAAAGGTTAAAGAAGACATTTTGTAAATGGAAAGCTTGTAGGTATGTTTGCAGGTGAAGCCTTATGAAGATGATTACTGTTAAACCGGTTTTAAAGATTGAAGCTAATGTCCCAACTTCTGAGGTTTAATATCAGTGCTGTTATTTACTGAGCGGAATTGATGTTTTATGGCAAGAATTTAATGATTTGAAACGTGAAGGTTTGACTAAGAATCATACACAGTCATGCCCATTCTTCAGTTTCTGAGAATCTATGAATGTTTATATGAACTGTGGAGTCATCATTGGTCCTGCTAACTGTCAATTTCTAGAAGACCAGGAGATCCTGGATTAGCCTTCAGCAGAGCTTGATTTTTATGAACATACATAATTGATGGAATATTATGCTTTATGACTGTGTTTGTCAGAAGTTGTGCTCTTCGCTGCTGTTTTTTTATTTGTCTAACAGCAGATCCGAGAGAATGCTTTCCCCACCAACCTGCCCGTGAGCCCCAAACCCCTGGTGAGAGTTGTTAACGAGGGACATATACATATGTACAATGTCGTCCCTGGTTGGAGGAGTGCCAGTTTGATTTTTATGCGATTTCGCATTTTTTCGCGTAATTTACGAGAAATGTTTGCATTATCCACGGGGCCAAGTAATTCTGTTTTATAAATTGATGGATGCATATGGATAGAGATGATCCTGGTACCAAGTATCAATGACTGTCTTTTTGTTACTTAATTACTTTACTAAGCCTTCAGATTTACACTGTGTAGTCTATGTGCTAACAGCTTCTATCTCGGTGTAGACGGATATGTTTCATAATGATGAATGGATTGAATTGAGGACCAGGTGTATTTGATTATGTATGGATAGAATTGAGGGCCTAACAGCCAATGGACTTTTAAATTTATGTTGATGTTTTTAAATATGTTTTCTGACAGACTAATCGTTAGATCAATGCAGGAATCTTTTAGCGATTAAATGTTGCCGGGCGTTTTAGGATCCTTGCAAGTTTTGATGTATGGCTTTTTAAATGGCTGTTGAGACTTTATACTTCTCCCAAATAATGCTTAAATTTAACCCAGATCAATGAAAAATGCAGCACGACTGATCATGTTACTGATTGTGTTAAATGAAATTTGATTGTGTGGAATATCTACAAAGGTTGCTTAGTGAAAAGCAGTCTAACCCAATATTGGGTGACTTCTTTCTAAAAAAATTTCCAGAAAGCCATATAAATAAGTGGCCTTGTTTCAAGTGTTCCAACCATTCTCATCATTTTAAGAGCATTTGTTAATATTCAGTCATAGGAGCTCATTCATTCAATTTACTTCCCATGTATATACCCATGTTATAGGTATGGAAAGGTAGGTTCAGATGTGGCTTATGTCACATCTGTTCCAAGTGCCCTTGTAGTGGCATGGCTGCGTTACGGCGCTTTAGAAATCGTCCGTTTAATAATAATACACTACAAAAAAGTGTAGGCCCTAATACTGTAATGTAACACCTAAGGTGTTATTGTAAATTTATATCATTTCTAATTTTCGCACAACATAAATTGTAATTGTTATGTGACAGTTAAGCCAGTTTACTAGGGATGAACCAAAACTTCGTTCGAAACTCGGCTCAATCTAATTTGCTTGGTACGCGGCATTACTCAGACTCGGACAAACAATGGATCCAAGTATTAATCTTTCCGATTTTCTGTTTTGAAAGCGAAAATCAATTTTTTCATTTAAAAAACGGCAATCGATGTAACTAAAGCACAATTGCTGCTACAGTTAGTGCTTACAAGTTACTACTCTTCTTTTTGTCATGTACCCGTAGTGCGTTTGCCGACGATATTAAGGAATATACTCACTTACTTACTTACTTTCTGATGTTAACTAATACAAAACTAACAATTCATTAAAGTTGTGCAAACTGCCAATCTAAACATCAGAGAATGAGACTTTTTTAAATATTCAAAACTCGGACTCGGCAAAATTCACCTAGTAAAACTCGGTACTCGGACTCAACAAGAAATTCAAACTCGGTTCATTCCTACTGTGTACTGATGATGATGATGAGGGCTAATGATCATAACGACGATGATAGAGACAATGACAATAATAATAATAGTAAGCTAGTGTACTTGGTATTGGAAATGTGTAACTGATCAGATGTGGACATAAAACTCGACAGATGGCAGGATTTCCGAATACTTTGACCTACGTTGGAATGGTATGGAGAACAATGTCAAAGGTGATGTCGTTAAATGATGTTGTTTGTACTCCTTAAGGCATTAGTACAGGGCTGCTGTTTCCTCTGCTGTAGCTTGCTGCTGTTACAGCTCAGCTGATGATGACGGTTAAAATGCTAAGAAACGATGAACATATCCAGAGTACTATATGCAAACACATAAAGTCAATATATATATATATATATATATATATATATATATATATATATATATATATATATATATATATATACATACATATATATATACTGACTCCCACACCTCAATTACAACACTAATGACCCCTCTATGTATCTAACATGCCTATAGTTTTGATTTTTCTAAGCATTTTCTTGATCATTATATTATCTTTAAGCAGTTCTCTCTCTCTCTCTCTCCTTCTGCTCTCTGTCTCTGCCTCTGCCTCTGTCTCTGTCTCTCTGAGCAGGATGCAGGGCCATGTGAACGCTGTGTAATTATCAGTTGATTTTAATGAACGAAAATTGATTGATTGAAATTGATTGATCATGATAATGATGAGTATTATATTCAAATAATCATGGCTAAAATGAATTTAGTTGATATCTTATGATAATTATTTCGGCCAGTCCTTTACTTCAACCTCTTTTTGAACAAGTGCATCACTTGCAACGCACCAAGTAATTGATGTTTGATTGCTCTTAAACGATCATTTCGGACAATCTTTGATTTTAATCTCTGGTGAAAGAGGATCAAAGAGATGCCTTGAAGCGGCGTCTCTAGCAGCCAGCGTCTTATATCCGTGCACAGGAACAACATGCTCTCGGATTTAATGCTGCATTTTCTATGGTTTCTTGATGACGTCGGATCACTATGTTCCTGGGCTGCTGTCAAATATGAACCGCGCAATAAAGACAAAGCCGAACGCATGAACGTCGGCTAAAGAGGTGGATAAGAAACAGGAGGTTCTCTCGGCGGCTCTCTATGACTTCATATCATTTATCGTAGTTCTCTTCCAGTGCAGTGACCATAACACCGTCAGATTCTTTCCTGACGTTTACACCGGTGCCAACCTGTTGATGCTCCTACTGAAAATCGACCGCATTGCCCTCCGACGATGGAGACGATAATAAATCCACCGAAAAACTCGAGCGCGTCTTTAATCGTTCGGGGTTAGCACCGTTCGCAAATCTCGACCGGGGTTACGTCGGTGGCTGAGGGCGATCTTTGCGGCCAAATACAAATTGTAACGAACGCCGCAGAGACGGGCGATACAAGTCTAATCAGACTTGAACAGCGACGCGTATATCGGATGGCATTTCCTCAATTATCAGTCCGAATTTTATGGACGATTTTTATGTGGCAAGCAGAAGATGTCTGCGTTCGTCCGGGCATGCAACCCCATCGCTGGACAATGTCTTCTTGGTGCAGTTCTTGTTATTTGGAGCCGGCATGTGACGTTGTTGCGATTGAAATTGCTGCGTGCCCTGCTTGCTCTCTCTCCGTCGCTTTTCGCGGTCGACGACAGCATTTCTCAGACTTCTCTGTTTGCCGCACGATTATTTTTTTCAATTTCACAGAACCAATTTAACGTGTTTTCCATTAGCGGATGGAGTTCGGGTTATGTGAACTGATACATCTGGTTCAAGCGGTGGATGTGTGATGTTGACGGAATAGCAATGATCCTTTGCATTCGGTGGTTGAAGGTCATAACTTAGCCAGAAGTTGTTTTTGTCTTTGAGTTGACTATCCGGTAATCATTAACTCAGCTTTGAAGAGAATATGTCAAACTGGAAGTCAGTCAGAAATACATATATCGCATGGTACCGTATTGCAGTGTTAGCTAGGCAGTATTAAACAGCAGTGGTACAATTATTTTGGGAAGAAGGGTGACTAGAACACTTATTGCATTGGGTGTAACTGGAACAACGTATGAGGCTGGCCTGATATGATGGTGAGGATGATGATGATGATGACGACGATGATGGCTATCTCAGAAGTTCAACTTTGCGAATATGGGACTCATTAAGTTTGTTTAATTGTGATGCTGATGATTATGATGAAGATGATGATAGACTCACATTACACAGCCATGTAATTATTCTGTGTGATTTCCAACTACGTTTAATTTAGATGTCTGGTTTTATTCTTATTGTAGACAAGATAAGAAGGTTGAGCGGAATAGGACCATTACCGATCAGTTGTGGAAATGGAGGAAGAAATGGAGTCACCAATGTTGCCCGACAGTGCCACACATAAGCTGCCAAATGGAGATACCATGGTGTCTGCAAGATCAAGTCCAGAGCACGAGGGGGCGATGATGCCATCCCTGTCTCCGCAGCCGACCGCCGGAAGCAGTTTCTATGGCGACGCAGCCAGGAAAGCGGACGCCATATCTCGGGCAGTACTTGGCACGAACAGCAGTGGTCTGGAGGGCAATTTTAAAAACCTGATCGCAAGCTTTTTAAGGAAGATGCCCGACCAGGCTCTCAGGAGGGGACATCTGAGTGACTCTGATATTGCCGACTCGCAACAGAGAGGCATTCTGGGAGACCGAAAGATGAACGCCGATGGCAACTTCGGGAATAGCATGAATTCTGACGGATCCGACGATACAAAAGAATTGGCCATTCTGTCTGGATCTTACTCTGCTACCAGATCTCCGTGCGTGGAAGGAGGAAGACCTGGCACGCCCGGCGATGTCAAATACTCGGTCGGCTTCGGAAAGAGAGACCAACAGATGTCGCCATATCAGAACTACCTGAATCCGCTACGAAAGATACATAAGGTGGGTTACAATCCAGACGTTCAGCCTGACCACGACACAAGATTCGATGGCTCTTCCACGAAGGATTTCCAGAGCGCGGAAGAGAACCCGTTGGCGGCGATGCTGCAGAAGTATGCGGTTGTCAATGGCAACGACAGGTTCTCCATGTCGCCCCATAAGGTTTCCGGGACGATTCCCGGACCGGTCTTTCCTCTGAATGGACTTCCAAAGAAGCGACCGTTCAGCGAGGAGATGCTACAGGCACCAGCATATGCACAGCAGTCCTTGCAGTCGGACCAAGGGGGAATGGCGCTGAATGGATATGACGGGGGTGCGGCAGATCAGTCCGTGTTTGTGTGCCATGCTTGTTCCTTTATGGGTGAGCATCTTCCCTTTTCATATCATTTCTCTATTTATTTGTTTGTCTAGGGTTTAAAAATAGATCTTTAGTGAAGGGTCATTCCCAAATTACGTCATTTTTAAATGGTAATCACTACCTACACCTATCAGTTGAAAGCTCTTTGAGATTCGCGATAGATATTTGGGAAAATGGTAGCCCTTTTGTCACCGCTATCTATAGTTAATTATTAATATTAAAAAACTTTTTATTATAATTACTATTATTATTATTATTGTTATTGAATAAATTATTTTTTATTATGATACCAGTTACTTGACATTAGGGAGCCATAGGGTAACAAACTAGGATTGATTAGTCCTTCCATTTGCTAGGCGGCAGCATTGGTTAAATTAGATGTAAGACATGATGACGCCTTGCATTCTGCCGTATAGTTAAATATGATTTCTATGATAACTTGTGATAATCCGCTCAATGCACTTATACTCTACTTAGAATTATTTTGCGGTTTGTCTGTGTGAAATCAATAACAACGAATTTTATTATTATTAGTAATGCACATGTCTTTAAAAATTATGCACGTAACTCTCTCATACTTTAGCCATGCATATACAACTCATAACTTTATAATATAAATATTTTTTATCATATCATATTGCATTTTCAAACATGAGGGATTTTTGGGCATCGTCATCATTATCATCATCAGTTCCTGATGTCTGCCATTTGGCGGCGATGGGCTCGAATAAATTGTCTTTGGTCATTTGTCAAGTCCAGTACTAATCCAAGTGATACTATATCCTCATTTATATTATCAGATTCTATCCAGTGTAGATCCACAAGTCAACTAATTTATGCTATAAGAATTCTGTTCTCAGTCATGTATTCAAAGATTTACCTATTATATCTTAAAGCACAAGACAATATAGTCCAATCATATCATAATAAGTGAAGCATGGACTCATAATAAATGAAGTGTGGACTTATCATCCTTTGTTAGTTTACCTACATGATTCTGCTTAACACAAAGTGTTGTCATATCACCCAGAGCCATTTACTTATCATGGCATATGGGTCTGGGGCAAATGTACAATGGAGAACTAACTGTTGACTTTTCTGAATTACCCCTTTTCAGATGAGTCCTCGTTTACACTGTATATCCCAGGATTAAGTTGCATTAACGACTCACTGCTGTCATACACTGTAATCCTATACGACATATGTTGAGAAAATTACTCATTGGTACTGTAGTAGGACCTTGTGATTCACTGTATCCTTAATGCTACTGAGGAACTTACTCAGTGGCACCTAGCGTTTAATCATCTGCAAAACAATTCTGTCTCAGCTAATTATCGGAAAACATTTGATTTAGCTATGACCTTTGACCTCCTTTGTTCAGTGATGAGTCTTTGTCGTCTGCTTTTGTTCTAATCTAATTACTGATGAAAATTTCCGAGCACAGGTTGAGAATGAACAAACAGCTCGAAACTCGTCACGAGTCTGTTTTGCGATACTTGATGGGGTCAAGTAATGACATTGTGTTAATCACGGCTACTATTAAAATATCAAGCAGGCCTACTTTACTTTGGCCTTTAGGTCCACTGTGACGGAGATAAAAATTACAATGCCGTCAGTCATGTAAGGGCTGTTACTGGATGGGAATGCCATGCCGAACCCAGACTTGTGATGATTTTACCTTGCTTGAGCCGTCCCTAGCAGAAAGGTTATCCTCAAGAGGAAGTCCCTCAGATGCGGATGAAATACCGAGTAGCTAATAAAAATTTGAGTTAATTGGAGACAGTACTTAGAACCACTAATGGTAATGCAGGAAGTGTTTGCACGTGACCTTTAGTTTCATCGACGCTGTCACTATCGTCATTACTGGTACAAACATGTTTAGTGTAAGCGGTCTTTTACACATAAAGCTGCAAAGAAATATTGTTCCACTGGTCAATATGGCAGTACATGTAGATACAACACAACTAGATCAATGGAAATTATAATTATAATAATAATCATTTTGGTTTAATTTCAAACTTACAGTATAATTACAAACACTATACCCGGGTAATTCACTCAATGCTGTCATACACTGTAACTCTATGTGGCATATGTTGAGAAAATTACTCGTTGGTACTGTATTACAGCCCTGTGATTCACTGTATCCTTAAACTTAATTACAAGCATAGTATGAACGAATGATGACCAGTTATTATAGGAGTAGAATTTAACTGTTGGCAGCCAACGCAAGGCACCAACTGATCACTCCTCTAGTTTTCTGTCAATTGTTTGGCAAAATGATTAGTTTACTCTTGAAGTGTCAATATAATATTTCGTTAACAGTTATTGTTACAATCAGGTAAAGTCATGCATTGCATGCTCATTTTTGCACAATGCATAAAAATGACAGATATTTGTTGAGCATGTACAATGACTACATACAATGACTACATACATGCATGATATGACTGTGTACAAAAAACTGTGCACACTTACACTCGTGCATGCACTTGGCTCAAAGATTCTGAACATCCAAGCCATAATATATATATATGTTATATATATATATATATATATATATAAAACATATATAACATATATATATATATATATATATATATATATATATATATATATATATATATATATATATGTCAGTTGTCGACTGGAATCTGTTGGTTAGTTCCTCGCTTGTGCGTGGGTCCACCACTGGTTACTCCTTCAGCTTACTGTGCACTTTTGGTAACTGTTGTAACATTATTGGCTGGTAATGACATTTAATGTCATATAGGGTAGCACCGAGAGCACCTCTGAGTAGATGTCTTGAAGAGGCACTTTATAAATGTTCAATTGAATCAATTACATTACACTTAAAAACAGACAGATGAATCATGCGTGGTGTATAATTTGAGATTGTTTTTTGGTGACAGCTAGGTCAGACGATGAGTTCCAGTTGCACTTGAAGAGTCACTACGACTACTATTGCCAGGAGTGCGGCTACCACTCTCGCACCAAAGGACGTCTCGATCGTCACATGAAGACATTCCACGGGCACGGCGACCAGACCGTCGCGATCAACCCAGAGATGAGTCACGACGACGGCAGCAGCCCACACAACCAGACGAAGGCCAACGAACCAAAGACGTTCAAGTGTCGACAGTGTGGTTTCATCTCCTACTCGCGGGTGAGAGCAGCCTCCTCTGGCTTAGTAGTCGCCCTTTTCGTTTATCCAGGCTTAGGACTGGCTCTGTCAGAGTGTAAACAGCAGCAGAGTTTCCTCTTGCTTAGTTAGTTAGTTAGTTGCAGCCTAATGACACTGTGTGATAACATAGGTCATTATCGTCGCCCTCCTCCTTTATCCAGGCTTGAGACTGGCACTGTCAGAGTACAAATGGTGGCGGAGTTTCCTCTCGCTTAACGGCATCTGTCTCTTTAAGCGGTTTGATTTTCCTGTTCATTTGGATGAGAAAATAGTTCCTATGCACTGCGCTGGTCAGGATGGCTTTGGCTTGAAGTGTCTTTGTTTGCTTGATACTCCACTTGACCTAGCTAACGTAAGCTATTTAAAGCTTATCTTCTGCTGCACCTGTTTTGATTTGTGACACAATTGTTCGCTGAAAACCTATGAGAAGATTTAAATTGTGTGGTGTAAATTCCAGATTACATGAATACACAGGTTGTAGAACCGTCATAGCATGGCTAATGAATGCTCTGGTCACGAACAGTGTCGTCGAACCAGAGTCCAATGTTTGTCACGTTTAATTTACAGGAGCAAAAATAATTATTGTAAGGCACTTAAATCCAAAATAATTGCGGCGTAAATTTCAGACCGTAGGCACACATGAAACTACAGGTTGTAGAACCTTTATAGCACCACTCTAGGCATGAACTGGTATTGTTGAATCAGGAGAATCTAATGTGATGTAATCGAGCATTTATATAGCGCCCCTTCAAGATGCCTAAATGACGTTAAATGTTATAGTGAACGTATAAAATGTTAGTCACAATTTCCAGGGGCAGAGATAATTGGCATATAGGCTATAACCTGCTCCTGAGTTGTGTTTGACCTGGATAAAAAGAGAGACAGATTTTAATCAGAGTGTGCTACTTGTAGGAGGAGCACTGGAGTCACAACAAGATTCACATAAAGGTGGAAAAGCAGCTGAAGTGTCAGTTCTGTAGCTTTGTAACGGAGTTCAAACACCACCTCGAGTACCACCTTCGAAACCACAAGGGCCTAAAGCCATTCAAATGCACGAAATGCAACTACTCCTGCGTCAACAAGTCGATGCTCAACAGTCACATGAAGTCACACACAAACATTTACCAATTCCGCTGCGCGAGCTGCAAGTACGCGACCAAGTACAGCCACTCGCTGAAGCTCCACCTCATCAACAAGAAGCACGTACCTGCTGTCGTTCTCAATCCTGATGGCAGCCTGCCAAAGGACGGTTCCGGCAACTTTGAGCTCATGTCGAAGCGTGGGCCCCCTCGAGGCCCGCGTAAGATTAGGCAGCCCTCCAAGTCCATCAGTCCTCCGGCCCTGATGCCGGTCTTCCCGACCAGCGCTGCTTCCGCGATGTCCTTCTCTCAGGGAAATGATTTCTCGTGGCTGCAGTCGCTGGGCGGTCAGCCGCTTGGTGGCCAGCCCCAGAACGGGGCAGCGATTTCCGCCAGCCTACCTCCGATGAGCATGAGCCTACCCACGGCTTCTGTTCAGTCGCTCGCCTACCCGCTGAGTCTGCTCAGCCAGCTGTCGAGCACCATGATGCCCTCGCTAGGCGGTTCCTACTATCCTGTGGACAGGATGCCTGCAGTGGCTCCCCAGTGCAGCTTCTGCCATGCGTCGTTCAGCTCCCCGCATCTTCTCGCTCAACACGTTAAGAAGGAGCACATCAAAAAGCTCAACAGTTTCGGAGTGAAGCTGGAGGCCAGGTCACCCACTCACGAGTCCTCGGCCGCCACAGAACCTGACTACTACCAGCCAAAACGAAAGATGGAAGCAGATCCTTCCGACGAGGTCACTAACTATTTCTCGATGTCATGTGCCAAGCCAAGGATCTCAGGAGATGTGACTAACCCCAGATTCTCCAAGGACCAAGCCAAACCAGGCTTGCAGCCTAATCCTCAGCACATAAAGAGAAATACTTCTGAGATGGTCAGTGGTGAACGCCCTCTGGATCTGTCTGCAAAACAGTCGGAGGATGCCAAGAAGCCAGCCGTAAAGATCGGCACTGGAGAACCAGATGATTCGCAAAATAACATCTCTATGTCGTCGGCCAAGGGTTCGACCACTGCGGCCTCTCGCAAGCGGTCGCGCAAGGGCAAGGCGTGCAAGCTGGACATGATCAGCTTGACCCTGCAGGATAACTGGGAAGAGGAGGAGTGTCCCGTGGAGGGTTCAGAGGCGTCTTCCTTCGACAGCGACTGCCAACCGGGACACGAAGGACCGAACGGGAACAACGAGGTTGACAACGGCGCTTGGGATTGGAGAAAGGAGTCACCCAGACCCTCGGACGTTGCCGATGGCGACCGCCCCCATACCGAAGCCAGACAGGCGGAGCATGAGGCGAAGAGCGGAAACGTGTCCGACCAGGAACCCGTGAGCGACAGTCTCAGCTGCAGCGATTCGGTGAGCAAGGGTTCCGACGGTTTCACCAGGCACGTCACTCGCTCTGAGAAAATAGTCCGGGAGTCGCCGGGAAAGGAGTACAACATGTGCCAGCATTGCGGCATGGGCTTCAAGGACATCGTGACGTATTCGTTGCACATGGGGTATCACGGATACAACGATCCGTTTCAGTGCAATATGTGCGGACACCGGGCGGAGGACCCTGTCGGATTCTTCGTGCACATAGCGCGCGTTGCTCATGAGTGACAAACCTTGGGATTACGAGTCGGGTAGATAGTAACCGGAACTGACATCCCCAGGCGTTGTTCTCCATTACCATTGTCGGTTGGTGGGGTGCGTGGTTTTAAGTGCACGCAAGATATTTCGTTTTGGGTGTGGGGTCTATTCCAGAAGCATTGCTGACCAGCATAAGTATTGGTCGGTGAGAATATAGCAGATGTTAGAAAGAGTGATAGATTGTGACTTAACCAAGCTCTAGACTACCTCATGTACAATTTTTTTTGCGTTTTGTTGGTTTATGTTGTGCTTCCATAACTCATATGAATTCGCTTTCCGGGATGTGGCAAGATTCAACGTTTGGTGTACGCTAAAAAAGACTGTCACAGTTATGAAAGAGTTGAGTCATGTCTATCGAGTTGATAATCTATTAACTGTGAATGTCTGAATCCCGTTTTTCCAAGATAGGTTTCTGACATGGTTGGTTTTGCAGGTGGGTTTCTCTTAAGATTTGCTCCTGTAGTTAGTTGTCCTGGTCATATCAGTCAAGTGGCTCATCCTTTAATAATTAGTATCTTAAATAAAGTTGTTGTTGAACTTGCTTGACAATGTATTATTTGAATGTGCTATGAATCTTGTGTGCTTACGTTCATTGTCAACAGGACATTTCGAAGTCTGTGTGAAAATATAATATTTATTGAGCATGTATGCATATAAAGATACAATATCAAGTTTATAAATGTGTTCTGTACATATATATATATGTATATATATATATATGTATATATATATATATGATTGGCAAATATACACAACTGAATACATGACAGATTTTTTAATGAATTGAATGTAATGCCTAAAGTCAGTTTTTCACCTTAATTTTTCTATATGGATTTTTGACTAAACAAATGTTGATTGAATATTATTGTTCTGAGGATGGAAGAAAGAATGTGGAGTGAGGAATTTTTCCTGGTTTTAGTACAAATGTGTATGTGTGTATGAATAAATGCCAGTATTATATGTGGATTTTTTAAAGTTGATATATATATATATAAGCCAAATAATGATTAATATAACAATAAATATATGTGTATATATATATATATATTTATTTATGGGTTTATGTGTCCATGTAAATTGTTAAATGCAATATCTGCTTGTCTTATTCACTGTCTTTTGCTGCTTTTATTGGCGTTCACTGTGTACTTGTGTGTCATAGTAATTTATATGATAGCGTCCGAAAAGTATTCGTGTTGCGGTTGGAAAAAATCTTCTTCCATCATATCATCCGTGTGTTTAGTCTTATGTTGTCACCAACTCTAGTTCAAAGGCTTATGAGTAACGATGACTCACCCAGTCTTGTGTGTCAACTTGCATTGCGTAACTTGTCAAACATGATTGGGAAGTGCGTGAAGGGTGATGATGATGATGACGATGATGATGGAAATGAAGATCTAACATGTTGACCTTGTCTTCTGTAATATGTTAAGAGTGTTACAATATGCTTTATTGAAGTAGGCGTATGAGCCGATGTTGTGACGTGTTGGTGCTGGTTTTGAGAGTGTCAGGATATGTTTTCTGCAGAATGTAGCACATGTGTCGATATTGTGACATGTTGCCAAGTTCTTCTGTAACCTGGCCACATGGCAGAGAATTCCTGGAAGTGTTATGTGCTGTCAGGTAACTTAACATGTTGAGAGAGGCGTGGAGATTAACAGTGTCGTGATGTACCTTGTGTTAACACAGTTTGTTGTTTCTTGGTCGTGTATTTGCCGAGAGTAGTAATGTAGTTGTTTACCTCAATGTAATGTATTGATTGTTGATCCAGACTGGTCATGTACGATGTCATTCTTCCTGATGCATTGCAGTTGATGATGCAACGTAAGACTGTAAGAACTGAAACGTGAAATAAAAATGCGGAAAATAATCAGCGAAATGCCAAAACAGAGAACGATGAACAAAAGTTGAGATGAGATGAATGTCGAGGGTCGAGAAAGACGGAAGCAAAACTGCAGGATGGTTTAACATGTTAACGTATTATCGCTAGTAATAAAATGTATGTTCTTGTTACTAAATGTAGTAATGATATTTATATATAACGTCTTGAATTCTGTATAGTTCTGTTTGCATGCGCGTGTTCTTCATCTTCTGTGGTCTATTCGTGTTTAGGTCTCTGTTGAATCAGTACCTGAGTGATTGATTGATTGGCTGTTGGGTGTTTCACCATATCACCAGCTCATTTCATTCTCTGCCTGATTTTCACTTAATATGGTAGCACCGGGATCAAGCCGTATCAACAAGGTCTCATTTCACGATCTTATGGTATTACCACGATGCCTTTATTGTCCTTTAAGTATTAGATGGCATGATCTTTGGCATAGACTACACAGAAGTCATGTATATCTTGATCACTCTGCTCCTGACTGTCAGACTCCTTCCTTCTTACATAATACTCTGTTAAATTCTTTGATTGCAACCTTACTCTTTCCTGATTATGATGTCCAAATTGTACTTTTTGTCATTTTATTTGCTGAGGCTGATGTGTAAATGTGAGACATTATGTTAAGACGCTTAGTTTAGATTAAGCTGCTTGTATAGAACTACGATCAAAAGCTGTTTTGTTTATGTTGTAAAAGCTGACCTAGAATAATTGTGCATGCTTATTTTTCCTGTGTTTCTTATTTAGAAAGTGCATAGTTGTTTTAGCTACCAGTTATTTAAGTAATAATTTCTGTAGTGATTTCTGACAAGTATCGAATCAAAATTAACTATTCTTTGTCTTTTTGTTAATTTATTGGCTTATTTATGCATGATAAGTATTAAACCTTGTGGCAGGGAAACAAAGTTGCTTGCTTTTGTGTTTGGCGTTGTATGCGTGGAAAAATCTAAATAATCAAAGCGCAGCGGAGACTTTGTTGTGCTTACGATATTATATATGGGGATAATTCTGTCAGTTTTTATTGCAGCTCCCTGCATTGTTATTGTGACAGACCAAACAGCAATTTATTACTGAAGAGCTACATATCGAGGCATGTCGGCTCTTTATAAGATGCATTGAAAGAGAGCTTGTTGTATGAATTTATGATGATTTGCTTTAATTAGGGTCCATCGTGTCGTCAAAATGTAAACACGAATGATGTATGAGGAGCGCCTCTGATTAGATTGGCGCTATGTAAGTGCTCCATTACATTACAGTATGAATGTCTTCATTTTACTGCTGTCACATTCAAGTGCTGTTGTGTTTGTCGAAGGAGATTATGATGTAACGTATGTGAGATTATTTGGACTGAGACGGTTGCTGTATTGTAACCAGGAACCCTGCAGATCAATGCTGCCGTAGAAGCTGAAGTTCCTGCTTTGATACTGTTTTTGATACTTTTTGAACGGCCGACGTCGGGTTTTATTGGCGAGTCTTCTTAAGCTCAGTCCATTCCAGCAAATGGGACCAAATGGGAATAGTATTATTGCTCTCTTATGAGTTGCTTCTCTGCTGGAAATTTATGTCTTTAAGGTTCTGTTGTGGAAGACATGATTTGAAGTAGAGTGGCAGAGACTTGTGACGTATGCTCAGATTTTCAACATTTCAGTCTGTCCACATTGTTGAGGAAATTGGTCATGACAGGGAACCAGTCTGAACGGAATATTTGTTCTATTGATCTATTGTTGGATGGATTAGAACTGTCGCTAGAAGACTATTTTAAATGTAGAATAACTGTAGCATAAAAGTAGCTCAATTATAGCATTAAGTATATAGATAGTTATTATAGCATAAAACAATGAATCTTAACTGAGCGAAGCATTCTACTCTGGCCAAATTTATCGTGTTGATGTTTTGCAGGGTGTGGGAGAATCTTTAGAGGGTGGGTGAATTGCAATTGTCTTTTTGGCAAAAATATTTGTACACTGGATTTTTTAGAAACTGTTTACGTAATATCTCAGGAAAGATTTTGTGACTCCTTCTTCGATTCACAAGAAGCCATTGGTCTCAACCGGTTGCATTTAAGCTAAACATTCTCTGGTTTCTAGCCTTTGTAAAGCATATTTTAAAAAGCATTAAATGGTGTTCCAGCATTAAATTGCAAATAATACTTGTGATAGTGCTATTTAGGGTTTTCCTCAGCTGAATATCCAATAAAGCACAATAATTCACTTCTCTCAAGTTGTTTATACAATGTTAACATTTGTTGTAGCAAGAACAGTTTTAACGGCTGCTTGACTCAAGGCCTTGTAATGTTGGGTTATTGGGAGGTAGACCCCCCTCTGTAGCACACATGAGCTGACATGACTCTGATGGCAATAATAACTTTTCTATTATCTCTTCAGTAGTTTGATGACACTCTCACATATTTACATTTTATAAAAAGTTGATATTTTTAGAGCAGTTCTTTCAAAAACATTTGGAATATATATATATATATATATATATATATATATATAGCGATTCCAAATGTTTGTGTAATCCATGTATTTGATTTTTCGAACCGAACATTGCTATACATTTTCCTAATAATTTAAATGGCTGCGTATAATGTGGAAAGTCTTCTTGTGTCGTTTCCTCGATAAGCTTTTGTTTTTTCCATTGTTCAAGTTCAACTCTTTGTTGTTAAAATCTCTTCTTAAGACTAAGATGCGATGTTTTGATTCTCCGACTCTCTACAAGGTTTTAAACTTCTACAAGCGATTTGTGAATAACATTTCAGGATCATAATTGATCTAAGCTTCAAAATGACCTCAAGGTAGATATTTATTTTTCAGTCAAGTCTTTCTATTTTGCCGCCAGGCATTTATGTTGGTCTGCATTGTGGAATATATATATATATATATATATATATATATATATATTTATATATATATATATATATATATATACAATACGCTCAGAAATATGACACGCGTTTTCGCGTGTGTTTTTGTTATCGGCAAACATTTTGGCTGGATATATCTGTCGAATGGTAATAAATGCTTTATTCCAATTGTCTGCAGGATGTGCTCGCTTCGGAACTAGATCTCAAACAGTAGAATTTTGTGAAGAATTCTGGAACTTGGTCGTCTTGTCCGTAATGTATTTATTACGTGCAGTAATTAATTAATTATTCAGGTTCAATTGACTCGCCTTGACAAATAGATTTAACATCTATTTTGTAAATCAGTGTGGTTGAAATGATTGTATTATACTCTTGTTTATCAATGTTTCTATTACAAACGAATGATGATGGACTTGTCTGACTTGAAAATACAGAGTTTGTGTTTATTCGAAAAATCAGTTATTTGTTCATGGATGGAAGGAAGTCTTCACAGTATAAGCCATTGATGATGAGCGTGCACTAAAAGTGACTTGGAAATCAGTGCAGCTTGTCGTCAAGGTGTTGATGATAAGTATTTATATAGCATCTATACAATCAATCAATCAATCAATCAATCAATCAATCAATGTTCGTTTATTCAGGTTTCATGCTGGCAACAACGCAGCTTGATACATGATAAGTGCAGTTAGTCAGTTTATGGTTATGCTGAATGAGAAAATAAGTTAGTTAGTTTGAAGTTTCATCAGATGATTTATGTTAGTATATGTTTTTCTACAATGCTCTAGGTATAAAATCTCGAGTATCTTTATCCGCTAAAACAAAGTCATGACTCCGGTGTCGGAGCGCATAACCACTCGATGGTCAATGTTTGGGTAGTCAGAGGCGGCGATCCTGGGGGCGGGGGGTCAAGGAGAACAAGTCTCCCCCCACCTTTTACACAGAGGGGACAAGTTATACGTTCATCCCCACATTTCCTACTCCTCTCATTGAGTGTCCCCCAACCTGTCAAACGAGATCGCCTCTGTGGGTAGTAGCCAATATATCACATGCTGGCCGTTGCAAAATGATTATTAGAGCTACTCTCGATCTGACTAAACAATATCAAGATCAAACAGAATGGTCTTCAACCGCTTTGAAACCAGAGGCTTAGAAAGTAGACAAAGCTCATAGCATATACCCTGCATGGAAGCATGTTCCAGACAGATGACCACTGCAAAGCCTCCACATTGCATTGTGGCAGTACGCAACATGGGCACAGCCAGATAACTATGTATTGCAAAAATAAGAGATGCAGAACTAGGTAGTGATAATAGTCGTAGTAATAGTTACACGGTTACACATATCATCGTAGACGAAAGCACTCGTGTCTTTTCACTGGCGCAGATTAAGCCACTGTATCGTAGGATATGTCCGTTACCTTGGCAGCAGACTTTGATCCATTGCAATATGCAAAAACAGCTCATATGTGCAGTTGGAGGGGTTGAATTGGTTATGAGCAGTTGTCACAAACAGGATAGAGTTCAGAGGTCAAAGGTAATATGCATCAAGAGAATTTCACTTCAACCCATTTATCTCTGCAGTGAAACATCTACAGACCAAACCAGTGTGCACTTTGTGGTTGGCAAAAGGCAGATGGAACCCCTGGGTAGAAATCAAATGTATGGAGGAAATATGTATCCTCAGTGCAGGCAAAGGCCATAGGTCTTGGCTCCTGCAATACATGGGTGTAAAACAGACCTGGAAACAGCAATGCATGGGGCAAATAGACCTGGAAACTTCAATGCATGGGGAAACTTCAATGCATGGGGTAAATAGACCTGGAAACTGCATCAAATTACTTCAAATTCTAGCTGTGCAACAACATCCTACGGGCACAGTTGACTACCCAACAGCAGCAAAAAAACATTCGTAGGTCAAATAAAGTTTTACTTTGAATTCGAACTTTACAGTGAAAAGAATTTAAAGTAAAAATACCCGGAAAAGCACATCATAGGTAGCACTAACTTTCTCTGCTAATTAGATTTTTGGTATTGGAATGTCAAAACTATAGTCATAAACTGTGAAAGTGTAGCTTATATGAGTTAAACCCAATTTGTATAGGCAACATATAAGCCCCAGCTTATTAGTTAGAACTGTGTGGCTCATGCAATTTACATCCAATTAGTGTAACCCACACACCTTTTAAAGTCATTAAAAGTGTATGGATTCTTTGAGATACACCCAATTTCTGTGAGTCACACTTAAAAGTACTGCCTGCCAGCAGTTTGTTACTAATCTGTGTTAAAACGGCCACTTGAGAAGGAGAGTATGTGTGCAAAGGCAAGAATGATCATTGAAGGCCAAGCTCATCCGAGAGGTCAACACTGATAACAACTACCTTGGAGCAAAGACACTGAAGCATCTTGCGAATGACACTCAGGCTGTTGGAGTGAGGCTGATAAATGAGAAAATTCAACACCAACAATTATAGACAAACGCACATCCATTATCCATTACTCCATAGGGGTGAGGGTCTCAGAGTAATAAATAACACATTGGGACGCAGAGCTGAGGAACCAAGTTCGATACCCATATTCATAGTTAAGGCTGTCAATGGGTACCCTGTTACCCGTCCGAGACTGACTACCCAGTAATGAAATCGGTTTTCGGGTAAACGAAATTCCGTAAAAATGCGCAATTTCACCTGAACATATGCCAGAAATATTCCGTTGGTCATATTGGCTGATTCCTCGAGCAATGAAATCGATTCTAGGGGAACGACCTTCCACAAAAATGCGCAATTCCCTACAGTTCCTAAAAAATATCCATGCGCTAGGGTACCCGGGTACCCGACAGCGCAGATCGACGGGTACCCAGGTCGTGATTTCAACATTTTTTTGACAGCCTTATTCATAGTAAGGTTGACTAGTCCGTCTTTTGAAACGTGGTAGTGCTGGTGAAATCATTTGTATAACATAATGAGCGCCTTGTATTGCTGCAGACAGTTAAATTTGACTTTTTTAATAACTTGTCATCATTCGTTCATGTGGTATGTCAGTTTGAAACCAAATGAAAATAATTATCACTATTATCTTAAAGAAAGCATTGTATGGCCTATAAACAAAATTTAGTCATTTCTTAGATATCTCATTGTTTAATACAACAGAAACCAAACGAACTTGCTTATCATCACTTAGGCCAAAAACAATAGATTTCATGTCCAGATATACATACATAATAATACATATATACATCCTATAATTGTAATTGCTTCAGTCTTTATGTTTTTGTGAATCATATATATCCTAATGACGTATTTAAAAGAAAATTACAGATGCAAATACTCTACAATACTTATGAATTTATATTTTGGCTGGCTACATAAGCAGTGTTAGACTGACAACATTTCCGGGTAAAAGGAGCACCAAAATTTCATGTAGCAGTAGCAGAATCCTACTGAAGTACAGATAGTAAGCTACTTTAGTAATTTGAATAATAGGGCAGCAGTTGATTAGGAGCAACAATGGCCACATTATAATTACTATTGTTAAGACAACTAACTGCAGACACTCAGGATGCAATGGTCACAGCATTGCCACAAGAAGAGCTTTGCCATACAATGTATACAATGTTCAAATCAAATAAATACATTTTGGAATGTATGCAAATATGACACTGAAGTCATGGAAAGGCTCATATTAGCACCCAGATCTATCCAGCTGCTTTCCATTTTCGAAATATATCATTCCATGCCACAACGCAATTCCAAGTTTTCTTTACCTAAGTTTGCTGTAATGTTGTACTTGGAGAGGTGCAACAGAACTATTTAAACACAATGCAATACAAAACCATGTTAGTGCTATTATACTGTAATGTAATGTCAACTCATTTTAGCACAGTGATTTATTTTGCCATGTAATATGGCCAATTGGCCATGCTTTGTCAAGCTGTAATACTCCATATAATGCATCATAAAGCACCTTTGCGAGGTTCTGAATAGGTGCTATACAAATATCCAACACACAGAGATGTTATTTGTTTCACAAAAAACAGACCAACAGAACATGTAGCCCCATTTGTGGCAAACACAAAGCTCTAGGTATGAACCGAGTTTGGATTTCTTGCCGAGTCCGAGCACAGAGTTTTAAGAGTTGAATTTTGCATAGTACGAGTTTCGAATATTTAAAAAAGTCTCATTCTCTCATGTTTAGATTGGCAACAACTTTAATCAATTGTTTAGTTTTGTCTTAGTTAACACTAGGAAGTAGTAACTTGAAAGCACTAACAGTAGCAGTATTTGTGTTTTTGGTTAGGTCGATTGTTATTTTGTAAATAAAAAAATTGTTTTCAAAACAGAAAATCCAAAAGATTAATTCTGAGTTTTGCCAAGTACCAAGAAAATTGGACCGAGCCGAGTTCCAAACCGTGTTTTGGTTCATTCCTACAAATCTCCATGCATCAAGTGCTGCAAAACTGGAATGCTCTTCAACTATACAACAGACACAAGAAGGTTCCGTGAGCCACTGAGCAATGTGTAAGCATACTCTAAAAGTCACCCAAGCCAGAATATGTTTTACTATTCCAAATAACGTGCCTGCTCAGAGCAAGAAGCAGTGGTAGCTGCGTACAGATGCAAACCACCAAGAGGTCTTCGAGACTCTGCCAAGCAGAGATTTGTCAATTCACAATTACATTAGAAGGACGGCCATGGATAAAATGCAAACTGTGGAACCAGTGATCAAATGAAATGATTACTTCTGCCAATACACAACATACTCAGACTGACGACGACAGACATTGGGAACTTGTATACATAGCCTTGGCACTTGAGCAGCTTTGAATTTATGTTTTGCCATTTGCTCATGATTTCAACCCGTGAAGTGATTTTGCAAAACATGGCATAAGAGAAAAGAGTGTTTTGTTAACGTGTTCGATTCTTAGTTAGCTATTATCAAGCATAGTCAGTCTCCTGGGCCATAGACTGCTTGGACGATCAGAAACAATCAAGAACAGAAAAAATCAAACGAGAATCGAGCTTCATCGATCAAAATATGCACCAAAAAAATCATCTGATATTTAACATCATAGTAGGTCCATCATATAAATAACGTGAATACATATATATATATATAAATAATTATATATATATATATATAGTGAATATTATATATTTCCCTTGACAAAATACACAACATTGAGTACCTCTGTAGGAGTCAACAAAGACCCGATTTGGTCAATCAACATTAAGAACACAAGTCTGGCTATATATACACTTGCCTAAACTCTGCTCCAATTAATTATCACCATCTACAACAGTGAAGCCTTGAATATGTCAGTTCTAACGTAACAAAACTACCTGTAGCTAAGCTAAATCTGGCCAGCCAAATCAAATTGATTGAGAAAGGGTTAATAGCGAACGATGACAAGGTATCACAACCATATGATTAACACTGGTACTCATCTCCATTGGGCTGATTCATTATAATAATAATACACCTTCATCACAATTATACTGCCAATTGTGCTGAATCATCAACATTCAAATTGAATAAATGCTTGAACCAATTGTTACAAAATGCTGAAGCGAGTCGCATTAAGGCCAAACAACTGATAACACACTCATGCCATGTTTTCCAACCCATGGCTTCTGTACTGTCTTCTAAACCAAGACTTCTAAAAGAGATGCTCAGCTGTTCTGACCTGTATTTCATCATGTAGGCAAGTTTAAATTGATCTTAATGGAGTACCATAGACAATGAAAATTGCATTTCTTTGTATTTATGGCATATTACCAATGATATCGATCAAATTATGTTTGGCCTAAGAATCTATTTGTTTTTTCAGGTCTCACACTCTTATGGACACCACCCACCATTAGGTGTTACCGACAACAGCCACATTTGGCTATCAATCAATCTGTTTAATTACAATATAATAATAATGACATATTAACAACAATGATAACGAGACAGGGCTCTTTAACACAGCAAAATACCCGAAAAATATAAATAAAAAATTATGATATGAATCAACAGTGAAACAATTCATTGGCAGATGAACTGTGTCACATGGTCAAAGCAGCAGAAGGGTACCATAGTAATTTCCTACTACAACACTACAACTTTTCATGTATTAGAAGGGTCCCTCCAAAACCACGAGTGTGACATGTTCAATAAATCAGTCTTGCTGTAAAACAAGGAAAGAAAATACATCTGACTAAATACTTTTCTACCGCACCCTTGGCAATACCGAATGGACAAAAGCCAGGAGCAAACCCCTCACGACACGATCATACAGACGACGTTTCAAATGCTGATGCTGAACATGTGTCAAGAACATCAAGGCTAACTGCATGACTAGGGCTCATGATAACAGGCCTTGGTGCCACACTGGATGGCGCCTTGTACACTAGACAAGTAATCAAGTAATAATAATGATTAACCTCATGACATACTCATCGCCACATCAAAATGAAATGAACACCAATGACAAGACAGCATAGCATCATTACTTATACTGATCATTATACTCTCAACTGATCAACTAAACTCGTTTCAAATGTCAACACATTTTGTCTAATTCACGAACTCAGCAATGTCGGTTTGCCATCGAGCAAAGTGACAGTGCTTCAAGACAATCACTTTGATGACAAGAAAACAAGTGAACCCACATAATGGTCCTCGGTAACAAGAAAAGTCACACGCCAGAGGAGGACAATTAGACCTCCTCTCAATTGAAATATTTACAGTCTTTAAATTTACAGTAATATCAAAATCTAATCCTCCCGCCGATCCATGCATCACAGACGATCAGTTTGTCGCTCAAACTGGAAAACTCAAGCAACAAAAAACAGCTCAAATAAAAACAACCATCGGCTCTCACAGACACACGCTTTCAATAATAGCCAGCTGCTGAGTAAAAAAAGCACATATTCATTCCTTTCAATATATAGTAATTCGAAAATTTCGTTATATATCATTTTTTTTGATCAGAGCAAGGCAACAGCTTAATATGAATCACCTGTTGCAGAAAGGGTATAGCGTTTCAGAACAGCACTGACATAATTTTAAGTATAGGTTGCAAAAGAAAAGTTTGTTAGTAATTTAGAGGAAACTGACAGCCTGTGAAATTTCATATGTCCAGGCGCTTTTCGTGTTGCATAGAAGAGATCAGATTCAAAGGCAAACATTCAGAGGAATAGAGAACCCAGTAGTAATCTATGAAACACCCCTTTGGTTACAACAAGTGGACTTAACTACTGTAACAACCTACACGTACTGATATAATCAATTTAAGAAAGTACATGTGCCCAGAACTAGAAAGATTGAAATAGCAGAAGATACTATGACATCTGAACTGAAACACTGTTACTTTATCAGTCAAAAGTAATAATTAATACTAAAGGAATCTCTGGCATCTACCCAGTAGTAAACGGACAATGGGTTAAAGTCAGTTTAACAAGATATGGACAGCTTTAACCTTAATGACCTGCTAGTCAGAGTATATCAGTTGATGATGGGTAGGTATGGCAAATCCTACCATAGTTTTCATGGATGTTTCAGTGGCATAGCTCCAGCCTAAAGCTCACAAGCGAGAGCCTCTGCTGGAAGGCAAACAATCAGTACAAAACCCTCTGTTACATATTAAAGTAGCCATAGTAGACATTTTGCCGATCACATCCAAAAATAATACAAGCAACAAGAATCACAGAAGTCCCAAATTTATGCAACCTAGGCAAGTGCTCACAACCGTACTCGATCAAACAGTCGACACAAATGCAGAGCAATCCGCTTTCAAACCTTTGAAAATGACGTCGAAACCGCATGGTAACCTCCAAACCTGTACTGTCCACAGTTAGTCATCATGCAGCCGTCTTTGGCTTAGCACCGGAAACAGCCGAGCCATTGTTCAGCTTCTTTGCAAAGCCGTTTGCTGTTCGTTTTGTGTTAACGAAGAGGAGCTCCTCACTTGAAAGCTCCGAATCGGACTGCATCAGGCTACTGTTCTGAATCGGTCTTGCTGTAATACAAGGAAAGAAAATACATCTGACTTAAATTTTACAAACCATCCTTAATAAAGATGCTGTATGAATAATAATAATAATAATCTTCCTTTAATTTCAAACCTCAGTATGATTACAAGTATAGTATGAGCGAATGATGACGAGTTATTACAGGAGTTGAATTTAACTGTAGGCAGCCACGCAAGGTGTCTATTACGCTATGCATCTAATTTTTAACAAATAATGCCGCATAGTGAAAGAAGGAAAGAAGCCAACCTTATGGGGGACACGGGTCTCAATCTTGGTTCCTCATGCGCTGCGGGTCTCGATCTCGGTTCCTCATGAGCTGTAAACTAGAAGGAACTTAACACGCTCCAACCACAAGTGTGCACTAAAAATAGCTCAGCTTTGTTACATAGTAGAGTGCACTGCTCTCTGTATTTTCTTTCCTCTTTGTTAATTAAAATTTCTCTAATTCATGTTTTATCAATATTCTCTAAGGCACAAAGACTTCTTGTAATGTCCATCTAATTTAAATATCTCTGATCTCCTCTCAATTAACACTGGAAACACATTATAATGAAGTATATGTTTCCACATAATGAACCACCCTACAACATAGCCATGCAAGTGAGGCAAGGTTTTGTTTAAAGCCGAACTTTATTTGGTCTGTTTCTGTAGGCCTAGTCTGCTTCCTTAGGCCTAGTCTGTTTCTTTAGGCCTAGTCTGATCCCTTAGGCCTAGTATGTTTCCTTAGGCCTAGTCTGCTTCCTTAGGCCTAGTCAGCCTAATCTTCCTTAGGCCTAGTCAGCTGAGCCTAGTCTTTGTTTGATCTGTTTCTGTAGGCCTAATCGGCTTCTGTAGGCCTAGTCTGCTGCCTTAGGCCTAGTCTGTTTCCTTAGGCCTAGTCTGCTTCCTTAGGCCTAGTCTGCTTCCTTAGAGGCCTAGTCAGCTGAGTCTAGTCTTTATTTGATCCATTTATGTAGGCCTAGTCTGCTTCCTTAGGCCTAGTCTGCTTCTTTAAGCCTAGTCTGCTTCCTTAGGCCTAGTCAGGTGAAGAACTGTGAGCACCAAATAAAGATGGGTTAACAGATTTAAATGTATAACTTCGCAAACAACGTGACCAATCACGGTGACAAATTAAGGCAGCAAATTAAGCTGACTGAGACTTTTCAAACAAATATTGTTACTGTAAATATACTCTACAGCACCATTATCATATTGCACGAGACGTTGATCGCTGGCTGCTTCTAAGTGAAGTCATGTTCTAAAATAACACTTGATTTCTACGAAGGGGATAGACCATTCAAAGAGTGACCGCAATAAAGAAAGCAACACTAAGTCACGGAGACTTTGACAACAGTGGCACAGTGGCCGATTGGTTAGAGCAGTCAGCCCGTAACACTCAGTGTGTGCTGAGCGAGCGGGTTCGACCCTCGTCCGGGGAGTCAATGTCTAGGGATCTTGAGCAAGTCCTTCTCACACAATTGCTCTGCAGAACAACTGCAATTGCGCCGTCGAGGCATGAGCACATCTGAGCAGAAAATGTTGGAAGAAGGGCTATATCAAATTTCAGAATAAAAAAAAAACAAGAAAGACTGATAAGGTCCAAAATATTAATGATGAGACTGCACTAAAAGCGACTTGGAAACTAGGACAAGAGTTTGCTAAAGTATTAAGAAGAGCAGCACAATGCAGGACCAGAAAACACATTGTGATGACTGTAAATTTTAAATAGAATTGCTCAATCAAAGAAGCTGAAGGAAGGAGAGCATGTGCAGGAACCCACTGAGAATGACATTACGTGTAAGTCTGGAAATAATACATGTAAAGAAAGACAACTGGAAGGGTTTAGCATCTGTAGTACTGCATTACACTTCCTTCAAAGAATGCTTACTCTTTGGAATGAGCTCCATCTGTTCATTTATCTTGAAGGAATCTTCCGACTGCAACTCCAACGATGAACCCGAATAACGATGTCGCTTCAGTTTTGGCTTCAAATACGAACAACGGTATCTACAATCAACAATACAATACAATTCAGTTGACATGGTTTGGCAGAAAAAAATGTATCACACACAACAGATTTACCATGATTATTAATATTATAATAATTATAATAATTATTAATTATTTATTAAGCAGCACTGGCAAGTACTGTGCGTTGTAACTGAAGGCACACTGGCTGGAAAATAAAACATTTAACGCTTGAAAATAATCCTTGAAAAGAAAGACAACTTGAAGCATTAACACATTGACATTTATTATGCGGGCGTGACGCCATATAATAAATTATCTGCATTGTGAAGAAATCTCTTAAAGCGCTAATTATTGAAAAAAATAATGTAAAGATTATGAAATGCAAAGAACTTGTTCAACACTCCAACTCTACAGTATTCTGGTTAGAAGTCTGCATTTTAATGGTAATCCTCAAAACATGGAATCAAACAAAGTCCAGGCTTAGAAGCACATGTCTTGGAAATGTAACAACACTCTTCCGCTGCCCACATTTGCAGCATACGACGCATCTACTAGTGGTTTTATGCTAGCGTGGAGATGGCGGTAGGATGTTCATATTGGGAACATGATTACTCCAAATTCACTCCCAAACACGAGTGGCTGATGCAGTTGCCACAGCAGCATCTAACTCATCAGGCTGGGCTCATTCGTTGGCTGAGCTATGAATGCATGTACATCCAGACCTTCCGGGGAGCATAGGCCTCTGTTGCTTGACTTTCAGTTTCACTTACCAGTTCAATGTCGTCTAATTCCTTATCACTATTTTGATCACTCTCCTCTTCGAAATAATCATCATTTGATAAATGGATTTCTTTCAGAACCTCCGAAACTGTCTATATTTTTCTCGACACCATGGACAGCATGCGATCAGAACAGTGACATATATACAGTCATGTAAAATGGCATATACTATTTGCAGTACACACTAAATAATACACCAGATAACGTTACACAACAGTAGTAATGAAGATGTGGCACAGTTTATTGCCTGGATGCTGCTTAGGTCATTATATAGATATGTAATGGCTGTATATAGTTGATGATGAATATATTCGGCATACACGCACGCCCAGGAATGCTAAAATAATGACGTATATATTCGGCGTATGCGTTCAAAGCGTTAAGCATCTCTACTACCTTTTAAAAATAGAGATTAAGAAGATGCTTGGGCATGGTAAGAAAGTCTAATATAATCATAGAATTGTATATCTTCTCTGATTTGGTGTCTTAATTGAATTGTGGCTAGATAAATATTTAGCAATGTTCAGCATACTTAAGAAAAGCTATTGACTGAAAATTTACCTTTTGCAGTAACAAATAATCACCCAGAAGGTGGCACCAAGAGCAACGACTCCAACAAAGACGATGATGATGACGTACAAGACGCTCCAATCTACAACAGAAGGATCATTCATCACCAACTCCATTAGCACTAAAGGGTTAACTTATTCCTAAAGTCAAAGGCCAAACGCCATCCCTGAAAATTTAACGACAACCAAGGCAACTGGAATACGTGTGTTTCATGAATATCTACATGTACATGCTTGCTGTCAATTGAACTGCTGTGGCCATTTTAATTGACCCCAGCCGACCTGCACATACCAGCCCCTGCATATACATGTGCAACTGAGGAGGTGCCATAGGACTGACAGTAGGTATGTAGATATTCATTAGACACACATATATATCGGTTTGTCATGAAACTTTCAAGGATGATCAACATCAATTCAAGCGTATTCACGCAAAATTCTACTAACTTAAGGTACTGACCAATTATGGGAATTGGAAAATATGGTCATCGTCTCATTCACTCTTGTATTAATTGATTTGTTGTTCCCAACAAGAGCATTATTATCAAATCAAATCAAATCATTTTATTTACTCCTTTCAATGTACAAAAGTTAAACATCTACTTCACAAAATTAATGGCAGCAAATGGGGAGCCTAGAAGGGTTGCAAGACCCACTAAGTAGAGCCACCCTTACAACAGTTCAGCTTAGCAGCAACAGTGTTATAGACTATACAGAAGTCACAGTTTGTAACTAATATCTTAACTAACATCTTAATTAATGATGAACATCTAGATTAACAACGAACAGCGGCTTATTGTAACTTTTAACATAGCTTAGCCTAATTGGTTTTTTGCACCAAGTATGAACGAAGGGACCTCTTAAATGACAGCATGCATGTCAGTTGCATACATGATAACGCTGCCATGTCTGCAATGTTGAAGGTAAGTTCCTGATCAAGACAACCCCAAGATTGTGGACAATAGTCCAGCAGACAAAGTAAGGGAAATCAGCAGATAAAATATCGTTTGTAGGTGAGAAGTTTATTAAGACAAATGACAAACCGCAGTTGGTTTCCTGATCCCCGAAATACAACTTAAAGAAGTCTTCCATCCAGAACCCATCACAGATGCACATCTTAGACACTTGATCACAAACTCCATGAGCAGAGCAATTGTTCTGGCAAACTAATGAAGAAGACAAACAAACACATTTAAATAATAAAACTAACAAAAGAACCAAGAACAGGTGATTTTAATTGCCTAATATCTAAACACTAAATACCTAATTAACTAAAAAATTGTGACCAAAGTAGACTGGCCCTTCGTTTGCATTAATCTAAGTCTCAAGATACAGGTTCGCTGACTTAATGCACGCAGTAAAGCGTTTTATAAATAAATATCTTAATTAGTAAATTAAATAAGAAAACGATATTGGATAAGTGAAGTTTCTTACCCACAGTCTCAAATTTCGCAATCTGAATTTCCAGAATATCAAGACTGGATCTCAATTTCTTCAAGGTGCTCACGACGTCAGGTCCCGACCAAAGCTCTCGATGATCCTTGTTCACCGACTCCACATAAAAGATGATCAGAGTCCTATAGGAAAGAACACAGAACAAGAACAATTGGATTATATATCCTACACCTAGAAAGTAACAAGAATGGAAAGAAATTCAGATTATTTTGTCCACATATCAGATTTCTTTTCAAACAGAACATAAACTAAACTGTAGTCATTTAAGTAAGGAAGTTATGTATATTCTTTAATCAGACGTCAGCAAACACACGACATGTACAGAGAAAATTTACATAGTACTAAAAAAAACACCTATATTTAATTAAATATAATTCATTCGAAAGCATTGAAAACATCATAAAATGCTGGATAACAACTGAAGGCTGGGCAGGAGGGAAGTCAATGGGGATAAAGGCACCGATATAATAATCTAATAATGAAGCCACACCGGGTGAAATCATCAGCCCGGGAAACTGACACAGTTGGTGCTCCAAAGTCCTAATAGGAGGGAGAAGATTCCTAAGAAAGTGGTCAGGATTGGAGAGGACAGATTTGAAAAGGGAGACATCAGCTCGCTCACAGAGATCGTCAAAGGATATTTGTTCGGAGGGGAGCATCCCATGTCGCACCAGCTTTCGAACAAGCAGTTCACAAATAGAGATAAATATATCATTCTTTGACTCAGCATTATATAACTATAAGAAATTTATGAGTTCTTCATCAAATGCTCTTTAAAGTACATATATATATATATATTATATATATATATACATATATTATATATATATACATATACTATATATATATATACTATATACTATATATATAGTATATACATATACTATATATATATATATATATATATATATATATGTCGAATTAAAAATCGAAATGTATTCAAAAGGGGTTTTGGTGCGTTACCTTCCAGTGGGAATGTCTTCAGCGAGTTGACGAATGACAACGGTTGGCACGCCAACGGATGAACTCTTATGCAACAACAGCGACAACTGATCTCTCAGCGTAAACTACAATGAGACAACATTGAGAAACAGTTACATGCAAGATCATAACTGCTACAGAAGGGACATTTATATCGTACCAATAAATGAACAGCCAAAAAACACAAATAAGGACAACAAAACAGGACAACAAACAACATCTAACAAGTATAATCATCACAATCAAAAGAATTTCAAAAGTGCTACTTTGAAGTTCAAGGCACAGCATCCGACTGCACGAAGCACATAGAGTTATCCAGATATAATATACGAAGACCAGTTGTCATGTGACCAACTGCCATTTGACTAATTGCCATGTGACCAGTTGCCATGCGACCAATTGTCATGTGACCAGTTGCCATGTGACCAGTTGCCATGTGACCAGTTGCCATGTGACCAGTTGTCATGTGATCAGTTGTCATGTGACTAGTTGTCATGTGACCAGTTGCCATGTGACCAGTTGTCATGTGACCAGTTGCCATGTGACCAGACACAAGCAAATAGCTCCATTCTGATTTATATTTATTCCTCCCTATTTGTCTTTTGTTTCTATTCACTCTCTCCATGTCACTTCCTTGACACCATGCTAAAACTGATTATGGCTTGGTTTACCAGATTACGACATGGTTCACCTAACTATGACTTAGTTAATTTAATTATAATTTAGATTATCAGATTCTGACTTGGCTTACCTGATTAAGGCTTGGTTTACCTTATTACAATTTGATTGACCAGATTATGGCTTGGTTGACTTAATAATGGCTTGGTTTACCTGATTATTACTTGGTGTACCTGATTATGGCTTCAGTTACAGCCAGCAGAGCCTGACACATTTTGGCCCATGAATACAAAAGGAGTCAAAGGGGCAAACAGCAGACAGACAGCCAGCCAGACAGACACACAGGCAGACAGATGGACTCACTTCATTACTATCTTTGAAAGAGCTGATGTCAATCATGAGATGTAACTCCACAAGATTCAGTAGATATGGATCTGTAACAAAAGACCAAGAGAAAGAATTGAACCCAAGGGAAACAAACAACTGTGAGTCAGTCCATAACTGTCTATACTTATTAGAAAAACATCAGAACAATCCTCTCTTCAGAATTCTATTCTTTCTTGATGCAACCCCATCAAGACACAAATAAATTCCATTCGATGAATGGGGATATTGCATACTTCACTCCTATTTAGAGGTGGGCCTAACCGCCTGGAATGGGCCCCCAAAGGCTGTGCCCCTGCCTAGAAAATCCTTGCACGCTTTTTACTCTACCTTGAAATCCGTAGTATTCAGTCGTAGACAGACCGTGTGCACCTCTGAATAGATGTCTTGAAGGGGCGCTACATTAAGTTCACATTGACCGACCGACCGACCGACCGATTCATAAAGACAAACACATGAAACGAAATGCAATGGATGCAGGAACTTTTGTGAAGTTTGCAAAGTTGCACTAACCAGGCTGGACAGTAAGAGACATGGAGTCCTCTGATTCCAAGCCCTCAGCGTCAGTGACCTTCAGGGTGAACTTGTAATGACCGGGAACAATGTTGACCAGCTGCAGTGCCACCTGGTGGTCAGATAGAGGAACCACATCCTAAACAATAAAACAGCATAAAATCAAATCAACCAAGTGATATCTTGTCCCGAAACTGTAATCGTATCAAGCCGGACAGCCACACAATAAGACGTAGCCACACAGCCATAGTAAGAAGCCAGTTAGCCACATATTTCAAACACAAAACAAGACAACACGACTGAAATTTGATACTGCCCCTTACAAAGTTTAGAAGTCCCTAGGGATTAATTAAAGTCTGTTGGATTGATTCAGAGCAAATCCATACATCAACCATAAAAGCAAAACCACAAACCATTAAGCAAAGCCATAAACCATTGAAGCAAAACCTTCAACCATTAAGCAAACCAACAAGCCATTAAAGCAAACCTAAAGCCATTAAAGCAAAACCAGAAACCAGTAAGCAAAACCAGAAACCAGTAAGCAAAACCACAAACTATCAAGCAAAACCACAAACCATTAAGCAAAGCAATAAACCATTAAAGCAAAACATTAAACCATTAAGCAAACCCATAAGCTATTAAAGCAAACCTATAGCCATTAAAGCAAAACCACAAACCATTACGCAAAACCATAAGCCATTAAAGCAAAACCTTAAACCACTAACGCAAAACCTTAAACCATCAAGCAATACCATAAATGTCGTGCGTTTGCATACGTCTGATTAGCGAATATACTTACTTACTTAAACCATTGGCTTAGGGACTAAATAACCCTCCCTGAAGCCAAACAGAACATAAACTGTAATTTTCATGATGCTACAGTAGAGTTGAGTGGACAAAAACAACGCAAAAAGAGAAACAGAAGTTAACTAGAAGAGGCATCTCACACAAACACAGACACACCCAGAGGCACACACCCAGAGGCACACACACATATATCTTCATTAAATAAACAATCTGATATAAAACAGTAAGTTAGTACAGAATAAACACAAACCCCTGCAGCTGGACTGCTTTTGTCACGCGTCCACTCGTACAACACGATTGCCTTGTCATCACTAGACGCAGATCCATTTATGATGACGAGAGGGGAGGGTAGAGCCACCACCCGGTCACCACCAGCCTTTGAAACAGGAGCACGATTTGGATCTACAAAGACCAGTGACTCATTTACTAATAACTCCTTATAACTCGAATGTTCGTAACGAGGTTAATATGTGTCGATTCCAGCAGTCCATGGAATGATTCACAGATGATTTCTTTCCAACAATTATAATTATTGATTGCAGTTTTACACAACAACTTAGCACACATTAGTGGGCATGGAGTAATGGATCACACACTGGTGAGCAGAGCTCAGTTCGACATCCATATCCTTGTAAGGTGACTAATCCTTCCTTCGTCAGGCTGTGGCATTGGTCAAATTAGATGCATCACATAGTGGCTCCTTGCATGGCTGCAGACTGTTAAATTCGACTCCTGTAATAACTTGTCATCATTTGTACATACTTTACCTGTAATCATAATGTGTTGTTGTCAGTTTGAAAATAAAAGAAAATAACTATTATTATTTTATGAATACAATTATAAGATTAACTTATACTTTCAAATTGTTGTGACATGTTCTGATGCAAAGAGATCGTGCATAAAAAATCAACCCACGACTTTAATAAAAACGTACAGTACATGTTGATAATTTCTGTATGGATTTGAGGCCCATCAGGAGAAAGAATTCAAGTGCCTGCCTCAGCCCTCTCTCATAACAATCAGCCCCTAAAGACCCACTGATAATTTCTGATCAATGACAGATACTCACTCTCTTTAACAGTCACCACAATCTGAGAACTTGACTCCAAATCCTCGTTATCTTTCACTGTCAACTTGAACTTGTATTCTCCGATGACGAGATTGGACACAGAAGCCACTGCCTGATCACCATTTGTAACAACGGGTACGTTTGGACCACTGCACAAATTCAAAGCCAGCAAAGCAATATGGACCAATGAACAAATTCAAAACCAGTCAATCAATATGAACCAACGAACAAATTCAAAGCCAGTCAATCAATATGAACCAACGAACAAATTCAAAGTCAGAACATTAATACAGCTAGGAACAAGCTTCTCAAATAAACTCTACAGATTACAACACTACAAGCTCTTCGATACTGCTTACTCATACATTAATCAATGCTTCTGATGATAAAGGTACATGACATGTAAACAAATTCACTAGTGCAATAATATTTCTACATTATATGAAAATGTGTAAATGGTCACTGAAGGTGTTGACAAGTAATTTAACAGCTAACTGTTCACCAAATTAACCTGTATTCATCCTTTTCTTAGTTTGAAATATTTTAAAAACATTACTCTTTTACACTTACCTTAATTACAATTATTATTAGTTATTAATTAGCAGCGTCTTATGCTGCTGGCATCTATTGCACAAAGCATAAACTGATCGTCCACCAAAATCAAGCCAATCAGGTCAACAAGAAAGTCAGTCAACAGAAACTGAAGAAGAAGTTTGAATGCATTTGACATTGGAAACTCATTATAATGCAACCAAGAAAGACGTTAAAATGAGGTCAAGCTTTTAGGTATTTTCTTAAAACGAACCTAAATTCTAGATCCATTTTCTCTAGCAAGTTGCATCAGAATTCATGCCACAAAGATGCATGCCATAAAGAGTAATTTTGAACTGCACTACAACATTGATCTCTTGCCACTGACTCACCCGATAAACGACCACAAATAGGACAGGATCTTCTGATCGTCTGTGCTGTTGCTGCCATCAAGCGTCAGGGTGTCAACTGGCAGCCAGATGACCTTGTCAGGACCGGTTCTTGATACTGGCGGCTGGTTACGCTCTACAATGACAAAGGCAATTCATAATTCGTTCATATGCTCTTCCTAATAGCTAGCAATTAAAAATTCATTTGAATGCTCTTTCTAAGAGGTAGCTAAAACAAATTAAATTTGAAAATGAAAACACAATGCGACAAAATGTTGACCTTATCAGCATCAGTAATCTTTATTAATGCAAGGACAATGCCCACACCTCACAATGTAAACAATGCAAGTAAAACAATAAAAATAATTTTTTTTTAATGAAGCAATATAATAGAACAGAATTATAAGCCCGACTCTATATACAGAAAAAAAAATTACACCAAAGGGAAACTTATCAGAGCACAATACGAATCATCATGCAAAGTAACTTCCACGATTCAAATTCAAACATTGATTACCCCTAATCACTGATCACTTTAATTACAAGGTGCTGCATTATGTTTCAACTTTAACACATTATCACTCTCTTCAAGTTTGCTTCATCTTACACATGTCAGTGGTATATAAAAGTATGAATAGCTTACATTTGAATGTAAGGATATGAGATGTGATTTATATCCTGTCATTAATTGAACTTTTCAACTAGTAAGCTTTTGTTATGTGTGCCATGCATGTTAATTGTTTGTACATGTCGAGCGATTGCGGGCGCTATTATTAAAGAAAAATACTTACTTTACTTACTTACATATATCTAAACACAGTACAGCAGATGCCTAGCCTAGTGTTAGACACACATGAAACTTGGCTTCAACTGGTTTCACTCTTTGAATCACACTTTCTCCTTCTGTTCACTCTACAATTCAATTTGACAGTCTCACATGCTCGTTTTTCTCTCGCGGGGCTTGGCTTCCGAACAGTTCCCACTACCTGAGGCACCATACAACTGCCGAAAGACTGTACCTATATGAACCAATGAATGATAAGTCATGAGTGAATGACTTGTTCCTACACAGAAGAGGAGGTTCGAACCTGTAATCTCCGCATTACAAATTATGGCTGAGATTTTGGCCGGTGGGTCATCCACTTCCATCTGTCGCTTGAATCCTTTCATGTTTCCACGGAGTGCTGTACAATATGTAGGTATGAATGAAGAGGCTCAATGTCATGCTATTTAGGCATCTCTAAAAAGCCAGGAGCACTGTCATGTGAATACTAACCTGGCTTCACGAAGACATGGACGTCAGCTGAAGCCGTCTGCTTAGCGGAGTCGGTGACAGTCAGGGTGAACGTATAGTCCCCGATCTGAAGGTTGTCTAACTGGAGGAACGGTGTTCGAACTCCCTAAGAACACAATCAAAATAGAACTCTAAGAATTCATAAAAAATGTAAACAAATATGCAACAAAAATATTAATTTGCCTGAATCCCAATGCATCATCACATGTATCAACATGGTCATTGCAATTGTAATAACAACAATTTATATATTTATTTGTTGGATTTATATAGCGCCCTTGCAAGACCTCTACTCAGAAGCGCTCCTGACTCAACCCCAGTCAAACAGGAGTCTTAAGGTTAGCATAAAACAGTGACATATACAGTACCGTCACTAACAATTTGGAGTCGGCTTCATCAATGTCTGGTATACAAAGATCTTTCAAACATGCTCACACCACACGCAAAACTACAACAACCACCCAACCAGCCATAATCCTACCACCCACCATAACCCTTGCTGCTGCCACCTCCACCACCACCATCACCCATAATCTTCATCTTTCACAACTGCCTAAGATCGTGTATTAAACGCAAACATATTTATATGATTTATATGCACCAACTCTCTGAAACAAGGAATTCTCAGTAATTCTATTCTACGTAAAAAACATTCTAACCAAAAATGATGATGCTGCTTACCAACATGTCTGCAGTTAACTTGTCATCCGATTTCTTCGTCCATTCGTAGCTGATAATGCCTTTGTCGTCTTGGCTTGCATTTCCCATCAAAGTGACAGACGTTTGCGGCAGGTTGATGATAATATTTGAGCCTGCGTTGGCCTTCGGAGGATAATCAGTCTCTGTGAAATATTGCAACATTCATTTCGATCACATCAAGTGACAACTTGCACGAAAACCTCAGCTTAAGTCGGTTAATAATACTAAGTGAGAAAAGTGCTTAGAAGGTAAAGCAACATGATACAAATAAAAAAAAGCATAGACATGATTTTAATAGAAATGTCAAAAACACCATTCAAACTATCACACATTAACCTACAGGCTATACAAATAATTTGGCACATATTAAAGTTTATTTAGTTTAACCCTATGAGGGCTAATTGCACTTACCTTTAACTTACCCCCACAGCTTTTCCTAGAATATTAAATACATGAAGGCATACATTGTAAAACTGTACATATCAAAACAATATATCTTCTCTACTGTTTGTGAAAAAATATGTGGTTTTCAGCAAATTCTTCTGCTGCATTGGCTTCCCATTCACTAGTAGCACACTCTCTTCGTTAAGAAAATGCGGCTAAACGCAAAATGGCATTACCTTTGATGACAAGAGCAGTGGCGTAAGTGTCGTTTTTCAATCCATCCGAGTCCGTAACCGTAAGCCTACATGAAGGTAAACAACCAGTTAAACATTCAGTAGATCCACATTTACCGTAAATGGCGTAAAGGTTTAGTAAAGAGCTCAACAACATCTTCAAAGAGGCGTCTGAAAGAATGAATGAAGAGTTTTTTAAACTACAAACAACACACTAAACAGCAAAGCCACAAGAGATAAACAACGTCTTTCTCAAACGGTTCCTCAACCAGGCAACGTGTGCTGCCGATTGAAATATTTACTGTTAAACACTTAACATCAGATTTCTATCTTGGCATGAATCTTTCAAACAAGGCACAAATGAATTTAATAGTCACATGTAAATGCCATACACTCAAATCCGGGGTTTCTTGCTTCAATCTACTGTCCAGATTAAGACAACATAGAATTCAACTAATCAGCATCATTCCTCATTACTGCATCTTTTTTACGGATATAAAGAATTAAAGATCACTCCTGGGATCATGACTTGACTATTTTGATCTGCAGAAAGCAATTGCTTGATGCACAAAGCCTAGCGTAGTAATCCAATTCTTACTTGAATTGGTAAGAACCAGGTCCAAGTCCCTTGAGGACTAGTGTTGGCTTTTCCAAATCGCTCGTATCAATACTCGTCTGCGAGTCAAGAGGCGAGGACACTTCTTCCCAGTGATAATGAACAATCTTATCATCATCCGTGCTCCCTACAAACCCCAGTCCATGAGAAACATCCTTACAATAGGCAATAATTAGGCATTCTGTTAATGTGGTTATATACTGAGAACACCGAGTGTAAGTGGGAAGATCAGTCAGTGGGGAGAGGACTAAGTGCCTGATCTTTTTATATAATGATCAGAGGATAAATTGAGAGTTGTGTTTCAGTGGGAGGACATGGTTGAGTGCTTCAGGTCTAAATTGGTAAATGGAGTGGGGATGGAGTGGAAGTAGTCATTGGTGAAGAGCATGCCGGGGTTGTGTAAAATGGAGACAAGGGGTTTGGTATCTGCTATGTTAGCATGTTTGGAGACTGTTGGGAAGGACTGCGCTAGGCAAGTAAAGTACATACACTGATTAAAAACTGAGAAGGGAGCAATAGGGATGAAAAGACCCTAAAGGGATAAATGACGGACTATCCTAATCGTATCTTTATATTTATATAGCGCCTCTCACAGAATAACTATTCAGAGCGCTCTCAGCACAGAAACTTATCTTGAGATACAGTAAGCTGCGAAATAACAAGAGAATTTGGATTGAAAACCGTGAACCTAACTATTGGGAAACGATCAGTGCACAAAAAAGTCATTCAAGCGAAATTATTAACAGACGAGTTCTCAAATCTTTTATTGACGTTTATTAAAGATACGAATACTATTTGAAATTTGTATGTCATTTGGGATTTATTCTCAGCATTTGGCCCACACCTTTAACTGAGAACTGAGAGTATTGGTTTAGCTGTAGACAGGCCTTTCACTTGTCAGAGGAATACAGAGTACGGGAGTTAATGCTGGAAATGGCCATCATCTGGTGATAAGATATTATGCAAACTGAGAATAAAAATTTCCCAATTTCTAGATATTAACAATCTAATTTCTGCTTAATAAATAAACTAGCAGAAAGCAGCTGTTTGGTTACTAATCACACTGGACAAAATGCCAAAAGCAACAAAATCATTAACTAAAGATCATAATTTTTGTTTACCAGATCCATCAATGATCAAGTCGTTTGGCTGGTTGATCTCCTGGTGAATGGGTTTAGCAACAGCGACTGGACTTTTATTGTCTCTGGCAGCTAAGCAAAACAACAAGAGAAATAACGATTGCGAATATTTAATAGCCCAGACAGCCAGGGATGAAAAAAAAACGTCATCTAAATGTACTAAACTCGACTAACTCTGTGCAAAATTTCACCATGAAGGCATATTTAGAAAAGATTACTCTGCTCATTATTGTAACTGTAATGATACTTATTTACATAGTTATATCATTGCCAACTCATTTCAGCTTACTGTGCACTGTTTTGCTAACCGTTATAAAATATTCTATAGTAATGACAACTAACATCATTTAGGCTACAGACGAGAGTACCTCCGGGTAGATATCTTGAATGGGCGCTATATGAATGACCGACTTCCTTCTAGGAAAGTCAGGAAGACCAAAATGGGAAATTTTACACGGACTACAGTTTTATTATAAACATTTTACCTTCTAAACAACACCATCTGGATGATAAAGAAAAAGAGTTTCTTGAACAAAAATAATCACGAACTGGCTAAGAAGAAACATACAGCAACAGACTTTAACAGAAGGGATAAGCCATCTAACTAACTGCAACTAATTTCAACTGCAACCTGAACTAGGTTTACCAGAAGATTCCCTGAAGCTTATGAATAAGTTCTGAAAATGCGCACAACATATCTTAAACAAAAAGCGAAATCATTGCAAAGAGGTCTTCCCATAAGGCATTGCAAAATGGAAACTTACGTGGAAGAACCGTGATGTTGACATAAGATTCTCCATATTTTCCATCAGACGACACAGAAACCTTGAATGTGTACGTTCCAATTCTCAACTACAAATAAGATATCTCAAACAGTGTACCAGCAATTGGCAATTAATGACATTGTCACCATTTATATATGTGGGTAGGCATGTACTGGGACATTAATAAAGTTCCAAAACTGCCAATGATAGAAATCCATCTTACATATTCCCAAAACCATACCTTCAGTCCCTTTTCCAAACTCTTCCTTCTTAGAAATCTGTCTCACATGTTCCCAAAACCGTGACCATACCTGAGAAAGCCCTTAGCCTCTTTATAACTCTTCTTCCTAAGAAATCTGTCATACATATTCCCAAAATAGTGGCCATACCAGAGAAACCATCACAATATCAATAAAATAAGAAAATTGGTTAAACATTGTCTCCGATTTGGTTAGAAGTGCTAAATATTTTGGCAAAATAACATTTTAAACACAAATAATAAGAGTTACAAGTTTTCAGTATGCAAGCAGTTTTTAAAATCACTAGTAAAATTTTACATGAAATGTATGTATGGTGTAAATTACATAGATTGTCTATAAAAAAAATAATTTGTTATGGAACCAGAAGTTTAATACGAGACCATCAGAACGATATACAGTGCATCTGTTCTAATCTATAATCTATGCTCTGAACTATTTCATACCTATTTTATGCCTAATAGCCTTCTCAGTCGATTCCTCATCACTACTTTGATTTCTAAGGACTTCATTTCTCAACCCTGGTCACATACGACTTCATTTTATCAATAATTAAAGTAAGCACATAAATATGTATGGTGCATGCAAGTATCAATGTAAGTATAGACCAATTGTATGTTTTTTAATATCTGGACATTTATGTAGTGCCCTTTAAGAGCTTGTTATATGCTCTAAAAGAAATATGAATCTTTAAATGGCAGGGAAAAAATACAAAAACCGTGATGGGAAAAAGCGCAGAACAGCAATTATCTATTATCGAAGCACTCAAATAAAAGCCGATTTTTGTCAGTTCGGGTTTCTAATATTGCATTGTATTTCCAGATATATCGAAAGTACCTCTCACCGTAAAACCTAATCAGAGACACTCCCAGTATGAAAAGCCCTGTGCAAAAAGGAAAGTCTTAAGAGTATGGGCAGAGACAGTTAAAATCAAAGTAATTTAACCTAAACTTAAATTGTGCTACAATTTTTTATTTCAAAAATATGTTGCATTATAATCAACTTCCAAAACGTCTTATCATAGAGTAATAATTATTTTCCTTAAATTTATTCCTATTTCTGTTCTCTCTAGAACATTTCAGTTCTAAATTTCAAATAAATAATTTGACATCATATTCCTAATTCAATGAAATGAAAAATATCAAGGCAAGGGAACTCACAATGTTCCACCAATAATTAATTGCAAGGTGAATTTGTGCTCTAATGTTTTCTGGATCTCAAATCTCCTGATGAGAAGCCAACATAATGTTTTGCATAGCAATACAATAAATATATATTAATATGTATAGCTATTGTAGCTAAGTGTTCATGCTTTACAATATATATATATTATATATATATATATATATATATAAATCATCATCATCAAAAATATATGACTACAATAATTGCAGTCATCATCAGAAAGATCATCATCAGAAAGAACATGAATAAGATCGAGAACCGATCAGACTGTATGAGAAAACTTCAAGCTGACCCAAGAATTAATTGAACCTATAAAAGCCAATATATTGAATCAATAACGAATGGCAGGCCCACCGACAGCAGTCGTTTGACGACAGGCTGCCTGACATCAGCTGGAATGAAACATGAGAGAGAGAGAGAGAGAGAGAGAGAGAGAGAGACAGACAGACAGACAGACAGACAGAGAGAGACAGAGATGGCTCAGGTGGGAAATAATCTTCTTATAAAACACTGAGTCATAGCTTCACTTCAGTCATGGAAATGGATCTCATATCAAATCAACAAAGTGATAGCAATTAAGAGAAATGTCAGTGTAGGTAGCAATACAAAAGAGTCGAGATAAACAGGCTCCAGAAACCCCGTCACCGTTTCACTCTCTCATCCTTTAATTTCTCCTCGGCATGTCGGTCTTCTTGTTTCCCTTACTGCTTATGTGTCTGTCTGTCTGTCTGTTTGTCTCCTTGCCTGTAAGCTGGCCTGTCTGTCTAGTTAGAATCTGTCCACTCACCATCAGTTTAGTCCGAATCATTGTCTCTCTGTCCTTCTGTCCGTCTGTCTGTCTGTCTGTCTGTCTGTCTGCTGCAATCTAATATCCTTAGTACTTACTCTAGTTTTTTCCGGACTTATGCGATGTTGCCACAGCTAATCCTCAATCACTTACTCCATAGAGCAGTAAATTCAAGTAGTGAAGAAAACATACTGTGGATCATACAGTAAATGAAATGAGATGACAACTCCTGATGCTTATTTGGAACGTAATGTGGCACGGCGGCCGATAGGTTAGAGCGGTCAGCCCATAACGCTCAGTATGCGCTGAGTGAGCGGGTTCGGCCCTTGTCCGATGCATCACTGTGTAGGGACCTTGAGCAAGTCCTTTGCACACAATTGCTCTGCAGTACAACTGTAATTGCGAGGCATGTGCACTTCTGAGGAAATTTTTTTTAGAAGAAGAGCGGTATTAAATTTCAGAAAAAATAAATAAAATAAATAATCATTGGGGACTTGAAAGTCAGGAACAGAAGACAATAAAACACAAAGCAAAATAAACAACAGCTCAGCTGCTGCTGTTCAATTACCTTTGACAGCTTTAGAGATGCAGAATTTATGTCAACCATTTCTCCCGTTTCCGATCCATCTGGGTGACTAAAAAGCGACCACTGGTATCTGTAATTGTCTAAACAACAATTAAATTAAAAAAATTACAATTACAGCTCCACCTTTATCACCAGTGCCATTTTAACAATTATGCGCTGTTGAAATTAGTAGCAGCTATTATTTGATCTGAAATATTGACACAAATAGCTCAAACACTATTTTCAATGCTTGCCTCTTTACCAATAGCCAAAAAGACATATCTGAGATTCACCAACATCTTTCTGAATTTAAAACATATATGCAATACCATAATTCCAATATACACACATAAAACATATACATACACTATTATTATTCCTACTTTAAGCATCAGTCGATGGTACTAAGCGGGGCTTAGGCCCTTTTGGGTTTCCCCCTTTGAGCCATTGGTTCTACATTTTCTTGTATATATGTTGAGTTCTGATATACCTTGGAGTCAATAAAAAACAACTTAACTCGAATTGACTTGACTACTAAGCAATTCTACATGAAGCCAGTACTTTGAATGCAATACTTGAATTTATAAATTATTCTGAAATTTCTGCATCACCTGCAACCCTATCCAACTCACCTATGAGTACACTGACCATCCTGGCGGAAAGATGAAATGGTGAGGGAGAGGGATCGGCCAAGAAACTGAAGTCACTAACACTTCCTATCAATGCTCACCTTCCAGGCTACTAACTCAGGAGACTGCAGAAGTAGCAGATTAAGTTTAAAGGCAATGTGTGATAACAAGGATCTTTAGTGTCACCCTCCTCCTTCATCTAGCTCAGCTCAGGAGACTGGCACTGCCAGAGTGCAAGCAGTGGCATAGTCTAAGAGACTGCTTCTCTTTGTCATATAAATATCGAATTGCAGTATATTACCGGTACAAGTCTGTCAGATAGATTGGACATTTAATATACAACTAATAAACAGAATCATGCCTTCTCAGTGGTTGGCCCCTCGCTCTGGAACATGCTCCCGTTGGCGTTGCGGCTGTCGCCAAGAGTCCACTGAGACTCCTTTTGTACTCGCCTTAAAACTCTTCTTTTTAGCCATGCCAGGGTCGGGAACGCTCCTGCCTGAGTAGCAACCTTGAAGGGGTGCTATATAACTCTTTGTAATGAATGAATGAATATGATTGGATCAAACCTTTGTTCAATTCATTGGTCTGAGGCAGAACAAATGCATTGACAGTTATCTCATTTGTTGGCCAATGTATTGTTCGTTCCTCTCCAGCCGATACAACCAGTCCCTCCCCTTCTGTCAACAACCAAAGGATGCCAAACAATGCACTAACATAAGGTGAGGCACTACAATATTATAACAAAACAGATCAGGACTCAAACTCAGTTGTAGAGTCAAACCCAGTAGTAGAGTCGAACCCAGTGGTAGAGTCGAACCCAGTAGTAGAGTCAAACCCAGTAGTAGAGTCTAAACCCAGTAGCAGAGTCGAACCCAGTAGAAGAGACAAACCCAGTAGTAGAGCTGAACCTAGTAGTAGAGTCGAACCCAGTAGTAGAGTCGAACCCAGTAGAAGAGACAAACCCAGTAGTAGAGCTGAACCCAATAGTAGAGTCGAACCCAGTAGAAGAGACAAACCCAGTAGTAGAGCTGAACCTAGTAGTAGAGTCGAACCCAGTAGTAGAGTCGAACCCAGTAGAAGAGACAAACCCAGTAGTAGAGCTGAACCCAATAGTAGAGTCGAACCCAGTAGTAGAGTCGAACCCAGTAGAAGAGACAAACTCAGTAGTAGAGTCGAACCCAGTAGTACAGTAGAACCCAGTAGTAGTTAGTAACATGGCAATTTATCATGCCATAAATGCCCCAGTAATGGGAACAACAATTTCGATTATACTGTGGTGATGGGGTTTACCGACGAGGCAGTGGAGAAAGAGCTGGCAATAAAACTGAGGTAATGGCAACTGATATAGCTCTATTGTTGATAGTTTGTACACTGTAAAAACAATATTGCAAACTTTCGTTGAGTTAATGTAAAGAACAGGCTCATTAGGAATGGCAGCTACACTAAAAGCACAGCCCTCTGCACTGTTTATTATGGAGGAATCAGCTAGCCTATACCTTCACTAGCCAATTATTTAGGATGCACTAAGCTGATTGATAGGTTGTGGTGCATGCTGGAAGATACAGATGTAAGAAATAGCTGGAAGCTGGATCCTATTATTTATGATGTATAATGTTGTTGCAGATGTTGGATATGTTGATCAACATTTTGAGAAGATTGCAAAAGATTAACTCTTGTTTCCAGGTTTGAATAGAAGAGCGATTTACCTAGCTATCATTCCGCAGCGATGAAAAGTAGGTTTATTGAGATCAGATAAAAAAATATACCAGTGATTCTTCTGCAAATCTATCCTGACTCGGTAAGGGAAGGATTAATCCCGTTGGTTTAGTGGCCAACTGACGTCAACCGATTATAAGGAACAGAGAACAAAAGTTAATGCTGATGACAGAACTTGAGTAGCTAGATATTTGTGCCTTAAAATGCACAATATGACAATTATCTTCTGCTTGTTTATACTTGGGCTAAGTCAGCCTTCTGAACTTAAGAACAAACCTTACAATATGCACTTCGGCCAATTTATTATAAAGAAATGGATCTGAGAGATTGTCATTCTTAACCGCTATGTAGGGCTTTTGAAATCTACCACAGAAGGTTCAATGTACACAAGTCATGTGGCTCGACAGGTTTTATCACCGGAAACTAAAACTGTTCAGTGCACTACAACATATATTGGCTGCAGGTAATTTCAGTCTGTCTTTGATACGGATGAACAAGTGTTATTTGACATCTGTTACATTCTTAAAGACATCACAAATGATCTTTTATATGCAATACAATAAGCCCAGAGTATCATCACCAGATAAATCTGTGTTAAGATGATAAAATGTAGAATCAATAATTACAGACCTTTTGGTACAGAAGGCTGTACACTTGGAAGTGGTAAAGTGGTATTTGGAGATTCTGTCACAGGACTTGTTGATAAGGTGCTAACGAGAGATTCCAGCCCTTTGTTACCATTGTCTAAAACAGAACAATAGTTGCTTAGCAACAATTCTATAAATAGGAAAACACTAACCAAAGAACAAACTGGTGATTCCAACTGCAGAGAAAAGCACATACATACATACATACATACATACATATATGCATGCATGCATACATACAGACAGACAGAATGATAAGACAGTGATATAGGAAGACAGATGCAGACAGACCAATCCAGCAAGATATATGCCACCGCATGCATACTGGTACATGTATCCCAAACACTGGTCAGCAGCACAGCCTCACTCGCTTCATATATAACAAGAAAAGTTTACCTGACTGAACGCAGATTTTCGTCAATTCATCTCGATGGAAGCCAGTCAAACACACGCACTGGTACCTCGTCATTGTCGTCGTTTCCGATGGCACAGATACGCACTTCTCATTCAAACCGCAGTCATTTCCACTGACGTTACACTCTGGTCCCAGTGGTAAGAGAGGAGGGACGTAAGAAGGCGTCACGGATGCCGGAATGCCAGTTGATGACGTTGCGTTCTCTTTTGGTGGCATCTCAGTCTGCACCAATGTAGATGTTGGTTTAGTTGAATTTGATGAAGATTCTGGAAAGCAGCAGAATAAACCAACAATTGAGCAGAATAAGCCAACAATTGAGCAGAATAAAGCAACAATTGAACAGAATAAACCAACAATTGAGCAGAATAAGCCAACAATTGAGCAGAATAAGCCAACAATTGAGCAGAATTAATAACAATTGAACAGAATAAACCAACAATTGAGCAGAATAAACCAACAATTGAGCAGAATAAACCAATAATTGAGCAGAATAAGCCAACAATTGAGCAGAATAAACCAATAATTGAGCAGAATAAACCAACAATTGAGCAGAATTAATAACAATTGAGCAGAATAAACCAACAATTGAGCAGAATAAACCAACAATTGAGCAGAATAAACCAACAATTGAACAGAATAAACCAACAATTGAGCAGAATAAACCAACAATTGAGCAAAATAAACCAACAATTGAGCAGAATAAACCAACAATTGAACAGAATAAAGCAACAATTGAGCAGAATAAACCAATAATTGAGCAGAATAAGCCAACAATTGAGCAGAATAAACCAATAATTGAGCAGAATAAACCAACAATTGAGCAGAATTAATAACAATTGAGCAGAATAAACCAAGAATTGAGCAGAATAAACCAACAATTGAGCAGAATTTAATAACAATTGAGCAGAATAAACCAACAATTGAGCAGAATAAACCAACAATTGAGCAGAATAAACCAACAATTGAGCAGAATAAACCAACAATTGAGCAGAATTAATAACAATTGAGCAGAATTAACTAACAATCGAGTAGAATTAATAACAATTGAGTAGAATAAACCAACAATTGAGCAGAATAAACTAACAATTGAGTAGAATTAATAACAATTGAGCAGAATAAACCAACAATTGAGCAGAATAAACCAACAATTGAGCAGAATAAACCAACAATTGAGCAAAATAAACCAACAATTGAGCAGAATAAACCAACAATTGAACAGAATAAAGCAACAATTGAGCAGAATAAACCAATAATTGAGCAGAATAAGCCAATAATTGAGCAGAATAAGCCAACAATTGAGCAGAATAAACCAATAATTGAGCAGAATAAACCAACAATTGAGCAGAATTAATAACAATTGAGCAGAATAAACCAACAATTGAGCAGAATAAACCAACAATTGAGCAGAATTAATAACAATTGAGCAGAATAAACCAACAATTGAGCAGAATAAACCAAGAATTGAGCAGAATAAACCAACAATTGAGCAGAATAAACCAACAATTGAGCAAAATTAATAACAATTGAGCAGAATTAACTAACAATTGAGTAGAATTAATAACAATTGAGTAGAATAAACCAACAATTGAGTAGAATTAATAACAATTGAGCAGAATAAACCAACAATTGAGCAGAATAAACTAACAATTGAGCAGAATAGACCAACAATTGAGCAGAATAAACCAACAATTGAGCAGAATAAACCAAAATTGAGCAGAATAAACCATGTTTAATGCATTTCGGCGATTTATATAGCGCCTCTGCAGGAAATCTACTCAGAGGCCCAGCAGTGAATATTCAGTAGCACTCCATATATTGAGTCCTGTGCTTGTTGGCTCTTAGCGTCCAATTTTTTCCGCTTGACTTGGTTTGAGGTGACCTTCTTGAACGAAGACATCTCAACTTGTATTACCAACTTCTACCATTTTTTTATTTAGCATACTGTCTAGTTTTAATGCTAACAGTGATATCTACTATAAACATTTAATTGTGGGCTGCAAAACCAAGTGAGCCCTCCTGTTAAACTAACACAGTCGGATTCAAGTGTCTGGAGAGCTTTGGGGCACAGTTACTCATAGGTGCATACATACAAACCAAGTAGATCAGCCATACACTTTATTAGACTGTATTAGACACTTTCATCATACTGAAACCAAGGCATCATATAACCATTCCAACCAGCATATCTCCAAATTCTTCATAGACCAAATCAGTTCAGTCTGGCACATAGTAAGGGTCAATTCAGACCAGTTGTCATCAACTGTCTCCCACTGAATGATGGATGTTTATTGGTTTTCAAATCAGCTCTAAAAATCACTCATGCATAAAAGTGCATAAAAAAATATAACTCACTAGGTGGGGTGCGTAGTAGCAACCAGTATGAACCGGCATACTGGTTGTCTTCTGCTGAACGATAGGTACATCGACCGGATTTCTCGAGACCGCACTCGATCTGATAACACGTCTCATTGAAGAAGAAAATGGCGTTGCACGACGGAGACCCGCAACAGAAGGTTGCACACGCAAGAGGCGTTAAAGCGAGAGGGTCTGTGAGTCTTTGAACAGGGATTCCTCCAGATGGAAAGACATTCCGCTGGTACTTGGAGTCAAGGGTCGAGTTGAGACTTGCGCAGAGATCAGTTGCACATGCTGAAAGATAGAATAGGACCCTCGATACATCAACTGCCTCTTAAATGAATAAATAATCCTAAAACTTCTATAGTGCCATTGCACCTATGCCCATGGCACCGACCAAGGACTGGGCACTACAAATAATGATAAACAGAGTATTGAGACCGAAATTGGGAGTAAAATTGTCTAGCAGCAGGATCGAACAAACATCACACAATCCTGTTGATTGCAAACATCCTGGTATCAGCTCTCAGCAGGTTTACTATTAACATTTTGTAAAAAGCCGTAAAAAGCAGATTTTGAAGCGGAGCGGTACATACAGAATATTTGTATTCGATGCGTTTTGGACTGAATATTGAGGACTAAATAGTTTATCCAAATTCGGCCAAATAGTATTTAAAAAAAAAAATACTAATATTCAGTCTTTCACATGAGAACATGAAAAATTCATTATTTTTGAAAGCAAACATTGCATAAACCAACTTTCATCTGTCATGCATCATAAAAAGATTCAGGATGAAAAATAGTAAACGTTTGAAAATATAATTGCTTATAATATCTAGTCTTTACTTATGCCCTGCTCTGTCATCTCCCAATTATTCACATTTGTATTCAGCCAAATAGTTTTGCCAATAATTCGTATTTTCTGAATAATAAACTAATCGAGATCGATGTTGAAGGCCTCATATAATTCCAAAGAATGAAAGTACCAATCACTCACCAGGCCCATTGTTACACTCAACGTAATAATAATTTGTAACTTTGTAACTTAGAAGCACACATATATGTAGAACCCATTAAATAAAACTCATAATTAGCAACAGATTAATGTGTCAAACATCAAACTCGAATCAGAGGCATATCCTTCAAATGAGTTGTGCTTGATACTAGTCAGAACACATGTACCTGGCTTTGTACCACACACTCAGTCGTGCAGCCACAGTGTGCAAAGCCCTATAAGCAATACCCCCACAAACATCTAAACACAAGTACATCACCCACACAGGACTATATCAGTTATCAGAAAATCAAACTGCATTTAATCAATAGATCATCTGTCTTAAAAAAACACCATCAGTGCCTACCTCTCTGCCGATGACAGGCTATTCAGCATGACCATTAACCATTTACACAGCGTAATGTCATCTGTCCAGCATCAGATAAACCAGTATTGTAATGTAATCCAAATTTTATATAGTGCTCCTTTAAGATATCTACTCAGAGGCACTTCCTGCAATAGCCTGTATTTCATAAATGGCTCGACTAATGAATATGTTAAAACCTTTAGTATAACAGTTGACAGTAAGATGAAAGAGTCTTCAGTGAGGTCATTAATAAACTGTATCTTGTTTATTAAGCACATTCTCCTGCAATCAGAATCTGAACAAATCTAGTGTAGCTGCACTTCAACATGATCATAAATAGATCTGTTCAGAATCTTATTTCGGACAATCTCAAACTCTGACTAACTGAACAGATATTAAGAAGAAGTAAAACATTTTTGAGACATCAATTTTGATACCTTGTTCATCACGTGCAATATATGCCCCTGAGAGTTGCTTCAAAGGTGCCACATCACTTAAGAAGTTTGGAGATTATGATTACAATCATGATTGACTTAGAAGCAACACCAATGAACGCCTTACAAACTGTGCATTATTTAAGTGAAGAATATACGCAAAATAAAATTGCCCAAGTAAACGAAAAACTATAAACAACAGTGATAAATTACACATTGAGTTTTGTCAATTACTCATGTCCTAGTGAAGCAATAAGTCAGGTAACAGCTCTCAAGGAAAATAAGGATATATTAGGCATCAATCACGAAATATAAATGTGCTATAGAAATACCCAAACACATTACAAGTGTATATATATCTATAAGGAAACAAACATCCAGCAGTATGGAACTGAATTATTTACTCCAGCTCTTACCAACCCGTTAGTTATTTAAGGGCAAATCAGAGATGGCTTGAGCAGTACAGGACATTCGAAAGAAGTTCAGCGATGAACTGCCCAACAGTGGGGAAACGGAGCAACATAATCTTAGAGAACAGGGAACCATAATCAGAAGTCACAGTTGATGAAATGGTGAGGAAAGGAACAAAATGTCATGCGTTGTGGTTGGCTGTAGAGTCATAAACTGTATCAATTTTCAACCTACGGACACCAGTCCATATGAACAAAGCCAACAGTGGTTGACTGCGGTGTAGAGGTACTTTATGCATTACAGAATATGGCATGAGTAAACATATGGATCTGCATGAGTGAGACAGAATAAAGAAAGCTATGATAAGCACATTGTTATTGTTGATGTACGAGTGGGTGGGGGCCACGCTTAATAGCTTCATCACCTGTGTTTCCTTTGTCATCGATAGGCAAATAAAACAACAGTAAATGGAGGAAATGCAGGTGACAAGCCCGAAAGCTGCCCGACAAAACCTTTAATTGCCGACTAATATTATAGAAAGACTGCTAGGTTAGTTGATATATTGAAAAAATAAGGAACACCATCACTTTTTCCATCTCAGAAATCCTCATAATTACGATGTTGACAATGATGATGACCATGATGATGACTATGATGACAGTGGTGGGCAGTGGTTGATGGTTGTGGAGCTAATGATTAAGTTGATTATAATGATAGTGATGATGATGATTGTACTGATGATAATGACAATCATTATGGCATTGATGATAACAACAACAATAGTTACAACAGTAAACTGGTGGTTAGTGGTGGATACAGTGGTAACAATGATTAAGATGATGATGATTGTAACGACGATGATGATGAAAGTGATGAATACGATACTGATGTGGATTAAGATCACAATGATTTATAGGGCATAACCGGAAATCGCCTCGGACATTCGCCCCAGCCGAATATTGAACTATTCGGACGTATTCGCCTGGGCAAATATTACACCTGCAAATAGCTAAAAATAACTTTTAGCTAATATAATTTTTTTGATAAAATAATAGTTTTTCATCAAATAAATTTAGGAGAAGCGGACTTACTTATAAGTTATTGATTAATTAAACAAGAACTTAACATTCCATTGAATTTTCTTTAAAATAATTATGTTAATTTATATATTTTAATTTCTTTCAGTTGGATTCCCCATGTGGCAACAAAATCAGTAATTTTCCCGCTTGAATTGGCTCCACCCACTTTCCTGTAAACATTAGCGAGTAAAGACGTCACTGGTAACTTCATATTTCAAATTCCATAAAAAGGTTTTACATTTTTTCAAAAATAAAGTTATTAAATAATAAATATATTGTTATAGTTTAGAGTGTGACGATACGCTATATGAAGGATATTGCTATAGACTCTGCATTGACTATAGATAGTTCTCCGCAGCTGTGCACTGGTCAGGTTAACTAGGCATTACCTACGGATGATACTCGCTGGTAGTGGTGGCACTGCATGGAAGCAAAATAAGGCCTATGCAATTGCATTAAAAAAATCAAGAAAGATAAAAGATCAATTTTTAACAAAATTATGGTACATCGAAGTCAATATGTTTTAAATGAACATCATGTGCGGAACATGCGTATTGCCGCTAGGCTTGTTACGCATCAAACTTTCAAAGCCAGCGCCGTCACTACTCGCTGGCGGCCAGATTTGCGCTACTATTCGGTTCGTACCCGGATCTGGCAAATAGTTCATTCAAATAGTCAGATTCGGTACCCGGTGGAAATTGTCTATTTGGTTGTGCCCTAATGATTTACTATGGTGGACGGCAGTGGTTGTAATGGTTGGTGGTGGTGGTGGTAGCAGTGGTAATAATGAAGACAATGATGAAGTCAATGATGATGAAAATGAAAGTGATGACAATGATGCCAAAAGTGAAGAAGATGGTTACAATGGTGATAAACTTAGGCACCGAGTTCAGAATGTTGTTAGCAAAACATATAGCCACAGGTAAAAATTTGAAAGAATGTGTACTTTTACATAGAATATTAAGGTGTCTGCTTGAAACTGTCTCGTGGCTGGTAATGTCAACTAAAACCAAACAGTTAAGAATTTCCACATCCTTCTCCTATAAGCCTTCAGAACTAGACAATAATGATTAGAGCTCAACAATATCTGTTGCCAAGAGCATTGCAAATGTAGTCTTATTGGACACTATACTTTGGATGTGTGGAACTTGCATCATTAATAACCAGTGCCATCATCATTGAGCAGTTTATCATCTCAAAGCGAGCTACAGAAGTGCTCCTAGTAGCTTTGCAGTATTAACAATTTACATCAACTGTCCAGTTTTTAAACTGTAAGCATTTGAGTCATTATCAAAAGGCCACAGACTCAGTTACTAACAGATAAATAGAAAATTGTAAGATTCAGAAAAGCCAAATACGGAGCACAAGACTCAACTAGCATGAAGCATGAGTAAACAGCTCAACAAACATCTGTCCCATTCTATCAGTCCTCATTTGTTCCATGTACCTTTCTTCATATTTCCCTGTCTTTTTATGACACTTGTGGAAGACAATAATGTTTAACAAAGTCCTGGATCTTGAGTCAACATACAGAGATACAAATGGATTTACAACTGCCTTTCAACACTAACCACATGAGGTAAAACCCCAGGACAATACTCCTGTCATAAACTGTGTAAACAGGCTTATAGATAAATAAGAAAAGCTTTATATACTAGCTAATATTCCCAATTAGAAGCAGGTATTTTAAGGAACACATTTTGGTTCGAAATAAAATTGTTCTTTTACGGATAATAAACCTTGAAAAAATTCCAAAAACTAGTTAAATCAAACTGAATCAAGTTAAAATTAGACTAGATTTTGCCAAATTCGCTTACTCCTCAACCAATAAACTGATTAATCAACTGTTGGATCAATCAATCAATCCAGAAGTTTGCCCAAATAAATTAATTAATCAATTTTACAACATTAAGCTCTCTAAACAAATATATTAGCACAACAAATGAATCATTATGACTACTCAAATTTGGTCTTAACTTAATCGATCTACTCTTAATGCAGAAGTTGGTTTAAGAAAGATTTTGACAGCAACCACAATTAAGCTCTCTAAACGTATTGGTACAACGAATGAACCATTATGACTATTCAAATTGGTTTGGACTTAATATATCGGTCTCCTACCTATATGTAGAAGCAGAACTATGCAGGTCAAGCACTTTGTCCACGTGCTTACGACCCGGTCTGTTCGATGTAGCATTGCGGTTTGGTTTCAGGTGCAGATGAATAACAATCATCTAGGGACTGGTTTTGTTGGCTTTGATGAGATATTGAGTTTCCTACAATGCACAAAGCTATCATATGATAAGCAGCTTGTACTTCAAATCACACTGAGTACATTGCATTGGTATGCAGCGAATCAGAATGAGCACAGCTCTGTTAAACTAACAGAATGCATAGATGACATATATATGTCAAGGCTAGCTGTGTTGGAACATTGAGCAATTCTATAAATCACAGTTGCTAGATAACCTTGATCGATGAATATACGCAAAAGAAACAATTCATGAATTTTTACAGCATTCTTTCTGTGTCACTTGTAAAACCGCATTTTTAATATTTAGAGACCAAATCAAGTGAAAAAATGATGACAACTAATTGCAGAACCACAAGTCAGTTCTATTCTTCTAACATCAGTAGCACAGAAACCATAGCAAAAAAACTAATGCCAATCGACTAATGTGCACTACACATCTTACTCAACTTTACCGACATGTTATTTCAGTCAAGTAGAACTGAAAACACATGTAGAAACATAAAACAATCTCACAGAGGCAAAGCAAATGATCACACAACCAAGAAAAGCCACCAAGCCATAGTGACTATGATGGCTGAAATCAACAGTATTTCAATTCTACGGAATCCAATTGGTCTAAATGTTTGGAAAATAGTAAACCTCTGAGGGAAGCCAAAAGCATGGAAAGATGGGAATGTATTGGTCCAATATATTCCATATCAACAGCCCACAACAGATTTGCCCAATACAGAAAATCAAGTAAGAGGTTATTTTAGACTGCAGGTGAACACAGCAAATAACTCTACAGATTGGTACCCAAACTACCACATTCATAACTACAGGCTACCGGGAGGTTACAATACGGCCCAATACTTGCCACATAGATAAATAAACTAGTTGTCAAGTACTGGGTCTTGAGGAGCACCAAGAAGGGCATGAAACCTTCAAATTCAATTAAAATTCAAATCACTTAAAGTGGTTCTCACACAGAAGCAATTCTCCTGAACCACTATAAATCAATACATTTATATTATGTTAATTCAATTAATTTTATTGAAGCCATTGAAATCAAAATAGAAATAACACAATAATTTCCACCAATAGCAGGGGCCTCAGAAGGGATAATAGCCCTGCTATGTACTTACATAGGTAAGTAATAACATCAAGGCAAATTAAACAGAAATAGAGACTTTAGAGCCAATAGTCTAAGCTGGTGTTTCAATCCAGAGAAGGCAATCGTGTACAAAATAAATCTTAACTAAGTTCAGACTGATCCTACAACAGAATAATAAAGTCTGCAAAAATGACTGATCAGGCTTTTCTTAAAATGATCCATATGTTCTGTTGGTTAAGCGATGAAACATTGACTCCAAAGATGTAAACTATGATGATAGGAACACAGAAAAAGTCCATAATTGTACATCAGAGCCTCATTTATGATGTACAACACATTCAAATAACTCTGGTCTACAAATTCTCCACGCAATCCGTGTTTCTTCCACTCAAAGAATGCAAGAGCTCTATGTAATACACTATTACACTACGGGAAAAGCTAATTTAATCAATGGGAAATCAAGCAGGACTTCTTTGGTTTGTTCATTTAACATGCCAACATTAGCATACAAGTTTTCATTGTCTCGAATGCAAGCTAGCCCTGTTTTGGTATTTCAATAAATGACTTCACAAAACGAAAACATTTAAAAAAAATCAAAATAAAATTTGTCTGTTAAAGTTTGAACAAGTGCAGAGGAAATCCACAGGGTGCTAGTGGATAATAAAGCAGATTAACAGAAGCGATTAGCTCAGTGATACTGGATAACAACGCTAGTATAGAGCATTCGTTGTGAGCAGAAGCATCCAGATAGGGGGGGGGGGGGTCAGGAGGCAAATGCCTCCAATTTCATGTAGGGGGATATTTTTTAGTCAAGGGGGAATATCTTGCCTTCATGACACTTAGGATCGGGGGATTTACCTCCATCACTCAGAGGGGGATTGACGCCCTTGGTTGTGAGCAAACCTGAGAGTTGTCGTTCAACCTAACCTGTAGCTGATAGTATTAAAGTATATTAAATTAGACATAGCAGCCGTTACATTACAACACGATACATGCTGACTTCCTTTACAATGTGTGACCTTTAACTCCAGTTAAAACATAAAAGCATTCAGGATGGCAGGGCAGAAGGATGATTACTAATCGCTGACTAAACAGCGAATAGTGGACACAGAGCTAAGGTATAGTTGGCTGATGGTAGCTTCAATAGGCATCATGTTGGCCTGCTGTTAGCCGAATGACTGTCTTGGAGGCAAAAATGTTTAACAAGAACATGACAATGGCAAACATCTAAATAGCACAGTGTTTGAATTAAGAGTTTCATACAACTACAATAGAAACTCTATAGTGGTTGGCTAAACCATTCGTTTTAACCGAGAACCAAGAGATGAGCTAAGTGCATTGGAATGCAAACTGAAGTATCGTTAATCGATTACAAACGAGGATATCTAACTGTGAAAGTGCATAATTGGGGTGCGTTTAAAAACCGGGAGTCGCGAGGGTCATTTACGGTCAGGTCAGACATAGTGAGAATCGCTTAGGGTCAAAATTCGGGTTAGTGTCGTCAATAGAAAACATGGTACCTATCGCGCAGCCGTTACAGTATGCCAAAATATACCGCACGACGCTTGGAAACCTATGCACTCGATACTGTGCTGTCGCCTTCTAACAAGTGCTGCTAATGTTCTACGCAGGGTAATTCTGTAGTTTGGTGTATTTAATTATTGCTCAGTTCTTATCCTGTATTTTAGCATATTTAATTATTTCCTTCATGTATTTGTACATAGAAACTGGATTTAAAATATTAATAATTATGCTTTAAATGGAAGCTGGATCTATAAAAGGAATTTTAAAAGTGCGTTTTAGAGTTTTTCATTAAACAAAATGTTGATCAGAAATTCCACTAGATTTCATCACGACGCCATTTTGTTATCAATCGAACTTTTAATTATGCATGCTATTTTCACCGATCCAGCTTCCATTCATGCGTATTTAACTTTGTCGATTCAGCTTCCATTTAGGTATATTTCTTTTCATCAATCGGGTTTTTGCTCGCGTACACGGCCTTGTTTACATCGATTCAAACGTCCATTCTAACAACATTCTCGCATCAATCAAGCATGATATTTTCACCGATCAAGGTTCCATTTCAGCAAAATTTCTTTCATCAATTCAGCTTCTACTTGCGCATTATTCTGTTTCATCGATCCCGTCTCCATTAGAGGTACAGTTCTACATCTATCTGTTCACGCCAAATAATTAAAAACGCTATTTTTTTCGGATGAAACTTTTGTGGAATAAACTACGCTAAACCACATGATTATCCAATTCAGTATTTGGTGCTTTATTCATACGTTAGTTGTACGAAGATGACAGACTAAAATTATTGCTCTACCTCATGACAGTGGCATATGATACATCGCAAAAGTCACCGCTTCGGTGCCCCACATTTAGAGTTTTAGGCCCCTCAACTGAATGCTAAGCTAATAATGGTAAACGTAAATTCTGCACAAACCATGAAGAATCTCATTACACGAAAATAGTCTATACTCTATAAAATATCAAATAAAAATCTGAGGACTCAGCCAAAATACCTGACTTGTTATCGAGCTAAAAGTTGCGTACAATCCACAACAAACGTACACATCAGAAACAAAACTTGACTACAGATGTCCACGTAATTAAATATTCATATCGAACAGCTTACTTCAAGAGACATTACTTGCCCGATTATTCATTATATTGCAATCGTAGGGTTACGTATCGATAGATAGATAGATAGATAGATAGATAGATAGATAGATATATAGATACACAGAATACTCTTTATTGGACTGTCACATATGAAAACCGCACCTTAAAGTAGGCCTATAGTAAAGGAAACGAGAGTAGGCCTAGTTGTTATTGTGGGATAATTTATTTTTTTTTAAAGCGCCGCTAAAAATCAGCGGTGCTCCCGACCCACGTCGGCGTTAGATGAAAAATAAGGTCTTCAAGTGCCTCCGAAACTCACCAGAGGCGAAAACTATAGGAGCTCCTCGAGTACCTTATAGACAGTAGTTTGAGCATCAAAAATGTTACTTTTCGTTCATACTTCCACTTGGCAAAGTGGAATTTTTTAAATACATGTATATATTATTGAACTGTTTACATTTCAGAACTTCTTTTGTGAGAGTGAAAACTTTCAATTTGAAGAAAAAGCTGAAATCAAAATATCCTCAGTTGGAGCTTTCTCGGCCATCGCTACGTAACCTTAGTGAGATTGTGTATGTTTCGTACTAGCTACATCCCTAATTGATCAGTGGAATTCTCAAGAATCAGATGAATCAGATGAATCAGAGGAAAGTTAATTTGAAGGCCATACCACTGCTGATTTAAAGAGAAAGCAGATGTGTATTGCCATGAATCGATAAGGAATCTGTACATGACCGCTGTTCATTTGAAGGGGTTGATATCGGATTATAGAGTATGTAGTGAGGTCTGGCCTCCAACAGCCGCTGATCTGAATTTGCAATCAACCAAGCAAGAAATACCAGCAGCTCTTTATAATTTTTTAGCACGGATTACTGGTTCCTCAGATGAAGTTTTACATGATGGTTTTGTTGAGACTTTATGTGAAAATGACAGAAAACTGGTGTCAATTGCACAGGATATATTGTATTTGTCATCTAAGGGTCGAATGCAACTCCAAAGCATCTGGCTCTAGGACTGACGATTCGTCATTGGACTGGGTCATCTAACCTATTTCCTTATTACATGGATTTGGACATTGCGTTTCTCATTAAATCGTTCTTCAGCATGATTCAGCTTTGGCTAGTATGTACAAATTTCAAACTACTGCCTATTAATGAACGGCGTAAGCATAAACCCTTCTTGTTCAGGCTGTCCGCGATGATCCAGTCTTCGAGGTCTGGGCAATTGGCCTACACTCGCTGGTGTTTGGAGATTAAGCTATGATCATATGCCTATACTATGATCGCCAGATCTCGTGTAGGACGAGGGATTATTGCCCGGATTTGAAGGCGGATTGAAGCTCGAATTGTTAGTTTCTTATGATGGCCTAGCTATTGGTTTTCAGTACGACAGAATTTCGAAGAAATGAAACAAAGAAAAGCGCCCATCATCAGAATGTGAATAAAACTGAAATAAAAAAGTAAACCTATGAAAATTTACTGAATTTGTAATTAATAGAGAATGTTGGACGACGTGCTACCCAGCGACTCGTACACTGGCCCACAAGTATTGGACTTTTCTAAACACTTTTGGGACGAACTGCATTGGTTTTCCATGCAGTCATGCTCGTCGTAACAGTTCGTTGCCAGCGTCACAACGCGGACCCTGTTTCCAAAACCTACGGAGGGTGCACGTCTAGGTTCTATCGCTTAGTTGATTGGGCGAACGCGGCGCCTCTTTGAAGTCGGCTTCCCCGCGCATAGCTTCCCCTTCCCAACACCTTGGGCAGGCAATGGTTGTTGGTTGTCATAGCAACCGAACAATAGCAGCGTGTTTTTTGCCGACATTAAATTTGGGTCTCTCGAAGATCGCCAGCAGTCGGCGACATAGTCGTTGTTTTGTCCAATTTGCCTAAACAGTCTCTTAGTGTCCCCTCTCATCCACCGACGACGTCCTGTTTACGTATAAATGTAACGTCTCTCCCCTTAGCCTCTTTTAGTTTGCGTAGTCAAATCTCCATCTTCCTGCCATGCCGCACAGTGACACTAAACAAGTTCACTTCGCTTCTCATTTGGCCGAGTGAGCGGCTAGTCCTTGAATTACGTTGCCTTGTCTGCCAAGTCAATTGTCTCCTTTCCTCCTCCTTTCATCGAGCGAGCGGCTTGCCTTTGAAGTCTGTTTAGTTTAACTAGTCAAGTTCACCCACTTCTCCACCGTACTGTTCACTCTCATCCAGTTGTCCATACGGTCCTCTCTTCCTCACCCGATCATACCCAGGGTTTCAAACTGAGGGAGAAGGCTAGCAGTTGAGATAGAATCAGCGTTGAACAAGGTTGCTGTAGAGATCGCATCACGGTTCAGGTGGCGTAGCTGGTGCTGAATTAGTGAAATAATGGTACAGTTGCAGAGTTACTGTCAGGATTGCAGGCGGTTTTGTCTCCATCACCGTCTAAAAAATATATATAGGCCCAATACGTAGTGATCGTTGACTATGGTGCTTTCGCATAGACTCGTAGCCATCCTAGTACGTACCAGCAGAAAGAGAATCAGAAGAATCCCTCTGGTGTGCTGAGTTACCAGCCTCTTCCAAGAATGTTCCAGCAAACAAGGAAAGTTTTCACAAGCAGGCAAGCTACACTCTGCGGCATAATCGTAATATCCAAATTTCTAAAGTAAAGCGCCACTCAAAAGTCAAATACAGGGCACCAGCTAAAACGCTAATACGCAGAATGAAGTTCGAGTTTGGTTGCCAAGGGGTCAGAGTTGTTGTTATGGCAAAGGTCATTTAGACTGAGATTTGCAAGTCTGAGAATCAGTGAAATCGGGTGTTACTTCCTCTACAGCTGAAACCTCTAGTGGACAGCTTGTGGTTAAAGATAGAGAATTATGAGGCAGTGTGTGTGACTGATAATGATGGTGGAAAGACTGAAAATGTGCAGAACTCAGAAGGAAGATCATCTTCATCTGGCCAGGGTTTAACGTAGATAAAATGTGCGACCGGAAAGTACCTATTATTACCTACTTGGATAGCGTCTACAGAAACCACTTATTGCTCACGTTGTTCACAATGATTTCAATTTTGTGGATCGTCAGAGGGCTTGAACAATGATCACAAAGTATATTCAATCGTAACATAGACAACACTGACAATAATCTTGACAGCGATCGTACAATTACAAACACTTCCTTTTGCAATACTTACCATGAGCCTGGCAGAGGGAGTTGGGACCCAACACACAAACTGTATGGGAAGGGGGACATGACACAGCGAATAGGGTTGCAAGGAAAAATTAGACTCTACACAGGAAAAATAATGTGCCACGGCTGCCTACTGTCAATTGGAAAAAGCACAGCAGAGATCTTTGGCTTCAGATATAAGATGACTCTTTATAGCTTATAGCAACCATTTATATCTGATAATTTTCTAATATTCTGATGTTAACAATACTTCCAAATACTGGTCTGCCATTTCATTGTATCAAAATGTGGAAATCCTATGGCAATTCCTGGAAAGATGGAAGGAGATAGGAGTAATGATTACGCTCTGGAGCGAAGAGCAGATGAACACGGACCCAGGATCGATCCTCACTGCCCTCCCCAAGGTCAACTAACCCTTCACTGCTATAAAGTTACACTCTACTCCTGAAATTACTTGTCATAATCTGTTCATATGATTGGTACCCCAGACCAAAGTGTGAGTTTTAATTTAATAAACAAAGATAAGTGTTTTTATTATTATTATAATATCTAGGGAATTGTTTTGGTTACCAGTCGCAGGCAGATATAATCAGATGTAATTTTTATTCAGCAGTCATATCAACACTCATCGAATATTTCAAAGTCACCAATATTAAGCACTGCTTCTTCCGATTTCTTAGCAGATCCTAAAAACAAACATTGATGATTAGACTTCTTTCAGCTTTGCCTTAACACAAAAAGCAATAACACGGAGCACTTTCCTAGTAAAAATTACACAAAACAACTAAGTTTGAATTTGCCGTATCACCTCAAAAGAGATCGACATCAGCCTGATTTCTTACAACCAGCCTGTTGGCTCTTTGAAGAACAACATCATTACTTAGTGATATATTACATACACAAAAAATCGGATTTTCTGACTCCCTCCGCTGTTGCACTGCATACATTTCGAGGACGCCTCCCCCCATGCATAGGTACATTTGAGCTATAAGCATTACAAAGGTTAAATAGCTAACGACATTTATAAGACATTGATTTTAACACAGGCTATTTATTTATTTTTGTTAAGTTTCATATTTAACAGCTTAAATTTGTCAAATGTTATGAAGAAATAAAACACTAACAAAACTTGCATTTTAAAGTTTTAATGCTACATAAAATTCATTAAGCGGGAATATAGTCTGTGATTGGGTTTACAGTTCTGATTGTAATATTCCATATTGAGTACACCATAATTAGAAAATTATATTTGCATACTTACATATTTTTGGGACCCTCGTCCCCCACCGTACGCAAAGATGGCCGAAATTCAAAACCCCTCCCTCGCTGCGTACGTAATAGTTGGACGGCCCCTATATGCATTTTAGTGTCAACGGACTCTGGTCATGGCACCCTTTGGTCTCCTCACTGTCCATCATATACATACTGCTACAGACTAGAAGCCTTGCCTCTGTCAGGCCCATCTGTTGGAATCTCCTATACTATGAGAGCCAAGTAAGGTTATCACAAAATATTGAAATGACGACCCAGGTACCTGTCAACCCACACGTTTGGGTACCCAACCTCGCGGATATTTAGTTAGGAGATGTAGAACATTGCGCATTTTTATGGAATGTCGGGCACCCAAGAATCGATTTCATTACCCGGGCAGTCAGCCAATATGACCAAGGGAGTTTTTCTGGCATATGTTCAAGCAAAATCGTGCATTTTTACGGAATTTCGGGTACCCTTAAACTGATTTCATTACCTGGGTAGTCAGCCTCGGGCGAGTGCCCGTTGACAGCCTTAGACTTGAGCCCCTCGCTTTGTTCCTTCCACAGTCTCACAAATGCCTAAAGTCTGTATTATTTGACAGCAATTTCACATGTGTTGGTGGTAGAGCTGGTGCTACCATTTCATCCAGTAATAAATCAATGCACATGTCCTTAATCATGGTTAGTTGCGGAACTGACGTTGATCCCATAATATGATGGTAGAATTGCTTATCCATGATAATACATGACCCAAATCATTTATACAATTGGTTTAAAATTTGTGAATGACGACAGTTGTCTCTGTTTCAGTTGCCTGGTGTAATAACCACACTTCATGCAAAAAGATATTAACGTGTTTAAGTTATTTTTGAGTATATCACGAATATTATACTTTAACCTGTGCATTTTCAATTGGTTCATTTAATGTTGTTTGGCAGTTTGTTCATTTTATGTTGTTTTTACTCGTTTCAGCCCAGCCTTGTGGGAGGCTGTACAGCTGGGCCCCCAAACCAATGGTGCGCTAATGGACACCATCTGAGGATTTGTAAAGTCTTGCTTGGATGACAAATAGCCTCTATAGTGCCAGGATTGGTCCCAAATCAATCCAAAATCAAATTCTGCCACAAAAGCTCAAGACCAAATTGGGGGCCTACGTGCCCCTGACAAAACTCCCCAAAAGACACAGCTATATCAAAAGAGTAGAGCAACATTAGTTAATGGTCTAGTTGGTGCATAGATTCTCCATTACTTCCTAATATTTTCAATACAATCGTAACAATACAAAGGCTAAACAGCTCACCTGTGCTGCTGCTGGTAGTCGTCATTGAGGTGGTCTGCAATTTTCCCCCCGTTGCTTTTCCACCCATCGACAAAGGTGGCAATTTTGAGAATGGCGTGCCACTTGTCTTTGGTGAATCAGGACTGAAAATGTCTAGCGTTGAACCTTTTGGCTTGTCATTCTGAAGCGAGTTCTTTGCAGAGAATGATGCTGGGCTGGGAACAGGGTTCTTTGGGTAGGATGAAGCAGCAGGTTTAATGTGTGCATCAGCCTTCAGCACCCAGCCTGGCCGTGATAATTCAGTCTTTCCTGCCTGATTTTTTGCCAAACCAATTATCTTTGAAACGATAACATTTGAGGATGGTGAGGTTGATGCCAGAGTCTTCCTTGTGGCTTCTGATACGTCTTTCTGGGTAACCTCAATGATCTCTACGTCTGGTGATTTGGAAACGACCTTTGAACTGGCCTGCTTCAGTGCTCCAGTGAATTTTATTTGGAACTTATCTCTTGTTTCCCGTTTGGAATCATCTTCAGGTTTCAAGAATACACTAGAATATTTTTTTGGATCTGTGACTCCTGTGTCCATTTTCGACTCGGTCGGTAGAGGCTCTTCAACCACCTTTGAACGTACTATGGCCATCATCACGTCTTTGAGAAACTTGAGCTCATAGTCTGAATTGTCGTTCACGAATTGCTAAAAGGAGCATAAAAGTAAACTACAGTTGAAAAATGTTAAAACTTATAAAATAGACTAGTTAGAGTCTCACATTCTATGGTTTTATATTAATTGGACTAACAGGGAATAACGCAATGGTTACTGGATATTAATATCATGCCTTGGGAGACGACATGCAGACCTATGTCCACTATCCGGCGATCCCAGCCAATGCAGCAGTTGGAACAACGACACACTGTGTCCACGGCCACCCTACAGGCCTGGATGTCATTAAGCCGCCTGCGGCCTAACCTGACTAAGACAGCTTATCTGGCATGCCATGCCCCAGCAGCTATCCAAATAGAGCCACCCGTCCTTACTTTGAGTTATCCACATTTAAACTTTTTAACCTCAGTTCAGGATTTGGGAGTTATCCTAGACCAGTAACTCAACTCATAAATCTTCTCTTCTGCAGCTGCTATTACCAGGTTGGCAGCTGAAGGTAACTTTCCGCTACTTGATTCCTAGCGTAACCTCAACGTTTGTTCATGCTTTTGTAGTATCACGGCTTGACTACCATAGTGTTTTATACAAAGAACTTCTGACTTGGGTCCCTAAATGGCCTTAACCTATTTACCGTACTCAAGAGCATTTAGTAGTAGGACTGCAAATAACTGCAAGAGAGAGCTCTTAGAGACTTGCCTTAAACTTTTTGTTATGTTCGACGCTCTTGACGTGCTCCTCGGCTTTATTGATGTCTTTAGAAAACTCGCAACAGAGGGAACAGAAAAATGCCTGAAGTGGCAGAATGAATTCATACCCTACAAAACACGTATCTGCCTGTTACATCAACAATTTCTGAATATCATCATTTATCTTTTTTCTGATCTTCAATAACAGTTAAGAACATCACCTAAACTCATTAAGCTGTATAAATAAAAGATTGGAACTTATAGTTATAAATTGTGTAGTCTTTAGCCAGAAAAACATCGTCGGCATGCCAGAAATAGCCTATGAGCCTAATCTTTTGACACACCTGAAATAGAAACTCATAAAAGAGCAAATGAAACAGGCAAACCTAATGAGGCAAAGCAAGTTTTTAGTTTACCTCGCGATGGGGCTGATGGAACACCAGGAGGAATAACTGGAACATAAGGTGACCTCGGCTTATTGTGGTCTGGATCAACTTTCTGTAAAAGTTAGTGAATTATCATGCATATAGATTACAACATAAACCAGCATCAATGTAAATTAAATAGTTATCAGATATCCTCTCTGAGTGCAACAAGAACATGAATGTGTGTTGTGCATTTACAGATTTCTAGGTTTGCAAATGTTTTTGAACCTTCTATTCACAGATGTCATATGGCTACAGGAGTCAGACTATGATGCATAAAATAGATAGAACAGTGCAAAATAGAACTTGAAACTGTTAATCTGAACGGCACGTTTATTCGTGTAGTTGTAGACGTCACTGACTTTCACGGCAAATGACAGTCTCAGTACAGCATTAATGAGACTTTGTTGGTAATCCATTACAAAACGACATCAAATGTAATGAATGTCAGATTAAAAGGCTCTGAATTTATTCAAAGATCTGTTCTAAGTGGAACTGCTTTTAATCCATAATTTTGTGTGTGGCTGTAATGAAATCTCCACATTTTCCAAGAACTACTCAAATGCTAAACACTAACTTATCGACAACCGCTGTATCAATACAGAAGAATCAGTTACAGATAATCAGATTATAATTGATACACAGATTTTAGTAATAACCTGATGCTAAGATTTTATGGACAGAATTTAACCGATAAATGGATTTTAACTGATATACAGATTTCAGTGACTGAATTCAACTGATATGCAGATTTTATTGACAGACTTAAACTGATATGAAGATTTTAGTGACCGAATTTAACTGTTATATGGATTATAATTGATGTGTATGCAGATTTCAGTGACTGATATTAAGATTTTAGTGACAGAATTTAACTGAAATATACAGATTTCAGTGACCGAATTCAACTGATAAACAGATTTTCGTGACAGTATAAAACTGATACATGAATTTTAACTGATATATACAGATTTCCGTGACAGAATTCAACTGATGTACAGATAATGGTAACAGAATTCAACTGATACATGGTTTTAACTGTGAAGATTTTTCAATTAATCACTAATAAACAACAGATAAATAATCGTCTACTCACCGACTGATGCATTTCTGAATGGAGATGTTGACATAGTCCAAACACATCATTGAAGATGACATCACACTTCTGACACCAGATGTTCGTACCATTGTAGTACTCGGAGGCACCGACGTACATGGAAAGCGCCAATTCCAGCGCCTTCCTTTCTTTGTCTTCTGCCTTCTGCGCTACAGTTTTCGCCTCAAGCAACCTTCTTGCTGATGTTCCAAAACCTAGTGCCTTTCGATCGGCATCACTCAGCATTCGATCACGACTTCTGCGTCTTTCCCTGCTCCGTGATCGATCTCTGCTCCGGGATCGATTTCTGGTCCTGCGTCGGTAACTGTCGCGGCTTCTGCTTCGACTGTAACGGCGACTTCTGGTTCTCTTTCGATCCCGGCTTCTGCTGCGTGACCTGTGTTTCTTCCTATCCCTTGAGTGGGATCGGCTTCGACTTTTCTTGTCCGTGCTTATTTGATCCACGTGTTTCAAAGTTGACGATTCTTTAGGAGGTTCCTCATTTGGCTGTGATGCAAAAGTAGTTGGAGAGTTCTAGACAGCAGAATGAAATGTCAATGCAACACATAGTACACAGTAAAGACAAAGCTATGAAAAGTCTTCAGACAGGGGCTTAAAACTCAAAGCACTTAGATACAAGTTTGCATCTAGACACTTGCCATAGTGCCTTTTAAGTTAGTGCTGCAGATATTTGCATTGTGCAAATAAACAGATTCAATATCTAGCTGATTCAGTTATGCTAATAAATCAAATAATGATCTGAAACTGAAACATCTTTTTAGATTCGCAGCATTGTAAGCTAATTTGTAAAATTGAAAACAAATTTAACATGGACGTATGTAAGAAACATGAGGATGATCACACCTACGTGGAAAGTTGCGTACAGTCTCAAAGGGAAAAGGAAAAAGCAGGTGGGATAGTCATTCACATTTTGTGAAGACACGTTGGTTCTGTTCAGGAAATGGTCCTTTTCCCATAAATAAGGTGTATCCTAAAGGCTGGACCTATGCCAATTGTACAAAACTTCTATAGTTAATATTTTTTATATATGTCTTGTGAAATGATCAGTTTCTGTATGTATTTCAGTTTAATAGAGCAGTTATCTTCATCTTCACACAGCATGTACCCTGCTCTTATATAATTTATAATCTAATTAAAATGCCAAAACAATATTATCCAACAAACAGCCATAATATAGCTCATGTTTACTTACTTTCATCAAGCCATCAGATTGTTGAATGGATGAACTAGATGTCTGGTTTTTCATCTGCTGTGACAAATCTCTGGCAGTGTCCTGGAGCGCCAGGATTTGGGAACTAAGCTCTTCCTGCATTCGCATATTTTCCAGCATCATTGAGTCACGCTGACTGCCAGGAAGCCGAAGCATCAGGCTCGTCTTGTTTTGGTTGAGGCCGGCAAGTGCCTCCTCGAGTGCTTTTATGTTTGAGAGAGTTTCGCTCAACACACGACCCACGGAAGAATCATTATGTCGATAACTCAGACCAGGCAGCGCTGCTCCTTCGGGCTTTGCCTTGAAATACAGACGTGACTCCAATCCACCAGAACTGTCGGGCAGTTTTGTTTCCGTCTGGTTATTCCAGTTTGGCGGCGGAGGATACTGAAAAGCAAATGAAATCTCGGGTTCCCTGGGCAGTTCACCCATCGATGCGTAAGACATCTTATTCAAAAACTGCTTAGTCGCCCTGTCCCAATTAATCTGATTTGAACTAGAATTCGCAGTTACGGGTGGCAATTGATTTGGTATCGAACTAGTAACCATAGGTGGGGTAATCGTCAGCTGGGGCATGGCTTGACTTGGTCTGACTGAGCGTGAATCTTTTCTAATTAAGTCCTGAACCATGTCCGAAATTCGACCGTCGAGCCCAATAGTTTTAAGGATTCTGTCAACAGTCTCGTCGCTGTCTTGAGACGTGGTCGCAGAAGGATAGTCTGCTCTTTTAGCCCCCCCATACATGTCGCCTGCAACAGAAATCTTTGGATAGTCCGACTGTGAGTACTGATCGACTTGCATCTCCTCGCTGGTCAACGGCGACTTCTTGGTGGACGCTGAACCTCCCTGAAGCAGAAAGTTGATTTTTTCCATCAAGTCATCACTAGTACCCTGGCTGCTGTTTTTACCAGAGTAGCCTGAGGCTTGTACATGAGTTTTAGGTTCTGGCAGTCTTGAGCCATATAGATATGCATCCTCCGACTCAATATCATTCGTGGAGGTTGGGAAGAGGGTGGTTCTCTCATGACGCATGGAGTATTGGTTGTCGTAGGAAGGCCGATGTTCATGACTGTCGTTGCGAACACCTGCACTTCCGTTGTTGGGAGCGGCACCACGTAAGTAATGATCCGTAGGAAACAGCGAAGCTCGGTTTGGTCTTAGGTATCTCATATCAATCTCAGACGCACTGAAGTCCTCATCTTTAGAAGTAACTGACAGAGAAGCATCCGACTCCAACCTAGTGGGTTCTGCAGTTCTTTCTGCAGAGATGGACTTGTTTTTGTCAAGGCCAATGGCTCGTGACACGATGTCCAAATTGTTCTTGAGCTGAGACAGAAGCTGCTGCCGCCGATTTGACATTGTGTTTTACTGAAAAAAGACACAGTAATATGTAGACCAAAACAAGCACATGTGCTAAAAAGGAAGGGAAACCAATGCAGCTCATCGTTAAAGGCAGGGGCATCCAAATAGGGGGGCAGAGGAAAATGCCTCCAATTTCAAGTAGGGGATAATTTTTTTAGTCTTGGGGTGGGGGGGTGGGAATATCTTGCCTTCCTAACACTGGGGACCGGGGCTTTGCCTCCATCACTCAGGGGTGTAGGGATTGACGCCCCTGGTAAAAGGGATAACTTTGTACACACCATTAACACCTAATGAGAGTAACAACACCAAACAAACTGTCACTGATAATTAAATAATTATATTAATACACAAGATTACAAACTTTCAAGCATTAGAATGTTCATAACCATTGTAACAAGCTGCGTTTTCGCCAGCATGATTACTGAATAAACGAAAATTGATTGATTTTTGATCATCAGTTTTGAAGATCATGGTTATTCAGTTGGCTACATTATTCAATGAAGTTTTGCCTAAAAGTTCGTACTAAGTCTCAGTGTTGTGCATTCCTTGTTACCTGTAACGCATTACTCTAATTACTATGTTATAACTAATGCAACAATCAACAAATTGACTGTGTATGTATCAAAACAGACAACCTTGGAGTTACGAAAGAGTGCAGAGAAAATAGGCAATAGGAATTACGATGATTATCATAGGAATAGATTCATTTGTATGGCATTTGCATGACGAAAACACACTGAGCTAGTGTGTCAACACGTGGGATCTCTCGATTGTGTGATCGGTCAATATTGTACACAAAAAGTAAATTAGTAACAGTAACTGGCTGCTTTAACGTGATAACGGTAACAATAGAAAATTGTTTTAACTTTCTGTTACTTGAAATTAAGCTTGTGCAGAATGCATTGTCTAGACGAATAATAATTGCGCTATAACCATTGTGTAATATATTGTGATACGGTGTACCATTCATTAGTGAACATGAAGTATGCAAATGATAATTCTACATAATTATCTGATCTGGCATTTCAGTATGAGCATTCACCCCATCAATTTGTCATAATGCTGATTATACGCTAAAAGATCAATTTGGTGAAATAGGACATTTCAGAGCGGTAACTAAAGTAACAATAGTTGTTGTAGTCCAATAACTAGTCCTGGTAGTAGCTTGGTTTAGTAAGTTATGGATTAGTTGCAGTCGCTTGAGGTGTGTGGATTCGAAGTCTAGGTCCTATAGTTACATCATCGCTATAGTGCTGCACTCTGCCACAATTGCCACCACCGACCCTCACTAGGTTTACCCTGACCCCAAACGATCATAACGTCACTTTCTTACTCTCAGATTGTGTTGTTAGTTATGAAGCCGTTCAAATGGCTCAAATCATATCCGTTGTGTGAAATGCTTACTTTAATCGGGAAAACTTGGATTGGCAGCATTTTCAAGCATTCAGCTGGTGTGTAATAATGAACTTAGTAAATGCAAGAAACATTAAAGCCCACGCACAAAAGTCGAACATAAGTGGATACGTGCTAAATGCAAATTGAGAATACGGTCTGGCACACTTCGCGATTTTGTCCAGTGCATCTGCATGAGTTCGTCAACCAAACCACCATATTTAATCAAAACACTGTTAAACTTAGCAGCTACATCTGGTATAATTATAACGGTGCTAAAGAAATCAACTGAAACAACTCTTTACCAACGCTGTGCGATTGTTGTAAAACAACGTCGTTCACTGTCAACATCTACATGCGGTTCAATTAGACAACATATTTAATCAGTTTTATAATTACCTCTAACAACACAGCAAACAGAAACAATTTTCAGATGGAAACAACAAATTTACACAACTCGGATACAAAATGTCGGACCATAGATTGTAGCACAGCTTGTTGCTACCGTTTGCGTGCCCATTACTCTATGCTATAACCAACAACACTTTCAAATCTTCGTCACAGTTCGCAATCTGATAGTGCCGATCCCATGCCTGGCGACACTAGGGATCGTTGTTATCACACAGTATCGTCAAACTTAAACTACTACTACAAACGTGTTTAACTCCGAGTCTCCACCAAGCCTGGATACAGAAAGAAGGCAACGCTGATGATCTTCGTATCCTTGCCTCTGGTGAATGTTGTCCATCTCATCATGTCAACAGTTCAGTTAACCTTTTTGAAGCTTCAGCACATTGTCTTGAAGATTTTGCACTCTTGTGCATAATAACTCCCGAGTCCATTTCTTTGTCAGCCACTTTCAATACAATATTCACATGGATACTCAGTTTTTCTTCCCACCCCCATATGCATCACTGAACATTTTCAAAATTAGAGCACCTGTCAGGCCTGTGATCATCAGAACATGCTGCTTAGATCTGCCTGCAGTAACTCCCTTCTTCTTCATCCCCATTGTAACATTGTTTTATCTAATCTGTATGCTTAGAAATTGTTTGATAAAGTTCCAACGTCTATGTGATTAATAAAAGCACAAAAAGTAATGGCCCAAGCACTGAATCTGGCACCACACGTTCACACATAACACTGTTGCCCAGTTAACATGTTTATCACCAATGTTAATACTACTTTATTCCTGTTGTACTTCTAGTCTACATTGATTTGTTTTGTTGAAGATCTGAGCTAATGCTGCCCCAATTTCGTCCCTCACTTCTTATAAAATTTTGTGGTTTTTAGCGTTTTCAGTTGTTCCACCACATTTTCATTAGTAAACATTATCTGTGTCAATCCCTACTTGACACTCCTTATAAATGTTTGGTCAGGCTCTGGAATATTTTCTAATTCTGCTCAAAGTTCATCAGTGCTTCTTTGTGTACATTATTACTTAAATTTCTTTTATTTACATGTTTGCTTCTAAAATTCTCCCGTCTGGTAACACTCTCAAGATCAACATCCAGTTCACTCTTTGTCTCCTTCTGATCGTTCTTCCATGCTTCGTTCTTCTCTTTCTTTGAACCTCACATGTTACTCAAGGCCTTGTCTTATTTATTCTATGTGCTTCAGTATATTTTCTTCAATAGAGTAAAGGGAAAATTGCATGAAAATGGATCTGAAATAAAAATTCATCCATTGTATGAACATCATTAACATGATTAACTCCCATGCCCATTATTTCACTGACCAAATCTTTTGATTTAATTAACTCTAGTAACTTATAATCTGCTTTAAAGAAATTGAGCCTAATCACATGAACTTTAACTGCTTCATGACAAATACAACTTTTACTGCTTCACAACAAATTCCCATCTTATTACCTGATGGTCATTAGTACTAAAATGATCACCAAAGCTCACATTCTCTACCCTATCTTCAAAATGTAGTCTCATCTGGTCAACTCCATCTCATGCTGCTGCATAAAGCTGGCATTAACAAACTCTAAGAAAATCCTATCCTTCTTTGATGCTTTAAAATTTTTCCAAATTAATATGGCATTTGAAGTCACCCAAAATCAGAGAAGTTTCCTAAGCCCATTAACTACTAGTATTTATTTCCCATCACTGAATGCACAAAAGGTTCTCTTATCGACATCAATAGCCATTGAAGCCAAATAATGTGAAAATGTCGGATCCAAGTTGGCCAATTCACGTAGAACATAGCATTAAAGATTAAGTTATGAGAGACGTGGGCAGACGTTGAGGATAGCAAGGGTCCAGAATTAAGGTCTTGAGACAGTCTAAATGAGGATTCATCCTGAATAAACAATGATTTAAATGAAACGAAAGAGAATTTTGTGGCTGCATTAAAGATTGAGTGGCATAAACTGTGAAGACCATCCTGTACTAGTTGTCCCATTTGAATGATTTCCAATGACTAAGAATTGACGGAAATCTCCTACTTTGAAACATTGACTGGTCAGTTATCGAAGGCACGAGCGCAAAAGTGCATGCAAACAGATTGAAAGACAGGTGCAATTCTATTCTATGGATTTATAAAGCGCCTCTCACATTACAACCTAATCAGAGGCGCTCCCAGCGCGAAAAACCCCTAGAGAAAAGCCTTAAGAGAATGAGCAGAAACACTTGTGCTACTAGATAAGATTGCAGCACAAGTCACAGCAGGAAGACTGTTCCATAGCAAAGGGCCAACAGAGGCATTTGCACGATGATGAGCTGTGACAGTTCTAAAATATGGGCGTTTAACATTATACTGCACTAAGGTGTAGCAAAATTGTATTTAATCCTTGAGTTTCCCAAGATCATAGCTAGGTCCTTAGAATCACCCAGAGAAAATTATGGTCGCTTTCTCTCAGCCATCACTAACAATAGAAAGATCAAAAATGAACTTCAGGAGCAACCTTATTACACTGGTTAAAGACTTAGATGATATTTCAAACGAGATTTTGAAAGTACACATGAAATCGGCAAGATACCGGTAATAAATTACATGAAACTGCTTTATAAGATATCATAGTACATCTGAAACATCTTCAAAGCTCTGCATGCTTTCAACACAGGATTTGCACATGTAGCAGTGCACTCTATTTAACAATTAAGCAAGTAAGCATGGAATTTATGTCAAATTAGTGCCATGAACTTAAATTCATCTCTCTCAACAGCAGTAACTTAATCTTCAGCTGCACTAAAGAATATATATTATTACAACATATACACTAGTAGATTGTTCAGATTTCAGTTATGTCAATGACCTCATAACAATTCCAATCACCAAAATAAGTTAAGGTCAAGAACCAGATTATGCTAGTAGCCATATTCACCAATAGTTTCCATAATTCTTTATGCAGTACATTAAGTTGTCCAAGAACAGCTAGAACCTCAAAGTATACCAAAAATATGGATGTAACTTCCTTTTCTTTGCAGTATTTTAACATAAAAAGGCATAGAACGTGAATTAAAAAACTGAAACAAGAACTCTCGCAATAAAACTCGAGTGGCTCACACAGAAAGCAAACAAACAATTACCTATGAAATAATTATTTATAACAGGACATGACAAGGAAACATTGTATTAATCCTGCTATCTCTTCTTGTCGCCCTTTTGCGTTCGCTTTTTCTCCGTTTCCTTCCGTTCCTGTGCTTTCTGTTTCTGCCGTTCGCGATCTTCTTTGTCCTTTTGTTTCTTGTGCTCTGCTTCCTGCTTTGCTCGATCTCTCTCTGTCCTTTCTCTTTCCTTCACCAAAAGCACGTTCATGTTCCTTACAAGTACTGTCAAGAGTGTTAAGGAAAATATCATTCTGTCGGTTTTATTAATCGCAATGGACAGCTGCAAACATCGAAAGATATTTCTTTCTGTCAAGCTCAATTAAACTACAAAGACATTATTAATAAATCACAAATTATAACTTTTTCATCAAGTTAAAATCAACAACAGGGCAAAAAGCATAACACAAAAATGGATAAGACATCTGAAATGAAAGCTCAATCCATTTTTATGCCAATGTATCTTAATGTTAAATAATGTTTTTAAGATGAAACCAATAGGACGAAAATATCAGTCAACATGACAATTATTTGTAACTTAATGCCAAGTCCGCCTGATACGACAAAATGTCGACTGAAATATATCAGTTAAAGGCTGCGTTTAAGGTTTCACCTTTGTACTTTTTATAATTATGCCTACTACAGAAATCCTGAAAGCCCACGACAACAGCAACGCGATAGCATTTCTGGAATTGGTGAAACTATGTGAAACATGTTACATTTGAAGCACGACAAAAATACAACAGACTGGGACTGACAGGATACCACCCACAGAGATGAGACTTCGATGTCACCAACTTGGTAAATCTTGGAGCGGCAACAACCATCAACCGTGTACCATATTCAGCGACCAATATGACTTGGCCTGTCTTGCACTGACATTGTGGTAACAGAAATGAATGATGTACTGCTGGTTAGTGACGCAATAGTGCATCCAAATGCTCGGATTCCGTACTCGGTGGAAACCACATAATTATTGTTCCAAAACCTTGACATTTGTGGAAGCAAATTTTGCAATGGCTGGTTCCGTTGCAAATGCATTTGTTTGCCCAAAGTATTATAGGTGGTCAACACATCATAAATCAATAACAATCGCGTAGGGAATAAACACCGGCGTCTCTAATCGAAAATAACCGGCAAATATCAAAGAAATTGCTCTGATACGGCAAATGACCAAGAATGCTAACCTACAACGGAGACCAATCCCAAGACTGTTCCTTTAAGACCAAGACTGACGCATTCGAGACCAAGACCAAGACCGATGGTCCGAGACCAAAACCAATAAATTCGAGACCAAGACCGCAGTTTTCCAGTCTCGAGACCAAGACCGCGGTCTCGAGACCACATCCCTGGTGGAAATTGTCTACTTGGTTATGTCCTACACTGTGTGTCCAATTGAATCCATCTTTGATTACTTTCCAGTTAGCTGAGTATCACTTGTCAAAAGATAAATTTATGTTCTTAATTACATTGCATGTTGTCTAGGCCAGTGCACAAAGTGCCTGTAATTAGCTTGTATATTTATAATTAAAATTACAAAGGATACATTCTTCATTGGATAATGCAGCTGTCGATGCTGTCGAAGCAGCCGCTCCCGATGAAGTAGACGCTACAGCTTTGCCTTCACCAAGAACATTGTCTAAACTGTGACTGTTAAGGGCAACATTTTTTAAACATGCAAAACCACAATCACTTCAGTCCATATTGTTATTATAACTACTCTAATAAGTATTTTCAGTACACACTGCACCTTAAACACCGACCTCAATCTCACAGCAAACAGTCTATGTGAAGTTGTATCCATTAAGAATCCATTAGCGCCGCTGATTTGAGCGGCGCTTTAAAAATGTTCATTTCCAATTACAATTTACAATTTGCTTTAAAAATGTTCATTTACAATTACAATTTGCTTTAAAAATGTTCATTTACAATTACAATCTGCTTTAAAAATGTTCATTTACAATTACAATTTACAATTTGTTTAAAAAATGTTCATTTACAATTACAATTTACTGGCTGCGATAGCATGAAATACCACCAACGAACAACACAGTTAGCCATTCAAGATCAACCGATGGCTTCATCTCGGCCTTAGTATTGCTTTGATCGAAGCCAACGTTTTAATATGCAATAAAGAAATACCATCATAGTAAGCTATCTTTAAGTACCTAGGTGTCAATTTTATTTTTCAACCTGAATACGTTTCTTGGTTACTAAGGAGACAAAGTGACTCCAGATGAAACATTCATTGTGTCTTCCTTTGTCCTCCTTTCTGGCTGTCTGTGTCCTATTTTGACTACTCCAATCCCAATCTTGGGGCTAATGTTATAAAATGATTGAAGTATCATCACAAAAAGTAAAGCTCTCATACAGATTTTAACCATCGTTAAAATGATTTTCAAAGATTGACATTTGACATGCCATTTTTCATTTTTGCAATGCTCAAGAGAAGTTTTTTAAAAACACAAATCAGGTTCTTCAAAATAGCAAAAAAATTTACATAAATCTATATATAAATATTTGGTTATGGTTATTGGTTATATAATTTTTTTAAATAAATTTAACTGCAATGCATTTAGAGCAGCTATTGTATTGTATTTATTAATTTATATAGCGACACTCACAGCAATGGCTGTTCAGTAGTGCTCCCAGTGCGAAAATCGCAAGACCTGACAATTATTTTGATGACGATACAGTTGGAGAAGGATGTAGGAAGTGACCCTGAAGGAATGGTATCATGTAAGAGATGATGGAAGGGCATTCCATAAGAGGATGGAAGTGCATTCCATAATGGGAGGGAAGTGCATTTCATAAGAGGAGGAAAGGGCATTCTATAAAGAAAGAGAAGGGCATTCCATAAAGGGAGGCAAGGGCATTCCATAAGGGATGGAAGTGCATTCCATAAGGGGAGGAGAGGGCATTCCATAAAGGGAGGGAAGGGCATTCCATAAGGAAAGCAAAGGGCATTCCATAAGGGGAGGGAAGGGCATTTTATAAGGGGAGGGAAGGGCATTCCATAAGGGGAGGGAAAGGCATTCCATAAGGGGAGGGAAGGGCATTCCATAAGAGGAGAGAAGGGCATCCCAGAAGGGGAGACAAGGTCATTCCATAAAGGGAGGGGACAATTGATGGTCTAGGAAGCGTAGTTACTGTCCAAACGTCAAGGCTGACTGTGATAAAGGTACTTTGACACAGCCATGTCAAGGGGATGGTCTCTATAGGCAAAACAGATTTTTACCATTCATTATTGATTTCCAAAAAGATGCATAGCAGATATAACAGGAACCTAATTATAGATGCCATAATGAATTTGAAGAGGAGGGAGGAAGGAAAGGAGGAAAAAATGGGGAGTCACAGAGGATTTTAACCCCAAAGTTTGCCAATCAAGTCTCTCTGAAAACTGTCCCTGTCAGACGCAGCTAGGCCGGGGACGCTATATCAAGTATATTTCATTGATTGATTGTTTGATTGATTTGTACAGATGCTCTGCATGGAACAATCTACACGTATTGTATTTAAACATTTCTATAGCGATTCTTGTAGGGTGAACCGCTCAGAAGCGCTGCCAGCGCGCAACGCCCCATGAGAAGAAGCAGGGTTTGAGATAAGCAACAGAGGATGATGAGAGACTATTAGATGGAATTTTAGAGCAAACAGATGAAGGAAGTGCATTCCACAGAAAACGACCAATCTATTTAAAAGGATACTCTTCCCCATCAGAGATTTCAGCATACTGTGCCAGAATCACAGCCTTCCTCTCCTGTGACTCTCTGCTGATGGGCCTCACTTGTGATATCTGCACAGCATTCTGTTGCTCGATGATGGAGTGAATTTTAAAATCAATATTGTCCACATCTAGTAAAAGCAAAACAAATAACAACAAATTATGTCCCACTAAGTCATGATCAACAACCTCTTGGTTCTACAAATCTTAAATGTGTTAGTACAGCACTAGCCAAATGGATGACAGAATGAAACTCCATCACTGAGGTATCAAGCGCATAAACCTTGGCCAAATACGAAAAAAGTAATGTACAGTAATGACATCAGTTATATTTCCTAATAAGCAGCTAGAAACTCCTAATTACAATGTCAAATGTCAACACATGAACTATCAGTTAAACAACAAATTGAAATTCAAATGTCATATTATGCATAAACCTTCTGGCCTCCTTAACATATACCAAAAGGCTGTACCACACCTTTGGCCAACAACCCAACAGAGAAGATAATCTGAATTAGACAGTATAGAACTCAAATGTGTTTCCCTCATAATTCTGGGAATCGAGAATAATTTCTATTATGTTGTCTAATGTCTATACATAAGCACATCATTGAAGAATCAATAAATGATGAATAATAACAAAATCTGCTATGCATATTCATTCATTCAATCAGAGCATTTACATAGTACCCCTTCAAGGCCTTCGTGAATATACTCTGGAGCGCGTCCAATTCAGCCAGAACTAAAGAAAACAGACCCAGATTTCTTAAAGCACCCCCACCTCTAGCACAGTTAGCCCTGAAGTGAGGACATACACAATGGTGAGGAGAAAGTAATATCAAATCGAAACAAGAAGGGAAAGGACACAAGAAGGTAAGTTGTATGGATATTCATTACACAGACATGCCTAAGAAACTTCCACCAGTCAACCCAACAGATGCTCCTCATCCGTAATCTCGTGCAACCATCCATACTGTACATCCATTCCATAGTCACTCTCTATAGTTTCACAATTATTCAAAGTGCAGACCTTTGTCGGCTTTGGTGTCTGTGTCGTCAGACGACAGCTCCTTCCATTTCTTAATCATCTCCTGACACTCATCCTCAATAACACTGCTCTCCTATAAAGACAACAAACAGAAGACATTTTTAATACAATATTTTACATACAGAGCAAACCATTTCAATGTGTCACACTGGCTCAGACACCAGTGCCATTCAGTGTAACAAATGGCATTATCCCATTCTCTACTACTCACTCAGGCTCAGTAAAGGTCATCACTGCTCTGGGAGTGCAGCAGAATTGGACAACTGATGACTTCAACTGTACAGAGCATCCTCTGACAATCTTGCCTGTGTGACTTTATGTAGGAGATACTGTGTTCATCAGAGAGGTTTCTCAATTGGCTCTGGTTGAACCCAACAAGAAAAGCAGAAAACCTAGTTAGGCATAATATTATACCAAATGAAGAAGCAATTAAGCTGTGATTTCCTGACTGTTAATAAACAAGCAGCACACCCAGGGCAAGGATCATGAATTTGTTGATTCCAGTCAGAAAAACGCAAACCCAAGAAAAATCCATAAAACCGTAATGTACACAAATATATGATATATCAATACAATCTCATGGTGTTAATAAACCAAGCCAAATTGGCAGATCCTTTGGATTGATTTAAGATACACCTTTGGACTGCATTATAGTGTTTCAGATTCAGATTACAGGAATTGCAGCCCAGAGACAGACACAAATGAAGGTGATGGGGCTTGTCCCCCTCGACCTCCTCGGGATCGCCGCCCCTGGATTGAAGACTAGGAGCCTACTGGTCAAACGATCCACTGTTGGCAACTCCACTCATCAACAGCAGTCTTTTGAGAAACTGATGGAATATGTTTTGATGAGTACTTAAGTTCTCTTTGCATTCTTATTATGAAAACAAAGTGACAAAAATATTATATTGCTAAATAACATATTGTGAAAATATTGCTATTTTGGCTTGGCATATCTTGTAGGGTGTGGGTAAAATGTGAACCGCGAACCGGCGGATCGGTAAAATGCGAACTGTTTGCGAACTTGTTTTCGATTGGCTGCCAAAAGTCACATGACCGGTTCAAACCAATGGTTTTCATTTATATTTTTATTCAAGCGGTTAAAGGTTTTCGGTAATTATCTATAAATTATACTAGCCATGACCCTGAACCCAATCCCTAACCCGTAACCCACCCTCACGATGCCCACCCTGACCCTCACGATGCCTTAACCTGATCCGTTGCGCTTATGGTTCGCATTTTATCAACACCCTATCTTGTATGTGATGGCATATATGTTAAATAAAGTCACGAGGGAGCAGTAAAAATGTGTTTTCAAATCAAATCAAACTTCTCAAACAACCAAACGGAAAGTCATCAGTAATAATTCAACGGAAATTATTGACAATTTTACAGCGAATTGTAACGTTGATAACAGCGGTGGAAGAGTAAACTTAATTCAACGCAAAGGCAACTTAAAAAATTGCTGTAACATAAAAGCATAACCTCGGTACCACTATATGCTTTAAAACTAAATAATTTTAAACTACGGATTTTACATAACAAAGGGACCGAAGTATCGGTTACTCAAGTTTGCCGTTCGGCTTAACCTTTAACAACAAGCTCTGTCAAGCAGTAGCCCAACACTAACCACTAATTCGCCAAGAATACCAAAAAGTGATTCGCTTTTTTCATCTTCTGGTGTGTCGGCTTCTAAAATACCAGAAATGTAAGAAACAAAGACATCTAGATCAACGTCTTGATTGAGATTCAATAATTTCTCCGACAGCCATGTGTCAAACCTTCCCTGTATGGGAGACGCCATGTTGTTGTCTAACTAAACCGTGGCCAAAGCCTACTGATATTATTGAGATCATTATCATGAACTCGAAATGTTACAGCACTCGCTAGAGCGAAACCCAATGTGACGTCAATTGCTTACTTGCGTAACAAAACGCGCATCGAAATATAATTATATTTGAATAGGTATAATCCACAATTATATCTATTCTAAAGTCGCCTTGACGTCACTTTGATCTAGCAATATCACAAGATTTAGTTGACCTTTTTGTCCTGGGTGGAGTTGGGTGCACTTACAGTTGTTATCTTAAAAGGACGCCTATAAATTTTGGAATGAATGAATGATTTTCGTATTTCATGCCGTTTCTGTTTCAACTTTCAATAGATTTATTACTATGAATAGTGCTTTTAAACCATGGTTGTAATAAGTTTTAAGTTCATACAGCAATAATTATCATTAGCAGGTCTATATAAGGGCTTATGACGGCCGCTTGTATTAGAGTGGCGCTTTAGAAGCGTTCAGATCGCGACTATGTTTACAACCTTATGTCCTTACCTCGTAATGTTATATATTCAACATCTCCTTGATGTGTTACTTTCTGTCACTCAAAGACTCACGCCTGCAAAGACTACAATTAGTGGGCCCTACGGCCTCTACGAATCCTGCAAAGAGTTAAGTAAGCGTTGAGACAATAAAATCATTACCGCAACAATGGCAGAACTAAATTCTCTAAGTACATTCGCATCGTAAAATACCACATGTACCTATTGAATGAACTCAGAGAAATGAACCAAGGATTCTCTTGGTCCTTGGGAATGAAAAAACGTTAATGAGAAGTTGAGGATGTCTTATCCGGAACAGATGTCAATAATATGACGTAAAATCGTAGTAAATAGAAGACGCATTAACCTCCACGCACACGCATTACATTATCGCATCGCTTACTTACTTGTCTAACAAAACGGGCACCGTCTCCTTGACGTCACTTAGACTTAGCAATATCACGAGATTTAGGGCTGTTGGTTTGGTTTCGTAGGGCCCAATTGTGGTCTTTATTCCGGCGACTTTTATTATTCTTAGTAGAGTTGAGGTTTCGGCTGACAGACGACAGCGTAGTTTATGCCAAGGAATACTTTACGGCAAAAAGAAATGGTTCCGTAACGACTGTACGCGCGTGAACGCGACTTATTCTGCGGATGTGTTTTCGGTGACACCTTGGCCTTAGGTAGAAACCTTAGGGAAGCTTGTAGTTTCTAAAGGTGCCATTTTGCTTCTTGATTTTCGTAAACAAACCATTGCATTATCGTATTTGCTGTATTAAGATTACTGTATTTCCTAAATGTTTTATTTGGATCTCGTTCATTAAAGCGGAAATAGAGTCAATATTTACTCGTTGTAAAAAGGAATTGAAGGCAGTTTGTTATAGGCACAACATGTCGGGCCATATAGCGAGTTTTGTATTAGTGAACTACAGGATCTGTATACCTGACCTGCGGAAGTGCATATTAGCCGTTGTGATACCGTTTTGATGCCCTATTGTATTTAAAACTTATTATTGAAGAAAGAAGTTGCGCGATTATATCGAAATTTAAATGTTAGGCATTGGTTAAGTTGCCGCAGAACATTAAGATTCTGGGCACAAATGAATTACAAGTCTAATGCAAATAGATTCTGAACTCTTACTGCACGTGAAGGTTTTAATTTAGGAAAGGCAAGATGACCTCCAAATTTGTCGACAAGATTGATCCATACCACAAGGCTGTAAGGAGGCACCGAAAAAGTGAAGGCTCATCTCGTTATCATAACAAGGATGCCACGGAATTAGAACCTTTGGCTCTTCTGAAAGGTAAGATAAAGAGGAATTTGCATAGTTTATATAAAATATTGAAGCTTCAATTATTGGATCAGTATTTTAATGTTGAATAAATCTTCTGCGAAGTGCCATCTACGAAAGGGCCCCAACAAAGTTGGAATTATGGGTCTACCTCAACCATTTGCCGATGCAATTAAGTTATTTGTTAAGGAACAAGTTAACCCTACCCCCTCAAACCAAATACCTTTCCTTCTTGCCCTAACAATAGGCCTAATCCTAGCTTTAATAATATGAATAATTTAACCCCATTCCCATCAGTCATTCTTCTTTCTATTCAGAATTCTATATTTTCTTTGTGTCTCAAGAATAAACGTATATACTACCTTTCTGGCTGGATGAAGCTCAAATTCATAATTGTCTGTGAGGAAGGCAAAGGGAAACCATCTCATATGAACCTACTTCTAGCAGTGAACTCATCATCGTCGTCGTCATCATCATCATCCTCTAGAGCTTTGCAATATTATTCAGTTGATGCATGACAGTTTTTCAGTGATATAGGTCCCATACATATGCTATGCTGACTTACTAGCATATATGAGTTTTAGATTGCTGGTTTTCTGAGTCATTGTTTCTTTGGCATGACTGCCATTACCAAGTGAATCTTCTATGATTTCAAGTTCAAGTGTGACAGTTTTAAGTGTTGCTCGCTGAGTTCGATCTTCATTGTTTGTTTCTGAATACTGTTCAGAAGAGTCGCTTGGAGATAAAAACAGTTGGGTTTCCGACAGTCCAACAGGACTTCTTTTGTAACTGCCCAACTTGCTCTAAAACTTACCATGAGGGGGCCTAATGAGCTGCTGTGGTATTCTATGGATAGCACTTATGGGGTCCAAGTTGGGATGAACATTACTTACTGTTCTTCTATTTTTGACTGGTTCCTTATCCTTTAATCATAAAATACATTTAGTTTTTGAAGGAAAATATTTCCTACTTAATTCTGGCTTTATTTAACAAAATTGTCTATGTATACTTCTAGATGTTATTATGTGTATATAGACTAATGGTTCCTGAAGCAAGGAATTCAGTTAAATAAAGTAACAGTCACTGTTTAATAATGTTGCACTTTAAGACATAAGTGTTTACTTAGTGATTTAGGTTTGAATTAATGAATTTTCTTCAAACTCATTAATTATGAGCAACAGCGATGCTATGGTGTGCCTAAAACAAATTGTCGCAGCATGCATAAAAGTATTGCATATGGTATTTTTTTACACAGATACGGCAGCCGGTGATCAGAACACATTACTGATTAAAAAGTTGGGCCAGTGTTGCTATGTGTTCGATTTCTACGACCCCATAGCGGACGTCAAGAGCAAAGAGGTTAAGAGGTCATGTCTCAACGAACTAACTGATTTCCTTACAACAAATCGAGGAGTCCTAACGGAGGCTGTCTATCCCGAGATTCTCAAAATGGTGAGATTCTGTTTCTTTCTGTCGTTGATCTGGGGAATAATTGTTAACTTCACGAGTTGATTAAATTGCAGTTTGAGTCTAGTGTGTCATGCAAAATAGATTACTCATTGCTGCTGTTTGTGGCTCTTCCTCTGAAAGATGGTTCCGTTGCGAGACCATATCTATATTTATTTATTCTGACATTTGATGCCGCCCTTCCTCCAACATTTTTTTGCTCAGAAGTGCACACGCCTCCATGGCGCAATTGCAGTTGTACTGCAGAGCAATTGTGTGCGAAAGACTTACTCAAGGTCCCTGCACAGTGACCCAAGGATGAAGGTTGACCAACATGGCCGACCACATGCACAGAACCCTTTGCCACTATCACTATGATCATCTCTATTTTAGATGTTTTTGACTGAAATTTCTGTACTTCAATCATCCTTGAAGATATCCCCTTTAGACATGTCTATCATCAAATCAAGTATGTTTCTATTGTACACTGTTATTACATAACAAGCAGAAAAACGAAAAAGCTGTACAAAGGAACATTTTAGCAATAACATAATATTCTAAGGGACGGGACGATAGGGAAAAAGAATGACCCTATGGTCATGGTGGTCATCATTGTCATGCTTTTATTGCTCACAGAATTCTGATTCTCCACCAGTTTCTCAGTCATCAGCACAACCTTGGTTATAGCAACATTAATTTCTTTAGCTTTGAATATTAACTGTCAAGGGTTTGCATTATTTGGGCTTGGATGACATGATTTCAATTGAGTATTTGGCTGTAAAATGTACAACTGCACCATGTGGTTGATTCATTTTGTCAGCTCTTTGGTGTCAATGGTGTATGCTATGTTGTTTTGTTTGGGCTTGTTTTGGCCTGGTTGACATATTTTAATTTGGACATTATCATTATTATCGTTTATCATTTACTATTATCATTATTTTGTTATTATTTTTCATCAGACATGTATATCTGATTTTTATTTATTTTACGTCTATACGTCTATAAACTAGGTGCTTGATAGCGAAGGGGAAGGGGTTAGCCCGCTGGATGGTTAATAAAGAGGTCGGGTTCAAGTCTTCGGTGAAGGTTATTGAAATAGGCGACTGAGCGGAATGATGTGGTGCAGGAAGAGCTTTACAAAATCTTGATACACCCTACTGAACAATGCCATGCTTGTGTGTGCTCACCACATTATCAGACTGATGTTTTGCATGATACAGTTTCTATGGAGCTGTTCTTGCTATTCATTGAAATACTATATACTGTATAATGTGCGCACAGATTGCCAGCAGCATAATGGCCATTAATCAGAGGGGTTTAACAATCATGGCGGTTAGTAATTGTATGGGCATAGATATAAATGACCCATTAGTCCTTGATGCAGCATCTTTTCTATGTGGGAGATGTGACAGTTACATTTCTGTGACAGTCAAACCTAGGATTTGCTGACTTTCAATGTTAGAAAGATGTATGTACATCTGAGAGTTGTGTACACCAATTGTATCAAAGTCTTCACATACGTTATTCACTTGCATTACTTGGCCATTGTTGATATTATTGCCAAGTTATAATCAATGTTAGCCATGCTTTTCATGTCTTCAAACAATACTAAAGTGGACGGAGTGTGTAATGAATGCTAACAATATACTATATTATTATTTTAGGGATATTATAACAAAATACAAAACTCTGCATTACAAGGCTAATGCTGAACTTGCTACCTAACAAATGGTTGAGTTTGAATGGACAGATTGCTCTTTAGCTGGAGTGCTTGGAACTTTTCTCTTGCTTGTGAGAGTACTTACCTAATGCCAACAAACTTGTGTGTGGGCTTATTAGGGATTACTAATATATGCAGTCTAAAGTACTTCTGTTGGACAATACTGTCTGCTGTAATTGACCTAATTTGTCTATCTGCAAAGCCTTATTTTCACTACATGTCAGGTCATTTGTATACTTGACTATGATTTCACTAATAGGTATGTTGTTGTCAGACTTTCAAGAGCAAAGTGCATGCATAATTAGGCAACCTGATCTCAATGTTAAGAAAAGATATTCATCTCATTTCATCATCACGATTGCATTCAGTACATGTAATTGGTCTTGGTGGCTTTGGAATCTATGTTCAGTCAGGCTGGATTTGCTAGTTTTATGAATGATAAACACCACTGCATGACCAATTAAAGTTGGCAGTCTGTCTGATCAATGTATATCTGCCATTCTCACTTTCAAACCTATCACCTTTAGCCTATGTAGCCGATCTTAATAAACAGTGACTGAATTTAGGGTACTGTGCTCTTTGGTGCATTCAGCACCCCATATAATTCCACCTAATGCTGGGTTAAGTATGTTTCCTGTTCCTCAAAATCATTTTTGCATTAAGTGCTATACAACTGAGCTGCAATTTATGAGTAATGTATTTTATCGAACTCACACTTGTACTTTACGCCTGTGTGTGTAACTTGTGCTGAGCCATCAGTGAATTTGGACATCAATGCCACATCATATTGAGTGGAACACATTTGTCTCAGAATATGTTCAACCGGTTCTGTGTCTATAGTCCACATGTTCGATAGTCTGAAGGTTCGATAGTCTGAAGGTTCGATAGTCTGAAGATTGCATGGTGTCCAGTCGATAGGTGATAAGATTGCAGTTTTAATGGTAGCTAGATTGATGAAAAGAATTATGTTTGGCTAGAAGCTGGATTGCACCATTCCTTTCATTCATCCAGCTTCCATTTAGCCATGATTATTTTCATATCAATCCAGCTCCCAGTTCTACACATTCGTTTGATCTTTTCATAAATTGATCCAGCTTCTAGTTAAATTAATGTGTGTGTATAGAATCTTCAGACTATCAAACCTTTGGACTATTGAACCTTCGGATTATAGAGCGGACACCATTCAAACTACCTGTTAATCAGCTGTGTGAGTAACTTAAGCTGTTACTTAATGCTGTGTCAAAGACTTTAATAAAATATTTTAAAAATTGTCTTTATATGTCTGCAGAAATAGCAATTGTTTCAATCAATCAATCAATGAAGCTTGATATGGCACTTCTTCACGAAATCTACACAGAGGTTTCAGAACTCCTTGGCCAGATCTATAATGAAAGCTCCCCGATTCCAACACATCAATGTACTGGCTACCTAGGCAGCAAAGAACCCAGTTTAGAACCATTTTCATTGTTTAGTAAATAACAAACCTGACCAACCAGCTTATCACTCATTAATACAGTGCATGCTCATTGGGTGGTCTGACTCGTTGTGCCAGGAACCAGTACGCTACCAGGGTCTCAGTCTTTCTTTATCATTGGCCTCCCCTCTGAAATTCTAGTTCTGTAATGTCATTTAAGTCAGTGTAGAAATCACATGTGTAACTTCCTAACATTGATCATATTGCATTGCCCTATTTGTTTTGGTAAAAAAATTTCTTTGTGGCTCTGTCCAGTGGTTTGCGAATTGATGCTTGTGCATTGTGATTAGGGCACTATAGAAGTTTCCATGTGGCGTGGTGGCCGATTGGTTAGAGCGGTTGGACCTTGAGCAAGTCCTTTGTGCACAATTGCTCTGTACATGGTACAACCGCAATTGCACCTTTGAGACGTGAATGCGCTTCTTATTCTTAACTACCCAGTAGTTGTAAGAAGGGTGATATCAAATTACGTTTGCATTGTATTGTATTTCCAGATTACATTAGATATGTGTTTCTGGCCTATTCGTGACTGTGTTCCTGTCTTATGATTCCAGAAGTGTTCAATAATGACTTTAATGATCATCATATCATAATAAGGAGGTGTGGCACAGTGGCCGATCGGTTAGAGCGGTCAACCCATGACGTTCAGGTGTGCTGAGCGCAAGGGTTCGAGCCTCGTCTAGGGCATCACTGTGTAGGGACCTTGAGCAAGTCCTTCGCACACCATTGCTCTGCAATACAACTGCAATTGCGCCGTCGAGGCGTGTGTATGCACTTCTGAGCAAAAGATGTTGGAAGATGGGCGGTATCAAATTTCGGTAATAAGAACAATAAGAATAAATTTTTTTATCATTATTTTCATTATGATAATATTATTACTGTTTGGTCATTTGTTTTTCGGATGATGAGCAGAGGTTAATTTCTCTTTGGGGTAAAGTGCAATGGTTGACAAGAATTTGAGTTAACCATCTTGCCCAAAAATTTGAGCTAACTAACCTTCTTACAAAAATACGAAGAGCTCACTGTCTATTAAGGTAATTTTTAACTGTGGAGTAGAGTGGAAGTTGTATTGTGAAAGTGCACAAATGAGGCTCGTTGTGGACCAGTTTTATGAGGTAAAGTGCTATAGTCTTAATGATATTTCACTTTTGGTCATGGTATATCAGAGTGAAAGGGTAGAATGCTGTTTACTTTTGGTTTTTGCTGAATAATTGATGTCTATGTGGTGTGAATTACCCACCATAAAGCACTTTTAGCCGTCGTTTATCAGTTAGCTAACTAATTGTTATTGTAACTAAACATTTTTAAACGCAGATCAAAATCAACGGTACTGATGATAATATGCTTGGTGGAAAATGAGATGGTCTTAACGTGCCTCTAAAACTAAGCAAGGGAGGGGATCAGCAGCTCCACACATAGGGAGAGAGGGAGAATGTTGCAGCTAGAGGAACCTACATAAGTAAGGCTCCTTGGAGCACCATCAGAAATCCATGGGTAGCCTGTTGGGGGTATAGAGGGCACCCTAGTGCAGAGAGCCAAAGAGGTAAGCCATAGCAGAACCAACAGGACAGTTTCACATATGTCGAGGTGAGAACTGAGGCTTTTGTCATAGCAGATTTAGTGCTGTTTGAGTAACTAAAACAATAATTTTAGGTATGGACAATAAGATCATAAGTGGACCATAACTGGGTGATATATATGAAATGAGCACCACTATCATGTGACCAATCATTGAAAGATGGTCCAGAGCGCTTGTGATCTTGTTTAAGTCTATAAAATGGCCATCTCAAGGAGGGTTCAAACTCTGCCAGTGTTTGGACTTTGACAGTGCCAGTTCCAAGCCTGGAGAAAGGAGGAGGGCGACGCCAAATCATCTTCGATATGGAACGGTGTCGTTAAAAAATCAACAACATGGTTCAAACCCTCAGTCTCTGCATTGCAGGGCAAGCGCTCTAACCAGTTGACCAATGTCTCCCACAAAAATGTTAGCAACAATGCTGATGCTCTTCCATTTCCATACAGGGCTTAATGCTCTCGGTGTAGACTAGTTAGTAAACGGTGAGCACTACAGAAGTTGCAAGGTACGCTGATAAACATGCAGGTACATTCCATTAAAGTAGGTCATTCTTTTGATTCGCCCAAAAGCGGGTCATTTGTTAGCCTTGCCCGGATATGTTGCTTGCTAAGACTCAATAGAGAGGGAAGCGTTTTTGGGGAGTTGTGCAGCTGCTGCCTGGTACTTCCTAGTTGCTTTCTTTTAACTCCAAAGTATCCCTGATAAGCGTCTTTTACATGGGCCTATGTGCGTATCGTTGTTTTGATATGCCTCTTAGTTAAGTTTTACTCTTAGTTGGCTTTGATCAGTTGATGGGTTTTATGACTGAGATATTTAGTTACAGTGACCACTGTATTATTGTGTGTGGTTTTAATAATATCTCAATTTTAGTTTCAGTTAGTTCTATTAAGATGGTTAGTCTTAATATTTAGTTTCAGTGTTTCTTCTTATTGTTTCCAAAGCATTTTTTGGATGGTGGGGAAGAGGAGGTTTGTTAGTTTTAGTTTTTGCCTTAGTCTCATGAACGTGTTTTAGTTTTAATAAGTTAATTTCAGTTTTAGTTTGAAGTAATTTAGTTTAAGTTGTAGTAATTATTTTGTTCTATTTGAACACTAGAGGCTTTCATGTTGGAGAGATTTTTTTTCCATAACAACCATTATTAGGGCTTAGTTGGACCATAAGTCTCCTGAATACGAATTCATCACATTGTCTTATGAAACGCAGCACTATAATTGTGATAATCCCAAACGTGGCTGTCCTTTGGTCGGCCATTTTCACTCGTGATGCTTGTGGTCAGAGATAAGTGATGTGACAGTTTCAACGTATCGGAATTAATTAATTGAACTTGTCACAGCAATGTACTGAGGCTTTAGTTACAAACTGACAATAGACGAATGATAGGGTTAAGGTGATAAATAAAATTGGAAGTAACAACACTTCAGTCTTGATCTCCTTGCAGGCTTGAAAGTAGCTAAACGATTATCAGTGGTGATTATCACTTACAGCCAGTGGTTAAATTTCTCATCCAGGGGTGCTGGATATCCACATATTTAAAAATTAAAAACTTAAGCCTACGTCAGGCTAAGTGGTAATCTGTTACAGATATAATTGCTATTTGCTATTCGGATATGCATAAAATGTGTGAAACAGGGTGTATATGGTTGAGTTTTGAAAGAAAACATGTATTTTGGAAATTCTAGATTGTGGATCTTATTTATTGGGTGATGGATCTTATTGTTGAGGTGATGGATCTCAAATCCGAGGTTCCGGATCTCAGATCCGGCGAAATCCGGCTGATTTTAACCACTGCGTACAGCACACCATTCAATACAAGGTGTGCAGGTGAGGGGTTCATGGTTGTCTGGTGGTTAGTGTGCTTCACTCTTACTCAGAGCCTACAGTTTGGGTCAGATCCCTGCCAAGTCCGCAATAGCCAATCCTCTTGTTTCTTTCCGATGCCAGGTAAAATTGCTGGGGTCAAGCCAAACACACACTTTCAGTGAGAATGGTTGTCAGTAGGGACCAGGGTGAGGATTGCGATCACACCAATGAGGTTAAGAAAGCAAAGTCGCTGAGACTTTGTTGCCATGGTTTCTTCTTAGAGTATGCACCAAAGGAAACTGCTTTTCCTCTATTTCTGTGTGTATAATGAGCTATTGGTTTTTAAAGCAGGGCTTCTTGAAGTTCCGTCGAAAAGGCAAAGTTTTGTATGAGCACTTATAAGTGGACAGAAAGGCATGTAAATATCAAGGCATGCAAGTTCCAGTATGTGCATATAAACATACGCTATAGTATACGCAGTGTTGTGTACCTCAGTGGGCTTGGCTTGGCTGCTGGTTAAACTGACCTGTGATGATCTATGATTTAAGCCCTACTACATGTATATAACTATATATAGCTATATATATGTATGCATGTATATATATATGTATATATATATATCCCTTTCAGGTTTTAGGCAGCATCAAAGGTGATATGTGAATGCATGTGTTGCTCTGTGTCAAAGAGTCAGATCATCCACATGAGCCAGCTTGTAAAGAGGGGGAGCAAAGGTTAACACACTGGAATGGGAAGTAGTAGGAAGCGATTCCAGCAACCCCTTCCCCCGTTGAGGTTGACTAAGTCCTCCATTCGTTATGCAGTGGATTGGTTAATTAGATGTACATGTATAAGGTGACTTGCTTGGCTGCTGTACAGTTATATTCGACTCCTGCCATTAATTTTGATCATACTATACTTGTAGTCATACTGTGACTGTGTTGATTTGAATGCCATTAAAGGGAGACAATAATGATAATAATAATAATTATTATTATTATTATTGTTATTAGCAGGTACTGGACCAAAGTCTCCTCCTTGTTTCAATGCCGGACTAGACTTTCTTTATAGCTAGAAGGGATTACACAGAAATTTTGTTCTCTGGTGATTTTGCGATGACTGCTAATGCAACTGTGGTGTATGCCTGCACAGCGTCCTACAGTTGGTGGTCGGCCTTTATAGATTGTCTGTAGTCATAGCAACCATCGGAATACCTTGCTTGGCTTGGTTTATATTGACTTTCTTCTTTCCAGTGACGCAGGCCACCGGGAATTATATAATTTGCCTCCCGGCTTGTGTTCTAATAGAGAATCATTGCTACTGTATGTAACAGTGCAGATCATTTATCTTGTTACCTAACGATGAAACACACTTTTAAATAAGTCCCATATATATCAATATCCATGCTTTTAAAGCATTGACTTTCAATTTCAAGCCTGAGGTCGCTGAAGTGAGCCTGACATGGTCACCGTGTTTACACTGGGATTTATTTGGTTGAAATGCTAAGTTAATGATAATGTGGTTTCAAATCTGTTCAGTGGTTCTACGATTCGAGGCGAGGCTCTAAACAGTGTGTAGAATGCAACTATTGCGTCTGTGGCAACGTGCATTCATGAATAAACAAATGTTAATTGATTGAAAAGGAACCAGCTTATATGGTCGATACGCACTCAAACTAGTACTAATAAATGTTGCTCTCAATCCACAAACAGTGTTGGATGGTCATGCATTCTCTATGGCAGGTCCAATCCTTTAAAATTATCTGCGGCTGGTCCAATGCTTCGAAATTCTCTATGGCTGGTCCAATGCTTTGGCATTCTCTGTGGTTAGTACAATGCTTTGAAATTCTCTGTGGCTGGTCCAACGCTTTTGACATTCTCTATGGCTGGTCCAATGTTGTGAAATTCTCTATGGCTGGTCCAATGCTTTGGCATTCTCTGTGGCTGGTCCAATGCTTTGAGATTCTTTGTGGCTGGTCCAATGCTTTGGCATTCTCTGTGGATGGTTCAATGCTTTGGCGTTCCCTGTGGCTGGTCCAATGCTTTGAAATTCTCTATGGCTTGTCCAATGCTTTGAAATTCTCTGTAGCTGGTCCAATGTTTTGAAATTCTCTATGGGTGGGCCAATGCTTTGGCGTTCTCTGTGGCTGGTCCAATACTTTGAGATTCTTTGTGGCTGGTCCAATGCTTTGAAATTCTCTGTGGCTGGTCCAATGCTTTGAGATTCTCTGTGGCTTGTCCAATGCTTTGGCATTCTCTGTGGCTGGTCCAATACTTTGGCATTCTCTGTGGCTGGTCCAATGCGTTGGGATTCTCAACGACTGGTCCAATGCTTTGAGATTCTCGATGGCTGGTCCTATGCATTATAATTCTCGATGGCTGGTCCTATGCTTTGGAATTCATTGCTGAGTTATTTTTATTTTTATTAGCTCCTCATTTATTCATTCACATCTAACTCAAGACTTGCCTCTTGCAACTTGCTTAATGCTTATGCTGATTTCTGGCTACTCTGAGGTAAAAACTAAAGACCTTTAACTAAATTGTTAACATGCCATTTCAGAAGCTCCTCCAATGTGTGAATGAAGGGGTTAAAGAACCTGCAATTGAAGGGCAATCTAACCACAGCAGTTCAACGACAGGGTGCCTCTTTATCCAGCGGAACAATGCATAGTCATCATCATCAGTTTTTACAATTATCTGTCATCAGCAGTCCAACCGTTCAATGGATCGAAGATTAATCTTCGAGAATAATTACCTGTGTTTTTTCCAAATGCACCCAAACAATGAAATTGAACGACCAAACTGTTTTGTCAAGCACTGTGTGTGAGCTTGCGTATGGGGGAACACGTCTTCTTGTACATGCTTGATTTACGACGGCTGTCTCGCTCCGTTTGCTTTTTACGCAGAGCAGTGTGTGGTAGGCCAACAATTCAGCATTTGCATGGGCTGTTTATGTAAAACGTTGAGTAATAGCTGTTATTTAGAGGTGACTATCTGTCGGTCGAGGTCAGCCAAAGAAGGAGCAGCTGACGTAGATTTTTGAGCCTCTCACCAGAATATCTTTTGCAATGGGTTTTGTGTACGATGACAATCGGACCATGTTTTGCAGCACACGTCACCTGGCAGCCAAGGGTTTCAACCGCAGCTCTATATTTTGAGCAATTTCTAAAGGTGTAGTCTAGGCTTTATGCTCATGGCTGTTTGGCATTGGTGGGCCTGCTGTGGCCTGTTAGCCAGGTTCTTAGCCGTGGTGTGCGATCGGTATAAGAAAGGAAATAATGAGCCTCGCATACATTAACCTTTTCTAGCGATGAACCTTGAAGTATACTTATATATTCTATAACTGCACAGGTTATGTATCTGGATATGTATACAATGCATATATAAAGATATGTCTGAACTTGTAGCTTCTCTTGCGGGCATTTCAGAGATGGACATTGTTCCTTACCAGTGATTGGGCCGACCACATGGAATGGCCTTCCTTCAGACTCTGCATACACCTTTTACATGCCTCTGAAAACTGTTCTTTTCCACTGGAGTTGGACTGGGAGCACGCACATCTGAGTAGGTTATCTTGAAGGGGTGCTATATAAGTCCTCTTAGTGGATTAGTAAATAATTGAATATACATATGTATATGGCCATTCCTTATATATATGGTATGTGTGCATGTATGCGTCATTACTGAATTCTGATATAAATTGATATAGACATATGCATGTTATAATGCTTAGAGCTCTTCTTTATATACGAAATCCAGATTTGGCTGGAATTGCTGCATAGCCAGGTATTGAATTGGTTCAGAGTTGGTTGATCCATTATATATAATGGAGGTTTTTGTGTGACATTATGACTTGTTTATTCCAGTGAGTCTGTGTCATGGAGTGGTTTCGTTTTGGATGACAGTGGATAAGTCTGTAATGCTGAACTCGTTTATATTTGGTATTTTCTTAAATTCGTCATACCTAGGTCTTGACCTTAAACACTTGAGTCCTAAAATTGTGACTTGGACTGATTACTGTTTTAATTAGGTTGCAAGGTCAATCTGATAAAAAAGAAGCACCCTGCTGGGTGTCCTGTTTAATGCCAAACACTGAGGTTTCATTTAAAGTCAACATCATTCATTATCTGGTGCCAATGTCCTTTGCTGTAAACATATTCGCTATAATTAAAGAAGCTGTGTTGGTGGGATTTACAGAAGTTGAGTGTTTTGGATACTGGCATGTAAATTCAGATATATCCTAAAACCTTGGATCGACTGCTGTGAGGAGAGCTTTAAAAAGGTCCAGATGGGATAAGATTAAAAGTCAGGAATTCAGATCCGAAATTACTGCTCCTCTGGCACTGACAAGCATACTCGACATAAAATGACTGTATATGTACTGTAAAATGATAGGTATACTTACTTTATAAAACGACAAGCATACTTGATATAAAATGACTGCATATGTACTGTAAAATGATAGGTATGCTTACTTTATAAAATGACAAGCATACTTGATATAATATGACTGCATAATTTGTATATGTGCTGTAGAATAACAGGCATACTTGCTTTACAAAATGACTTGCTTACTTGTTATAAAATGACTGTGCATTCTCAGCATGAACCTCATTCAACGAAGAAGCGTACAGGAAACTTGTCATCATGTGACACAAATAAGAAAATCAAAGTTGCCTCTCGAGATTAGCTTCGAGATTATTCCTCTTGTTACTTGTGCAATTTAACACTTTAATGACAAGCTGCAATAAACTGGTTCCCAGACTGCTTTTAGTACCCTATCATCATTAAAGTGTTACTGTACAACGCTTATTACAGGGAATGAGTGTTGTTCATAGCAGGCTATTTATTTCTCTATTGGTTTTTGTGCTGCTATTTTGAAACTTCTCACATTCTGCTTAAATATGCAATTAATGTTGTTTTCAGTCTATCTGGTGTTTAGGTCTATTGATGTGTTATGGTGAATTTCTGTAGCTCTTTTTGTTTTTTCTAATGAGTCCGTAAGTTAGTACTAATGTTTAGTATTAAGCAAATCAGATTTAAAGACTAGAATTTGCTTTGCTGAAAATAGCAGAGAATCTTACGACTAAATTTACTCTAGTCCCTAATCCTAGGTGTTAGAGCTGTAATAAGCTTTTAAATGGCCAGCAGATGCTGTTAATGCCTTTTATTCCCATTAAAGTTGTGTGCATTGATATCAGATCAAAATACTACCAAAAGGCAGTCACAACTTGAATGCAGCTCTGCCTTATAATATATCGACTACCCTTTCTTGTCAGTTATTCAATCTGTCATGTTTGTTTACACTTACATGCCAGATATATATGTATATGCATATATATATATATATATATATTTGTGCTTATATATCTATATATAATGTATATAATATATATATATATTTATATATAATAGAACATCCTTATAATGCATTACTGCCAACATTCTGATGTGGCTCCAGAAATCGCCGTCAGCTTAAGAACACAACCTCATCATTATGAAGCTATATGCCTTAATATGAGCTTATTCGGTGCCTTGCATGGATGCTCCAATGTGTGTGTGTGCATATATTTTCATTCATGACCTGTTGGGTGTTACAGTTTTCTTTTTGGCTGTTAGTCTGATACACTTATCAGGTTGCTGTTTCTCTAAGGGCCTAATACAGAGTTTGGTCTGAATGTTGACCTAAATTTAAGCTGTTTAGATTATTAAATGCAGCTCATGAAGTGGGTTGTCAACTTTGGATCCTGGTGTCCTAGGAGTTGCATTAACTGATACAGTGAACAGTGACCTGTATACATTATTATCATCATTGTTCCTGGTGTCCTAGGAGTTGTATATACAGTAAACACTGATCTTCTTTATAAATTGTCATCATCGTTGTAGTGAAGTAGTATCTGGATCACTTTTCAGAGACAAGCCACACATTAAATTTTGAATTATGTTTAATTTCTCTTTGTGTATTTGTCTTATCTTCTCAAAAACAGTGCCAGTCCCAGACCTGGATAAAGGAGGAGGGTGACGCTAATGATCTATTTTGCCACACAGTGAACAATGATCACACAGTGTTATTAAACTGAAACTACCATTGTCTTAGCTTTCCAATCACCATTACATTGACTGCCCTTGTACTGTTTTCCTGCCCCCTAGTGCAATTCAATGACTAAGTAAGGGAATCTCTAATCTTTTGATTCTGACACTCATCATCAGTTCATCACACCAACCATATGGCAACAATGGAAGCAATAAGTAATAACGTATATTTTCAATGGTCGCAATCCAATGCCTCTCTTCATGTTACTCCAACCTGTGTGTTATATCCTCTTTTATGCTATCTATCCAACACAATACGATTCTTACTTCAAACCATGTTTTATGCCCTTTTTGCCGTCTATCCAACACAATTCGATTCTCCCTTGTTTCTTGACTTCAAATCATGCATGGGATTTGGTCAACTGACATCTTGCTTTATGGATTACCCATTGGAGTCCTTGCTAAAAATGATTGCGTCGGACACAGTTGTTTTGATGCCTAAGACCATCTTGAAGGAAAGTGTGAGGAAACCGGCACTAAGACTCAAGCAGCTGGTTGTTTGAGACAAGAGTTAGAACAACCTGCAAGACAATTTTACAGCAAGTTAAAGTAAAAAACATGGGTTTTTGGGGAGCCTCTTTTATTTACTGTTGGTAATCTGGTTTCATTTCCTTAAGAGGTTTCTGATTAGTGATTGCATATCACTGATGATGTAAACTTGCCACAGTCGAGCTCCTGAAGGAGGACTCTTTCGAGTGATAGAACGATATTTAATTTTTGGCATTTTGTTTCTCAATTTTTTATTTATGTCTGTCAATATTTGATACATTGCATTGTCATGCAAGCCTGAAATGTGTGTAAAATTTAAGCCTAAAAAGAGTTGAAAAATCTCCGACTGTGACAAACTTTACGCATGCCAAGTTAAAATGGTTGAAGAAGAAGTTAAATTGTAGAAATTGACTGCTGTTTTTGTGTTAGACTAAGTTTGAGTGACTCCTGTTATATTTCGTTTCCTGTTAGATTGCGACCAATGTCTTTCGTCCGCTGCCACCGAACGAGAATCCGTACTTCGATCCAGAGGAGGATGACCCCAACCTTGAACCAGCTTGGCCACATCTTCAGGTTTATTAGAAGCCAATTAATTATTATTTCGGACTAGTGTTTCTTTGAAAACAAAGGTTGAGTGTGTTGGGTCTTGTGTCACTCTGATAAAGATATTGAACTATATGTAATTGTAATTGGAAGTTAGGGACATGAAGTTAGAAGATGCGCTGCTGGATTTAGAGTGTATGCACTTGATGATACTGTCCTTTTCAGCCATGGTTAGGTCGGGAGTGCCTCTGAGTAGATATCTTGAAGGGGTGCTATATCAAGTAACTTGATTGATTGATTGATTTATTGATTGATAAATTGATTTGTTGATTAAACATGCTTTGATATCTTTGCTTCTTCCAGATATCTGTGTGGAGGTAAACCATTACCATGTACAGCTTTTATTATGCATTAAGCTTTATTAATGGCCAAGCATCAGTAGATGGTGCTAAGGTAATCGTGAGCAAAGGCCTTGCTTAAGATACCTATACGGTAACTGTCTCAGAGGAGTCTCAAATCCATACTCTCTGTATTATCCCAAAAACATACTCTATGTATTAGAACAGTGTTTCCCAAACTTTTGGGTCGTGGGACCCACTTCGGAAAATCTCTGAATGCCTGTGACCCACCTCATAAAGGCGAACAATATTGTGTTAAAATTTAATTAGCATTTCAACGTCAAGTTGCGGTGCATGCATTGAATATATACTCTATAATGAAGAGACTAAACTAGACTATTCATTGGAGTATACTATAGTGACAATACATCAAAGAAGGTCAAGGGAACAGTTTCATTTTGCTTTCGGGAATTTAGTGGAACTATTTTTAAACAGACCTGAAGCATAGCCTGACAAGACGCCGCCACCCAAAAGTGGGTCGTGACCCGTAGTTTGAGAAACACTGTATTAGAAGGTGACTTAGGTGAGTGCTCTAACAAATTGGTAGTACTCTAACCAAATTAATACTTATGATTTTCTAGCTCAATGTCAATTGTCGGTTTGGTGAAAGAAAAGCAAGAACAGTTCCCACGGCGAAACTGAGTGGTAGTCATGGCATGAAGTGTTAGGGTCTGGTCTGTCTTTCTGTAGCACCTTTTCAGCATCAGTCTGTAAGCTTCATGCTATGGATTAATTATCTATGTCTGAAGTGCGGAGTGGCTGAACAGCATTTTATTGGTCCATCTGGATAAACTAATTACTGCATTACTTTATCGCAGGGAGTCTTATATTATTCTTTCTGGAGATGGATGGTTTTTTACTTCCATTTTTTGGTACAACTGAGGAATCATTTGAGAGACAGTCAAAATTGATGACGCATTTCTGTTTCTTTCTTTGCAGCTGGTGTATGAAATATTTCTAAGATTTCTCGAATCTCCAGAGTTTCAGCCAAATGTTGCCAAGAAGTATATTGACCAGAAGTTCGTTTTGCAGGTGAGACTTCTCAAACTATATATGTAGCATGTATGTGATTCTGTGTTTAGTTGACTCGGTGGCCTAGGACACCATTTATTTCTTTTAGAAAGACGTACATAGTTAGTTTTTTTTGTAGTATTTACATATATCTTTACTTTAAATACATCCTGTTTTGACACAAATGGCTAAGAAATATTTTTAGCCTATCCTAAATTATGCCATTAGTTTGCCATGTTTAGTGGGATTCTTAGAAGACTTGTCATAAATAATCAAATACTCAAATAGACGTGTGTAGCTACATATATTTCATCCCTCTTAATATTTGGTGCAGGGTTTCATCCCTCTAGGTAAATTCAGTTATTTTAATGTTCTTATAAGTGCTTTTCGATTTGAATTCGCTTTCTTATAATAATAATGATAATAATAATGATAATAATAATCTTCGTTTAATTTCAAACTGACAAACCACACTATGATTACAAGTACAGTATGAGCGAATGATGACGAGTTATTGACTGTCGGCTACCACGCAGGTCGCCCATTACACTATGCATCTCATTTTTAACAAACGCCGCCACCTAGCGAAAGAAGGAAAGAAGTCAACCTGAGGGGGTATGGGTCTCGATCTCGGTTCCTCATGCGCTGCGTCCCAGTGTGTTCGTCATTACACTACCGCCCCCTCTCGTCAATTTGACACTGATTATCACACACATAATATTAGGGCATCAAAATCCTATCGTACCATTTTTGCTACACTGAATACTTGTCGTCTTTAAACTAAGTATGATGGCTCATATATCTGGAAATCTATTCGAACTGACACTAAATAGATTCTTAGTCTCTCTTTCTTTAAAAGAGTACTGCATAGGCAATTAACTGGTGGACTAATTAATGAAAGCACCTTAGATTATATAAATAGCTACTTTTGATTGTAGTTTCTAAACTACTGACTACTAACTCAATGAATTGTAAATTTTTAATACATTTTGTAATTATGCCTTTGTCAAAAGTCAAGCCACTATTTGGTTTACCACGTAACATTCTCTCAACTAACTAGTTAAGATTGACACAGTTATTATTTTACTATGCTTGCCACCATTCCCATTGTAATGAGATAATAAAATTTGGTGTCCCTAACAGCAGGATTATATCCCTTCTGGGTCTCCTCTTTGTCAACGTCATTTGTGTAATATTTAAAAGTTTATTTGTCATTGTAAAATTCGTAGCAAAAAAAGTTTTTTGTTTGTTTGTTATTCCCTGTATGAATTGTCATAATTACATTGTATTCAAAGACATCTTGCATTAGTAAATAAATACTTATTGCCAAAGTTGACCCATATTGCAAGTCACTTTCGAAGACATTGCTATTGGTTTAGATTATTTGATGCTAAAATGTTAAAACAATGGCAGCCTCATCTGTTGTCGAAAGATACTCATGAATGAAAAGGGTTGTGAGAGTGCAGTTTTTTAACCACTAAAATGATAATAATAATAATATTCATCTTAATTAATTCAGAGTGAAAAATACACAGAATGATTTCAAGTTGTAGTTTGAATGGATCATTATAAAGTTAATACATGTACCGGTGCTCGATCGTTGTTACGTATGGCAAAGCTTAAAGTTAAGAATTTTCTTATGATCAGATTTAACTAAATAATGGTGTATCTGTTACAAATTAATGATGATAAATCTAGAAACTATAGGATTAGATTCTAACATCAGTGAAATTATTTATCGAATTACGAATTTTTTAATTACTGTTTCAAGCTTTTTTCTAGCTGTCTATTGCGTGTGTACTACTTACTATTTAATAGTTGAAAAAATGGGTTATTCGGCCGAGGCAAATGTCCGAGGCGATTTCCAGTCGGTCCCTATTTGGGAATATGGCAATGCATCTAAGGACATTATGAAACATCGTCTTGTTATTACAGATTTATTTTTAAATTGGATATCGCCCTTCTTCAAAAAAATTTTTCCTCAGAAGTGCACCCGCCTTGACGAAGCAATTGCAGTTGTACTGCAGAGCAACTGTGTGCGAAGGACTTGCTCAAGGTCCATACTCAGTGACTGACCCCTTCGGACGAGGGTCGAACCCGCTCACTCAGCGCACACTGAGCGTTACGGGCCGACCGCTCTAACCGATCGGCCACCATGCCACACAATACATTGCCAAGGCATAACTTGTAAGGGCAGTTACTATTTGAGTTGGCCTGCATACTGTGCATTTACCAGTGTCACCAGTTGGTCAGATGCATGGCTTATCAGTGTCAATTGTATATGTAACGAGCTATTGTGTCACTGTCTTTGAATGCAGATGTTGGAATTGTTTGATGCTGAGGACCCAAGAGAACGCGACTGCTTGAAAACCGTTCTACACCGGATATACGGCAAATTCCTCGGACTAAGGGCTTTCATCCGGAAGCACATCAACAACATCTTTCTCAAGTAAACATATTTCTGTACTGCTTACATTTACTGAGCATCGCTTCATTAGCAGTAAAGATAAAAGTTCAGGATCATGAACTACACTGTATGTGGTGTGATCTGCCTCTTGGTGGTACTTCACTGTCTGTGATGCAGAACCAGGACTTTGCAGAGGTGGGTCCAAACACATGGAATGGGCTACCCCATGAGCTTTGCCTTATGCCCAAAACCTCCTCATTTGAGTCCTATAGTCATTGCTGAAAAGTGCTCTCTTTAGCCATAGTCAGATCATGAGCATCTCTGAGTAGATACCTTGAAGGGGCACTATATTACTTTTGACTGACTGATTGATTGATTGAGTGATTGAGCTATAGATTCAAAGATTCAAAGCCTCTCTGAAATCGTGAGCAAGAATTGCTAGGTGCCATTGAGTGTTGCTTGATCATTTGATAATGGCATTTTTAAAATGCATAATAGTGGGTTATAATGTATTAATGAAATACTTAACTATGAACAACCAGGCAGCTACAGGATTTTACCATATTATGTTTTGATTTTTATTAAATCTTCAAAGCTTTTTTATGACAGCATTACAGAAGTTATGCTTAGAAAGCACTGTTGGCTTGGCCATACAATTTGCAAACATAAAATTAAGAGTATTCATATGACATCTCTTTCCCAAAGAAGATGCGCATTTTAAATGATGACTATTCAAAAACACCTTTCTATGTTGAATGGTTCTTCAGTTATTAACAATTAAAGCTATTGGTGGCCTTGTTGGACGCCATCTTGAAAATGACCTTTTCCTGATGGTCAGATTGTAGCTGATTTTGACTATGTTAATAAGCATGAAAAATGGTATCAGAATCCGTTGAGAAACCTTTTGTTCGCATTTTTTGAGGGTTCAGTCATATATTAACCCGACTATAAGTACATATGCAAATATTCGGACAAATGCATGAACTCGTTGGACTTGCACACAAAGTTTCTTGCCATTTACTTTTTTAACAGCAGTGAAGTTGATGCCAGTTGACTTGCAATCAGTTTTACTTTTTCTGGCATAGATTCATATACGAAACAGAACAATTCAATGGTATTGGTGAATTGCTGGAAATTCTTGGAAGGTAAGCTGTTGTTTATTTCGGAAACAGTTTTACCAGTGTTGTTGTTTATCCAGTGTTTGATGCTTGTCTAAGGTGGGTGATTGCTGTTGGCTCAAAATCTTTCACTGCATTCTGTTATCCCGTCACCGTGTTAACCAGATACTTCCTAAAAAGCACTCCTATAAAGTCATATTTAATGGTAAACAACTATGCAGTTGAATTTCTGCTGCACAAATGATCATTTACTCACTATATATCGAGAAATGTGATTTTGCTAGTAATTGTGATTGCTCACATTGGGCTGTACCGAATAGGCGATTTTCACTATTTGAATAATTGGACCAATTTTATACGAATGATGTACAAAATAGGTCTACCAACAAATTTCATTTGGATAAAAAGTTCAGGGAATTTAATACATAAACTGTAATTAACAGTTAATTGCATGTAATTTTTGCATCCTACTGCCAGTCTGAGTTAACTAGGAATGGAACTAGTTTGAATAAACTGAGAAATGAGACGGCTGATACTGTGATACCGGGGTCCAGGCACTAGAGTTACTTCAGTTCACTCAATATAGCAACTGCCGCTTGTGTAGTAACAGATGTCACGTGACCACTATTCGTATTCAGTCTAACCGCTACTATTCAGCCGAATACTGAATAGCCATTTGACCCGCTATTTGGCTCCAAAGCGAATACAAAGGAAATATTCGGTACAGCCCTAGCTCACATATTATTGCTTTTAGTTAGTTCCATCTGTCAATATGTGCAAAGTTCTATGCTGTTTATTTCAAAACTATTAAGCTGTATATATTTGCACTGCTTGTATGGATAATTGCACAGTGTGGGGGCATTTGTCTCATACTAATAAAGATGACTAACTGAGTTCTGCCTATCACTTCTGCTCAGTTTGTTGTTTACCCATGTTCTGCTGAGGTGAGGTTGTACATAAGTTCGACTGAGGACTTTGTTGCGTTCATCTTTTTGTAGAATTTACGTCGGAATCAGAACCCCTTGTCACCACTTTGGAATTTGATTGTTTACTGAAAATGTAGAGATTGTTTCTGATTACTTTACTCATGAAGTGGTGCTATATAAATTTCTAATTACATTGGTGCAGCATTCACCTAACCTTCTTCTTTCAATTACATTACACTGTCGATTGTTTTGAGTCATTTGAGCCTTAACTAGTTCTTGCGACACAATTGCTCAACTGTTGAGTGTTGACGCTTGGAGAATGAAATTCTTCTGCAGATCTGTACAGTTCTCCATGAGTGAGAATGGCTTACAAATATAAGGTTGACACTTTAACATTCAACTAAATAATGTTCAACTGTCAAATTGAACTTAACAGCACAAATGTTTATAATGCAGCCAGGACCTTTGTGCTGTAAGGATTTTCCTTTGCACTTCACACATGTGCGTAAGTACATTTTGGGACCATGTCTGGTGTTACATAGAAATTCAAGTTGATCAAGATATGTCACAATGTCCTGTGTGATATGTATTATTGGCAAGTGATGTAAACATTGACTATTAATGGTGCAGTTTTTCTTATGTTTTCTAACAGCATCATCAATGGCTTTGCACTACCTCTAAAGGCAGAACATAAACAGTTTCTGCTCAAAGTCCTGATTCCCTTGCACAAGGCCAGGTCACTTGGCATGTATCATGCTCAGGTCAGTAGTGTTTTTTCACATTCCGAAATTGTGATAGAATTTGCCTTTACAGATTATCAATATTTATTTTATTTATCCAAAAATTTGATATCGCCCTTCTTCCAACATTTTTTTCAGAAGTGCACACGCCTCGACGACGCAATTGCAGTTGTAATGCAGAGCAATTGTGCACGAAGGACTTGCTGAAGGTCCCTACCCAGTGACGCCTCAGACGAGGGTCAAATCTGCTCACTCAGCACACACTGAGCGTTACGGGCCGACCGCTCTAACCAATTGGCCACACATTAGGGATAGCAGTTGTGTGGAATCTTGTAAGAACCTTACAAAATCATTGGAGCTTAGGTGTGTGACAGATATTTATAGGTCCTGACTAAGAGGTGCACTTTTTCAAAAGCTGTTTGTTCATTTGAAGCATTGAGAAAGCAATAAGTTATTGACTGGTTCTGGGTAAATGGATTATATGTTGACGAGTTTGCTAGGAAATCGATTTTATTTTATGATTTATTATTTTCAGTCATTTTGCTGATGATAGACTGACTGTTCGTAGTTTCATTTGATGTTGGTTGTGTTTGTTTCTGATGAGTTTCTTGTTTTGATTGCAGTTGGCCTACTGTGTGGTTCAGTTTGTTGAAAAGGACGCAACTCTTGCAGAACCGGTATGTATGCATTAGGCTATTTATATAGCGCCTTATAAGAAGCTCTCGAAGGTGGTAAATGTGTCTTATTTTTTCTACCATTGTTATTCTTCTTCATGCATCTCTTTTCTTTATGTCTGTCTTCGTGTAGGTGTGTCTCTCTGGGGTGAACTCGTAGAAATCAATCCATAATGGCATTACTAGGTCATATCCGAGTAGACAATTTCCACAGAGTACCAAGTCCGAGTATTTGGATGCACTATTTGTCAGATCTGGGTACGAACCAATTAGTAGTGGTGACACTGGGCCAGCGAATACGCCATCTACTGGCAAAGCTTATAATGTTCGACTTTCATCACTTTCGCCGTTTCGTGTAATGAAAAATTAGCAAAATAAATGTTTGTCCTTGTAATAACAACTAATGCAGCTTAGATATTCAACCGAGGCGAATGTTCGAGGCGATTTCCAGTTATGCCGTATGCACTACCATGTTATCCTGTCTTTGAACTTCTTTTAAATAATAAGTAGTTTAGTTCTAGATTATCTGCCTGGGGAAATATACAGTCACATGAGCGTAGGGGAGATCGTCTTTGTTGGAGGGAGGTTTGGCATCCGTTTTAAATTTTTTTTTTCAGAGGCCTGGCAGTAGAATATTTCTGTGGGGAAGTATGATTATTGTGTTCAGAGGTGGTTTGGTTCATTGATATGCTTGTCTTTGGTGTAGGTTATCAAAGGAATGCTGAAGTATTGGCCAAAAACATGCAGCCAGAAGGAGGTCAGTGCAGAAACCCGAGGGATGTAATAAAAATTGTGACATTAATAGAACTGGTTATTAAATTCACATGAGTCTTTGATCTTGCACATGGTCCTGTATAAACCACTGGGAAAGGTTTGACTCCAATTGACCTGTTGCAATGGTCAGAGTTCTTACAACCTTTTTTCTGACATTCCCAAAATTCTATTTGAACTGCCAGAAACAGAAATCTTCCTTGTCACACAGTTTGCACATTTTAGGGAATTGTCATTTCCTTCTAGGTTTGTCTTGCTGAAAGATGAGATTAATGCTCTAATCAATCGGCTTCTGTGTTCTACGATGGTAGCCAATTGGTTAAAGAGGTTACCTTGTTAATTCTTTCATTTAAGGGATGAATGCAGCACCCCTTCAAGCAACCGACTTAGAGGTGCTCCCAGTCCTATCATAACAGTAAAAACTTTTAGGAACTTATTGAATGAAGGTGCAGTACCTCTGGTAGTAGGCATTTTCTAATGGGAGGCTGTTCTAAATGGGTGGTCTAGCAATTGAAAAAACACAGCACTGATAAATTGAGGAGCGAGCCTGGGGACTAAGAGTTCTCCTCTGCAGATGGTCGGAGGCTCGGCAGTCAATTGTATCAGAGACCAGACGACAAAGATCACCCAAACGGGCCAAGGCATAGCCAGGCCAGAATAGTAACTCTGTACGAGATGCGTTGGGTAACAGGAAGCCAGTGCAATACGTCCAGTATATATATACAGAGACTAGAGCATAGTTTGGGGATATGATCCTGTGGAGAGTACACATTTGGGCCTCCTTGGATATGGGTAATGTTGACAATCCTTAAGTTGCTTCTATCTATCAATCAATATCGTTTTTATTGACTCCAATTGCAGTAATTATTAACAGTACACACATACAACCATTGCCAGTATAATGTATAGAAAAAAAGTGACAACTGGACAGTATACGATGCTGATTAAGTTTAGCCCTGAGGTGGGAGGCTCCCTAAAGGAACCGTAATGTTCCGCTAGTAGGGACACCCTTTCATATTAGTATTGAGGCAGGAGATTGAAGAGATAAGGCAGAGAAATACAAGTAATTATAAGATAGCATAACTAGTTAACTAAGCCAAGGAAATGTGACCAGTACATGCACTCATTATTAATTGTTTAATGTGTCTAGGTGTACTTTCATCATTAAAGTGTTAAGATTCCTGTAGCAGCAGGGTTTAACATTTTGACAATGTGCTTCATTGGTTCTCAGTCACTTTTAGTACACTCTAATCGCCAAAATCCTACAGATGAGCATGTACTATAGGCTACTGGAAAATAATGTGTTTGACTAAACTAGGAAGGTATATCTAACTTGGCCCCCGTGGATTATGTGAAAATTTTTCTTAAATTATGCGAAAATATGCGAAATAGCATGATTGCATAACCCACAGATCCTAGTCATCAACAATTACATCATCTGGTCGGTAAACTATAGCCTTTATAGGCTAATAATAGCCTGGACAAGCCAATTATAGTTGACACTACCGAAATTTCCTAACTTTATGCAAAACTTTACATTAAAAATTTATGCGAAAACCGCCAATTTTTGCGAAATTATGCGAAATCCCACAATTTGCATAAATCACGGGGCCCTATATATAACCCATTTGTCCGTTGTGTCGCATTGCCTCATGCCAGGTCATTTCATCGTGGGTTATGTTAATGTCTTAGATTAGAGTTTCTGTCGATGTTCAGGTGATGTTCCTGGGTGAGATGGAGGAGATTCTGGATGTCATTGATCCAGCAGAGTTCCAGAAAATTGCTGACCCATTTTTCCGTCAGATGTCTCGTTGTGTCTCTAGCTCACACTTTCAGGTGATTTATCCGCTGCATAAATGTATATTATATACCAGCGTACATATGTATTGCATCATTTCATGTTTACACACGATATTATATATATATAATATATATGCACTTATTCATTATATATATGTGTGTGTCCGTGGGAGTGTGGGTGTATGTGTTTGTATGTGTGCAGGTAAGCATATATGTATGATATAATCTGTTATAATCTTTTGACTTGCTGTTGTGTTATTGATGTTTGCAGATTGCAGAGCGGGCCCTCTACTACTGGAACAACGAGTACATAGTGAATCTAATCGAGGATAACATTAATCTTGTGATGCCAATCATGTTTGCTCCTTTGTACCGTATCTCGAAGGAACACTGGAACCAATCTATTCTGACGCTCGTCTACAACGTCCTCAAGACTTTCATGGAGATGAACAGCAAATTATTCAATGAACTGACGGCCAACTACAAAGGCGAACTGACCAAGTAAATGCTGTGCATTTGTTCCTATCTCTTATAATTGGGTAACTTTTTTAGATACGATAACTGCTTTTATACTGCTTGTTTTTTCTTTTTGCTTTTTTCAGCCAGAACATTCTGGAAGGCCATTCTGAGACCTTTTTTATAAATAGTTTAATTATTTTCAAATCAGTATATATTGTTATATTAAAATTATAAATATTTACTTGAAATACATCTCTGTTGTCCACCGTTCATTGATACATCATACTTCAGATTTAATTTGAAATTGACATAGTTAAAATAATTTCTGATATTTTAGTTTCCAATTATGATATGTTATAAAAATTTTATAACATATCAAAATTGAAAACTAAAATATCAGAAATAGGAGGCTGAGGTATGGCCCTTCGTGATCCTTTTTTATATGTTCTGGAGTTGTTAAGTTCCAGAACCTATTTTATAGATAATGCACTGTTTTGTCTTCAGTTTTATCAACATTTGTCCTTAGAGGCATAGGTTTGAGGAGGAGGAGAAGGAGGAGGGATCCTTTGGCTCAATGTTGGTACAGATGGGCATCTTGCAATCTGTTAAATTAACTGTTATTTCTATATCATGTGAATTTTCTGCATTCTAGTCATGGAAGATTGACTAATCATCATAGACAATCCATGTTAATATAACCTGTCCTGCCAATTTATATGAATATTTTATTGCTTCATTGTAGGGAGAGCAAGAAGGCAAAAGATCGGGAAGAACTATGGCAGCAGCTGGAAAAACTAGAGACTAACTGCCGCATGAATTCCAGTTTAGAGAGCAGCAACAGCAGCAGTGGGAAAGACAGTGACAAAAGCGGTCTTAAGACAGACAGATAGCAAGGATATCATAGTTAATTATATTGCCATTTATTAATTTTGTTATTAAACATTTTTTTATTAAACATGTATTGAGTTTTGAAGCTCGATCATCACTGTAAGATAATGCCTAGGAGAAGCATAGACGTAATCAAAACATTAAAATGTGTCTGTAGTGCTTGTACAGCAAGATAATCCTCTACTTCTTGACACCTCTGCTTCTGTTGACTTCAGCAGTCCTCTGAGCATATACTGCCTATGGTGTTTTAGAAGGCTTATCATTGGGACCAGCGAAGCTGCAGCATTCGATTCGAAAGTGAATTGGATGAGAGTATTCGATTTGATTTCCAAATGATGTCATGATTAGAAATATTTTAAAATCATGATGCCACTGACATGTTTCTTTGTAAACTAATTGTTTTAACTGTTTATTGTGTGCGGTTTTGTTGACTTGCTGCGAGAGCCGCAGCGAAGCACCAAAATGACTAACGAACTGATATCTGGTGGGCACAAGTTAGACATACAATTGAATAAAAATTTTGAAAGAAGAAGAAAGATTCCACTTTTGTCGAGAGTTGTGCATGATTAATTTACTATTGTAAGCCACAAGTTATTTGTCAGAAAGATTCGATTCAGTTGTTCAAATAGATAACAGACTGGCGCCATAGTCCTTCTACAGCACGTGCTTAGACTTTAATTTGAGCACGACGGAAAGTTATGTTATTCTGACCCAAGTGACATTGTGAATTATTGCACTGAATTGCATGACTAAATTTAATGCACTTGAAACTGGAGCAGAGTAGTGGGCCTAATCGTAATCTCCAAACTTCTATAGCGTCACTCTAAGCCAAGTGCAGGGCTCCAGATTATTCATGAGCATTTTATCAAATCAGAGGGGCTGTACAAAGGTCAGTCTCTGGTAGATCAAGGTTTGGTGTCCCGAGGGGACAGAATAGCTGCTAATTGGTTGAAATTCTTTCAGTTATCTGTATTATTTCCATTCAGAATTTAGAATTAATTGAAAATTGATTTTGGAATAATGTATGCTTATACTTTAAACAATGCAGCGCAGGTTGATCTGGTGTTTCCTTTGCTTCATACTGCATCATGAAAGTGATCTCTTTCTCTTTCAGGCTTCCATGCAATTAATAATCAGCCTCTCCTTCCTTTGGCTCCATTGCTAAAACATTACAAGATCAATCATTTAATTGGTTTTTATTTGTCAGGTATGGGTGCAAATTTTCTCTGAAGAGACACTATGTGATGAGCACTTAGAATTAAAATTTAAATAAAAGTACTTGTATTTTAATTAACATTAAAAGTGTGACTTGACTTATGTTAGGCTGGTGCAGCTTGCACTTTTTTAGTGTACTTAAAGGGTACTATATCGTGTGCCTGGATACAAATAGGTGTTGCTTTTAAATTCACTAAATAAGTTGTTAAATGAAGAAACGTCATAATTGTTGTGCACAGCTTATTCTCTAATACTCAATTATAGTGAGGATGATAGTTTCGTGCATTGTTCAAACTGTGGATAAAAAACAAAGTTTTTTGACTTAAATAAAAACATATGTAAAACTTTTCACTGGGCAGCATCAAAAATTTCAAACTCCAAAGCTCTCACCCTTCATTACCTCTAATACTCTCACCCTCCCCTATATCAAATACTCTTGCTCTCGCTTACCTCAAATACTCTTGCCCACCCTCCCATACTTTCGTTAGTCTCGATGTCACTTTCCTCCTTTTCACTCCCTTTCCTCCATTTGGTCCACAACATCCCTTCCCTCTATTTTACCCTCAACCTACCTTTCCTTCTTTCTGCTCTGACCCTTTCCTCCTCCATTTTTCCCCTCCACTTCTCCTCCGGCATTTTAACATTTTACAAAGTGGAATCATTAAATTAACTTAGTTGTAGTAGAATCCCCGACGCCTTGGTCTTTGGTCGATTCTGCATTGAACAGTTTCATTTCATCACACACACTGCTTGTCACACACACACATATATATATACATATATATATATATACATATGTATATACATATATATATAGGCCTAATAGCCTAGGCCTATAATAATATTCGGTTAATCTCAAACTGAGCGAATAAATCTTCAGTTGGGATGTTTGTAGCCATCTTGATGGCCAGCGTTTCTGGAACCAGTGGCGTAGTTGCCTCTGTGGACCCTGGAGCGAACCTTGCTGAAACGCCCCTTCACTAAGCAAGGCGTCGTGTGAGTGCTATGCGTTTATGGTGAATTTCGTTCACATTTGAAGTTTTGATTTGGATGCTGCAAGCGAGATTCCGTTCGATAGTGTTTTAAAACAGTTCTTACAACGAGAGAAACTGTGTTGCAATTAAAAACAATTCTGTTATTTTTAGTTGTCTAATAAAAAAAATCTGCATTTTTCTTAAAAATGTAAGTCACAAAACTATCACAGCACAATAATTAAGAACAAACATTCATTAGCATTTTGAAACAACCACTGATGTTTACTATTCTGCCACATTTTACACCTACTCGAAAGTCAGTGCAAAATGAGTTCAACTCTCCCGCACTAGTTTTCTCAACGCGAACAGAAGAAGTACATGCAGAAATATTCAAAAAAGTTCTGCTCAGCGAACAGAAAAGTGCTGGAAAATGTGTTCAGCTAATTACTGCTTTTATATTCAGCCGAGCAACGTCCTATTTAGACTAAATTTGTGAAAGTAGGACGCTTGTGCGCTATGCGGAACAATTGGAATCATGTAAAGTTGTCAACCAGTTTCTTTGAGCTCTCATGCACTTAGGCCTAATGGCTTAATTTTAATAATGAAAGCATGTTAGCATGCAGACATTGAAGGTTTTTTGTTTATAGCCTACGTACGGGCTGCATGGACGCGGGCTGCTATTACCTGATGATAAATATAGGCCTACTGCTAATATATCACTCGTTCGTCAGACGCTTACGTGCTCTATAGGTCTACGACGCCAAGGCTTGTAAATGTGTGAATCTAAGAACAGATGATTTTACATCGGCCGAGGAGGCGCCCCTCAACCCTTGGGACCTGATTCTTCTTTGGAACAAACCCCCTCCACCGTTAAGACAAATATCAGAGCCAGCGTAGGCCTACGAACATACCAAAGCGTCACCTCTTGCCATCTCATCACAGGTTTTCCACTGAAAACATTGATTTTTCACAAATCCTATCCTAATTCCTCTTCTTTACCCTCCCTTCCTCGCTGTTTCAACTCCAAAGACCATCTACCTCAGTCGTCTGACTGACTGCCTGACAGTGTCTGCCCGACTCTCTGGATTTTGACCTTTGCTTATCGATTTCCTTCTGATTAAGAGCTTGTGAATAGGCTTGTTCCCGCGACTTAGCCTTATAATGGGCGCTGTTGAAATGTTGAGATTACTGCTACGATCCAGACACGGATGGGCAGTAATTTAATTCAGTAATTGAAATTACGTAATTTGAATTACAACTGTAATTGTTAATTTGTAATTTGAAGCCCAAAATCAATGTATGCCTAATTGGTTATTCAATCACATTTTTGCCTGTAATTTGTAATTCAAAATTACATTATGAAAACAAATTACTTTATGTCGCTTGACGAATGATAGATCGATAGCATAAAAATTCCTTGGATAAAAAAATCGTCCTACTTTAATGTTTAGGCCTATAGCATTATAGGCTACTATATATTGCTTACTTTTACAATAATTCAATGCTGCTCTAACATACTTCGTCTGTCGGCTACACAAGTTGAAAATTATCATTCCATCACCTTAAAAAAGCTAATCATCGGTTTAATACATGTAAGGTAAGTTTTTTTAGTTATGTCACTCAAATTATCATGTAAACAGGCATAAAAATCAGTTTTTTGCGCTTTTTCGGAAATGTCTGTTCAACTCCTCCTTGAAAATTATCATTCCCTCACCTTACAAAAAGCTAATCATCGGTTTAATACATGTAAGGCAAGTTTTTTAGTTATGTCACTCAATTTATCATGTAAACAGGCATAAAAATTATTTTTTTGCGCTTTTTCAGAAATGTCTGTTCAACTATGTAGGTCGATGCAATGAAGAAAAGAAGAATATTCCTTGGTTCTACTCACTACTAATAAATAGGCCTATTTCGTTGAGCCCTTGCTAGCTTTACTCACAGGGTGATGCAATAATTATTTTCACCACTGTAAATTACTTGAACAAGTTGAACAACGCTGCTGCTTCTGAAAGAAAATTAAGTTGGCGGTTTCTAACAGTTATGCTAAATTAAGGAAAATAGAAAGTATATGTTTCTTGCAACATCTTGCAACTTGGCCTACTAACATTTATTGACCCTGGTAATTAGGTGTAATTGAAATTACGTTATTAACTTATTTGTAATTAGTAATTTCCAGCAAAACTATAAAGTAATCGGTATACATGTGTAATTCAATTACATTTTCACCAGTGATTGGTAATTTGTAATTCTATTACATGTCAGCCTTGTAATTTGCCTACACCTCTGGCATCGAATACAACTGATCACATCACTTCGAACACGTAACGGTCGACAGACAACTTGTAGAAGCTCTCTGCCAAGAGTTTGCTCAAAAGTGTGCCTGCAGGAGACACATCTGCAGTCCAGTGTTGGAACCGTTCTGTCAAATACAGGTCTCTGAACCTAATTTTCAGGCGCCAATCCTGCAGTGATCGAAATGCCACTGCACTGCTTCTTTCCAGTGCCACGGCCGAGCTTTGGGACAACTGCTCAGTTGGTAACACGGTCTACCAGTAATGTTTTCTACTTCCAGCAATAGTGAATGATTCTAGTGCATTTTGCAGAGAATTGCAATTAAAATCTTTTGTTTCAAAGTTGGCATGCACAATTTAATTGGCCTAACTATATCCGCAACATTTTTAAACAAGGAACTTGTAAAACTTTTTATTTCAAGTTATTTTTATTCTGTTATTTACTTAACTATAGGCCTAGTTGTCATCTAGATCATTATTTATAAAGATGTTGCCTGGAGTTAATGGCTGCTAATTTAAATTAATAATGTGGGCCTAGCTATTGCAATATGTTAGATGCGAGATTTGTGCAAGTTATGCTAAACGTTTCAAAGGAAGCGACCACTAAACAGGTACAGATCGATACCTTCAATTATTTAGCTGAATTTTCTCGTCAAGCGAAACAAGGATAGCCTGCAGGCGTGCTTACAAAATTTCCCAGTGTCAGTTTTGGCAGCTCTAGTGTCGGTACATGGTTCAGCCCGTTAACAGGATGTTTGCTAGGCCGGTATAGCCTAGACGCCGAGAAAAGCTAGGCTAAGCTTAATTATTGCAACAAGTTAATGTGTGGAGACGCGGCGTCAAATGTTCATTACGCTAGACCTGTGAGAGTACGTCTACATTACGTTTGCTGTTTAGTATCCCCGTTTGTGGCCTGTGAACATACAACGTGTGGACTGAAGTCAGGTTAGTGACCATCCTATCTGTTGGTTTGACGACGAGTGTTCTCTGTTGCTCGTAAATCTCATTCATTCATTTCGAGAATTTACATAGCACCCATTCAATGGGACTACTCGGAGGGGCTCCAGCGTGGCCAAATATGTCTTTAAGACGTAAGAGGAACATTCATACAGGTAGAGCGTATGTATGTATGTATGAATGTATGTATGTATGTATTTATGTATGTATGTATGTATGTATGTATGTATGCATGCATGCATGCATGTATGTATGTATGAGCATGTATGTATGTATGTATGAGTATCTATGTATGAGACCTTGTTCTGCCGAGCGGAATGAGGGCGAGCACCAAGCATATAGGGTGGGGCCACAGAGATCGACAAGGTAGGCAGAAGGGAAATCCAGAAGGCAACGTCTGACTAACTCGATTTGCTAAGTGGGAGCCAGAGGAGGACGTCGCATATAATTTATAGCTGGAGATGTGGTCGAAGTTGATTATTGGGCCAATAAGTCGGTGAGGAACAATTTAAATTCCTAAAGACATAAATAATGCAGCAATAAAGGATGAACAGCGGAAACACGTGGCCCTACTGCATAAATTTTTAATATTTATGAAATATTGGGAGATATAGGCCTAAGCAGCTCCATGCCTCTATCCAGCGCTCGTGGATAAGCTGGTGCCCTGCGCTTGGCTTTCAAGTGGCGCTTCAGAAATTTGGAGATTAAGAATACGATTGCGATCCATCTCCTTCACCGGAGATTTTGAGGGTGACCGTCCCCTCTTGTCCTCCCTAAGTCTCCGCCATTGCTGGTCACGTAGTTGAAGTAGCAGTCATTGTGGTTTTGCTCTTATGTGGCGAGGTCATATAGAACCGTCTGAACCGTCGCAGGCCATAAGTCTACACTAAAGCTGAGGTCGGTTAGTGCTTAAATCGTTGAATGCCAGAGCACCTGTGCTAACTCATCCCTCCCTCCTCCTTTCGACCGAGATATGCTGCAGTTGAGTGTGGCTCTTGTATTGTTCTAAAATACAAACTATAACCAGTGTTATTGAGCTGCGGTTGGTAAGATTGAAGCCGAATTAAGCGAATGTAATTAGGTCTATTGCTAACCTGAATAAGGACCAGTGGCGTCACTATGATTATAGGCCAGGGAGGCAAATTGGATATGATGGGGAGGGGAGGGTGAGAGAGAGGCCACTGTATCTCCTCCCTAATCCCAAGATTTTTTGTAAATAATGCAATAATGATCATTTTGTTGGTGACGATGGCGTCATAATCATGCAATGTGGTGCTATTAAAAGCGGGAATTCACGGACTAGATCATAGGCCTATGTGCAGTAAGCTAATGTAAGTTTATGCAACTAATATCACTCGAGTAACCACTGCCTCCGCAGAATGATTATAGTAAATTAACTGCCAGCAGTCTCTTCGGCAACCCTGTCAATGGCGGGCGGCTCAGGTTATTTTTAAATGGAGGAAATGTTTCAATGAAAAAACCCAGGGGAGGCACGCGCCTCTGCGCCTCAGTGGTAGCTACTCCACTGTTAGGAATGTATACGATGTATGCAAATGTCCTATTACATTGCACTACAATACTCCGTGATCGATCAAGCCACTCGTAACGCGGTCGAGTCGATCGAAATATCTTGGACTTTCACTGACTGACTTGCAAGTCGAGTTGATAGTTTGTTTTTGACTTGTTGCAGGCTGTTTGATCGTTGTTTCCTCGCAGAGGCGGCGATCTCGTTTGACAGGTGGGGGGACATTCAATGAGATGGGTAGGAAATAATGTGGGGGACAAATGTATAACGTGTCCCCTCTTTGTTAAAGGTAGGAGGACTTGTCCCCCTCGACCCTCCTCCGGGATCATACATGCAGTAGGGCAGTAGGCCAACGCAAGTTTATGCTTTATACATTGCTTCCTCGATTTGACATGACTATTTTTGATGAGTTGAAGGAGATCCTCATTGGCGATACATACAATGAAAAAATTCATCTTTGTAATTGTAATGAAACATTTGTATAGCGCCACTCAAATCATAGGTGCTCACGATTCAGCACACAGCGAAGCAAAGCTATACAGAGCTATACGTATGGTGCTACACTGAACAGGAAAGCCTTCTATAATTTCTATATTTGTACATATAGCCTACTTCTGTCTTTTTCAATGACAACTGTGCATGTTGTAAGCGACTGCATATAACTGCAGGTCTTAAAACAGTTGACAGAAGCCAGTGATGAAAATCAAGACTTTTCTTCAAGACCGAGACAAGACCAAGATCCCATGTAGCAAGACCAAGGCCATGACATGAGATTGCAAGACCGAAAGCAAGGCCAAGGCATCAGGTTGCAAGACCATGGCCAAGGCCAAGGCTAATGTATCAGGTTGAAGGATTAATACCGAGGCCAAGACCTCCAATGGCGATTTTAGTACTATAATTTCAATACTATAATTGACTCGTTAGCAGGCAATAAAATTGAAATCTAGTTATCTTAAAATTATTCAGTTTCAAAGAATTATTGAATGTGTCTGAAATTATTATTTTCATATAAAAAATCTGACCAGTTTGAATCTGATCTCTGACATTAACACATGAGTTTTTTTGCTAAATGTGCCAATTAGATGGCGATTTTAATGCTATAATTGACTCATAATTTTAACTAAAATGAAGACCGTGAAACGCAGATCATGGTGGCTATGATCATCTTCTCTTTAATTGTTTATGTATTTTTAAAATTTATTTATTCATGACTGTGTAAGATGGATTCTCATATGTAGTCGCGTTGATAACATCAACTGTACATTTAAAATTAATTGGTCATTTCTAATTACAGTCTGATGGGCTTTGGGGATGGTTTATCCCCCAAACGCCTCAAACTGTATTATCAGAAATGAGCAATTAATTTTAATATGTACGTTGTACAGTTGATGTTGTCAAAACGATTAAATAAAAGAATCCATCTCACATAGCTATGAATAAAAAAATTGAAATAATACATTTGAAAATTAATGAATAGGCTCTAGATGATCTTTAATCAAGCGACCCGATGACATTCGATGTGTTTCTAACTTCCTGTTGTAACATTTCCTAAAATAATAGTTTGAGGAAGATTGTGCAATTGAAATTCATAAGTAACTTAGATGCTGGAATATTTATTTATTTATTCAGAACTTTTATACCACCCTTCTTCCAACATTTGTTTGCTCAGAAGTGCACATGCCTCGACGGTGCAATTGCAGTTGTAAGCCTACTGCTAGGCAATTATGCGCGAATGACTTGCTCAAGGTCCCTACACAGTACACAGTGACGCCTTGGACGAGGGTCGAACCCGCACACTCAGCGCACACGGAGCGTTACGGGCCGACCGCTCTAACCAATCGGCCACACGTATGACATAAATATTCTTAAGAATATAATATAAGAGCTCAACGTCGTCTGCAATTTTAGTCCAAAGACTACAACTACAGTCTTAGTCGACAAAGTCGATCGTTTATTTTCGAAGTCGATCAAGTCGACGAGAGGTCGATCAAGTCGATCGTAGCACTCTATTCTGTTGATTATGCGATATTGATGGAGGACGTTTTTACGACCTAAAGCCGACGACACAACCAAGAAATCGTCGTTGTAGCGAGACGTTGAGATGTTCTTAAAGGAGCTAGATAAATTTGTGCAACTACATCAGTACATGCATACATACATACATACATACATACATACATACATACATACATACATACATACATACATACATACATACATACATACAATACATACATACATACATAAATACGTGCTTGATGCAAACTACATGTATGCATATATTATATACATGTATGCGTACATGTTACACCCATGCCACATACGTGCATGCTACATGCATACATACATATGCTTCCACATATCCATGCATGCAGATATATTGATGCATTGATAAAGACTGTGGGTGAAAATGTGAATAGACTATAGGGCAATCCGTTTAGTGCCATGCCAAAATCTGCACAATAATAATTGTCATGACTAACAGTTGGGCTAATAATCCTATAATTCATTCAGACATATATTGACCTACAGACGACCCGCGTGGTCTAAGCCTATAACCCATCTGAATCCTATGTTCGGAGCCCTATAAAGGCATTACATAATGCATAGGCCTATATAATTGCGTTCACTATCGCCTATCCTGTAGCCTCACTTAAGGATCTGAATCAATGTATGATGCAGAATGAAGGGGTGAGCGCCGAGTCATTAGTAGGACAGTCCAGATGCAGTTGAGGCCTTTGGATATCAGTTCTGTAGCAAAGTGTAAGTGAATGGATCTTGGCATCAGTGGAACTTTAGTAGACAAGCAACGATAAAGCTGAAAACAGTCCAATATGAATGAGTGGACGATGGTCTCAGCAGCTGCGTTAAACGGCAGACTGTGTCGTCTCACTTTTATGTGCTGCAGATTTTATATGAAAAGAGCACGCTAAGCTAACATGGCTTCTACTGAGCCTCGCCTATGTGGATCCCACCAGCTGGAACAGCCTCCCCTTTCTTTTCGGGAAGAGCTGGTCTCTCTTACCCTTGCCGCCTGTCGTATATAGGCGCCTTAAGACTTTTCTGTTCTCCGCCTAGCTTTGTGCTGAGTCGTGAGCGCTTCTGATTACGAGTGGCGCTATATAAGTTTTCAATAACAATTACAATTACTAAACTAATTTGCTACAGTGTTGAGGGCGCTTCAATGTGGCTGTGTGTTTGTGTGTGTGATTGACTGACCTAGTGAAAGAACGATGTGTGTGCGTTTGTGTATTTGTGTTTGTGTGTGTGTGTGTGTGTGTGTGTGTGTGTGTGTGTGTGTGTGTGTGTGTGTGTGTGTGTGTGTGAGTGCGTGTGACTGATTTGATGAAAGAAGTTAGAACGATTTGCTGTATTGTCCATTACAAACATCCATGACACTAATATATAGCGCTGATATTTGTTTGCTATAGAGAGCTAGGATACATACGCTGGTTCGAGGCGTCACCTTCTTCGCCTTCATCATCCTAGGTTTCTATGACGTCATGGAGGTGACTCTGCACGCCGTCATCTTCCCAGTATGCGTCGTCGTCCTGATGGCGGCATCGCTCATCTGCACATACGGCATTGCCGTTGCCAAGGGAGACGTCGCCGCCTTTTGGCCATACATCAGGTTAGGTCTGGCTCATGATTGGCAGCAGTTTGACACATCCTATATACAACCACAGAATCTGACGTTGATAATTTAATACGTATTGCGTGACTTCTCTTTAATTAAGTATAATCGAGAATTTCATTAACACTAGTCTTCTCTATAAGCATAGTTGTTATAATTTTATTGACCATGTCAGTAATCTTTCATTAACCTTATTCCCAACCATTAATTATCTTGTGTTCATTAACAATGAACCTCCATAAGTTGTAGTAACCAAGGAACTAGAACGTCTTAACTGACGAGCATCTCTTACTCCATTACCATAGTTTAACCTTAACCATTGACCTAAGAATAACCATATTATTAACCCAAGCTCTATCCATAACGTCATCCATATGACTAACCTTACCTTTTAACTTTAACCCTGAGTTTAACTCCTTAGCCATTAAGTCCATTATTTAAAACTACATGATGGGCTCTGGAGTTGACTTGATAGGCTTCGCATAGCTCTGCCTGTCGGTAAGGACCCACAAAAGAAATGGTGAAGTACCTGCCTGCATTATAAATGTGTATATTGATGATTATCCTAGCATTATTCCTTACTTATCACGCTTTGAATCGTTCGGAAAGCTAAGGTCCTAAAACTCCAATTTCGGGGTTAAAATTGGTGTCCAAAAGGACTGTAGGACCCTCTGGTAGACTCTACAGTTTTCTTTCATTAAGTCAGTCAGTTACACAGTTAATTAAGGACGCTTGTTCCTTGTTTCTAATATACTTAGGGCTTAATTAAGTTTTTTTTAACCTTAGTCTTTGCATTGATTATAAAAATGCTTAGCCCCCTTGCTTTTGTATAACAACATGGGCGTTCACATACGTGTACGATAATCTTGAAACCTGTAGGAGACTAGTTAAGAGGAAACAGTGATTCTAGTTATCATCATTAGGCCCTATCATCATCATTATCGTGGTCACCACCATCATCGTCATCATCATCATTGTCGCTGACGTCGTCGATACATATGCCTGTATAGCTGTGCAGAACATGGGAAGTCTTTTTTGCTCTGAGTTCGTCTTCTTCCTATATGTCTGAATTATTGTTCACTTCCCTCTTAGCTCTTATAGGCTTTTACTAAACTTTGAACTGACTTCGAATTGAATTCAAGGACCTTGCCCAAACACTCACACATGTCACTTGAGCCCAAACCCTATAATTCATGCCTTAAAAGCGATAAGACGCCTCTACATGTAGGCCTTATGCCGTGTATTTGACCATATCTTTCTTAAAGTCTGTAGGCCCTTACTATTACAAATGTTCCGATTGGAACTTGCCCTGAGTGTAATAGATTTTAGTAAGCGGAGGTTTCAACATCTTGGGGTCGCATCTGATTGGGTGTTACTGTAAGCATCGCTATGTAAAATCTTAAAATACAATACAGTGATTCGAACCGGTCTTCAATGTGTCTGGTCAGATGACTGAGTTCAGCAGGATATATATATATATACATATATATATGTATATATATACATACAATATATTACGAATATATTACGAATGAAAGAAAGAGCGTTGGACAATAGACGTATTATTGGAGTGAGAACTGCAGATTGAAACATAGCTATGAAGTTAAACTTGTGTGTTTAAGACTCCAGCGTTACACCGACATTTTGTCTTGATTAAGTGCCGTACGTAGCCTAATGGTAGATTTCTTGGTCCTCCCGCACGCATTCCCACGGGCATCAACTGGCACCCATATGGGATAAATAAGGGTTCCATATGGGCCACGTGTGGGCTTTCTGGCAGGACCCATTTACTTCACTTGATCCTTGACCTTGCTCCGTCTTACCTGTGTGATCTCTCCCGTTTCCGCCGGACCTGCGCCTGTTGCCTCTGATTGGTCAGAGGCAACATTTTATAAATTGATCAAGTATTTTTTCTTTTGCCGTTGCTGAGCTGAGATCGCTCCTTAGTATGTTTCTTGAATTGGCGCAATATAAGTGAGCGAATGAATCAATGAATGAATCAGTGCATGAATGAATGAACGAACGAATGAATGAATGAATGGGCGAATGAACGAATGAATGAATGAATCAATGAATGAATGAATCAATGAATGAGCGAATGAATCAATGAATGAATCAGTGAATGAATGAATGAACGAACGAATGAATCAATGAATGGGCGAATAAACGAATGAATGAATGAATCAATGAATGAATCAGTGCATGAATGAATGAACGAACGAATGAATGAATGAATGGGCGAATGAACGAATGAATCAATGAATCAATGAATGAATGAATCAATGAATGAGCGAATGAATCAATGAATGAATCAGTGAATGAATGAATGAACGAACGAATGAATCAATGAATGGGCGAATGAACGAATGAATGAATGAATCAATGAATGAATAAATGAACGAATGAATGAATGAATGAATAAATGAATGAATGAATGAATGAATGAATAAATGAATGAATACGTGCGTATAAGTACAGGTATACCTGAATGAGCTGATGTACTTTTGTAGCGATGGAGCTGTGCTCTACCCAGAGACGAACGTCTTTGCTCAGCTGCTCGACATGTCTTCTTTTGCCGGTGAGCACTGGAACGACTCCGGACAAAACACGTTTTACTTAGTAACAATCATATCGGAGTATTTACATAGTGCTTACCTAGGATCTGACGGGATTCTATAGTTTATAAAAGGCTAGAAATTTGCAGGCACAACAATCCTTTCGAGAGAAAGCAAGAGGATTTAATATACATGCGTACATACGTACAGCGTACCATACACATGTATGGTACACCATAACGTGTACCATACACGAAAACCTGTTTAAATTCATACATGCATCAATACAAATGTGTATACTGCATCGCGACACTCACGCCCGTGGTAACAAAATTAAAACGACCTCAACAGGTGTTTATGACGATTATGACACGGTTAGCACAAGATCTCATTAACTGTTTGACAGTCATGCAAGGCGCCCATATCACCTAATGCTCATTTAACAGTCGCCAATTAGACAGTTGAAGGCTGAATCGACCGCCACGGGACATTCGGGTATCGAATCCGCTTCCTGCTATTTCTGCTCATCACGTTACAGCGTGTTACCATTGAACCATCACCCAAATCTCCTCATATTATACACAAGCATACTTATATATACATACATAAATGCATTCCTGTATATATGCATATATATATATATATATACTTATACGTATAATATATATATGTATATGTATATATATATATGCCGACGTACGTGTGTGTACATACAAACATAACTTACATAGGTCTACGTATGGTGTTACACTGATGATCTGGATGTGAATATTCTTGCAGCGTTCTGTACATTCTGTATACGCTATTTGCGCATGCGCGTGGTGCTACCAGACGACGGAAGTCACGTGTGCAGTCGTAGGCTTAGCCAGGTCGCATTTTTCATTGGTTCTCTGTCACTCTTCGGAATGACACTCGTCGGAAACTTTCAGGTAACACTCATCTCATTCTACGGAATCAGGAAAATTGTATAAACTATCATTAGATTTACAAAACATTCGTTTTCCGCTTCCGAATTTGGTTGCATTTGTTGAATCAACTCAAGTAAGCCTAGTTTCATCCAAAAGTTATAAATCGTTTTTGACGTAGTTTCAAACAAATCATTTATTATTAGAATTAGGATCAGGCGACAGTCAGTCGGTTACAATTAGCTGTTTATCAAATCGATTAGCCAATCGAATGGAACAAAAATCGAATAGGCCTAGTTGCCAATTTCGGATGCAGCCTATTTATATATAGGCTGCATTAGAAATGCTCTATAATAGGCGCCTTGACGCCTATATATAGGCGTCAAGGCGCCTATTATAGAGCATTTTTATAAGCTCACTGCGATCGCACCAGAGATTAAAAAGACCCATGAACATGAGCGAATAGAAAAGGCGACAGAAGGGTTCAATTAATGGGGATTGTTAGATGGATTGAACCAGATTGTAACATGGAATATAACTGTCGCCACTCCAGTGACCATATTCATATCTAAATGTATGTGGCGCAGTGGCAGATTGGTTAGAGCGGTCGGCCCGTAACACTCAGTGTGCGTTGAGTGAGCGGGTTCGAACCTCATCCAGGGAATCACTGTATAGGGACCTTGAGCAAGTCCATCGCGCACAATGGCTGTGCAGTACAACTGCAATTGCGCCGTCGAGACGTGTGGACTTTTGAGCAAAACAACTTTGGAAGAAGGGCGATATCAAATTTCAGTTGTATGTAAGGTAAATAATCCAAGGCGGTTCGTTCTCTTTTTGTTCTGACGCAGGAAGACAAGCCCGACCGATTGCACTTCCTTGGAGCCGCCTTCCTCTTCCTTCTCGGCACAGCTTACGCGATCATCGACACTGCGTTGTCATTCATCACGTGTCCTCCGGACAGACCCAGCAGCAGACGACTCTGCTTCATCCGTGTCACCATTGCAACGACGTCCACTCTTTTCATAATACTCGGTATCCTTTTGCGTCCTAGGACCTCACGGTCACTAACTGTCCATGCATGGCATGGGAGGTCTATGCAGTAGACCTGCTGTAATTGTCACATTCACCACTTCATTCATTCATTCACTCTGTCATCAATTCATTAAGTAATCACTCCATATTGATTCATTAATTCATTCATTCATGCACCCATCACTTCGTTCATTCATGCGTCCATTTATTCGTTCTTTACTTCGTTCATTTATTCAGATTTTCCAACGAAAGATTGTTTTCGCTTTGAAGCAAAGATCAATCGATATCTCGTTCATTATTAAATAGGAACAGTTTTAACTTATGATTGTTTAGGCCAGCGTTTCCCAAAACTGTGTTCCGCGGAACCATAAGGTTCCGTGGAGTGAAAACAAGGGTTCCGCGGAAAAGTTTCACTGTAAACAGAAGGAGGCTTTTTGCTTACCGTCTATGTATAACTTTATATGCAAAAGAGTTAAGGGGCCGTTCACATATTATATAACGCTCAAGGGGTAGGTGGGTGGGTTCCGGTTTTGTTAGCGTTATATTGTGTAGGGTTGGGGGGGGTAGTTTGAACGTTTTGCTATATAACAAACTTTTTTTCAGCTGATGTTATTTTGCCTGTTTACCTGCCAATTGAAAAGTCCATGTACTTCGGACCTTCATTGTTTAATCGAAGTTCACAATACGTTGTGAACCAAAACTAGCACCATTATCTGCCACCTGGTGAATTGATTTGACGTTCTTAGTTATTATTTTATAAATCCACTTTTAACAATTTGCTGTTTACAATTTTAACAAGTTCATCTGCATAGCTCAAAACGCTCTAAAATTTGACTCTGTGCGCTTTGTTTTGCTTCTGGTTTAAATTAAAATTAATTCACTTGAAACAATTATTTTGGTAGGTAATCATGATGATTACCTACCAAAATAATTGTTTCAAGTGAATTAATTTACTTGAAACAATTATTTTGGTAGGTAATCATGATGATTACCTACCAAAATAATTGTTTCAAGTGAATTAATTTTAATTTAAACCAGAAGCAAAACAAAGCGCACAGAGTCAAATTTTAGAGCGTTTTGAGCTATGCAGATGAACTTGTCTGATTTCATTTTCTGTAGTATGCGTAAATTGTTTATGTTTGCTTAAATACCCAATTGCAGTTGTATACATCATAAGCTATTAAATAGGTAGAGTTGTACCTCGAACTTTTCTATAAATACCTGATAGTTCAATATTAAACGAATCCATTCTGTGTGAATGCTCATTTCTAGTGCAAAACAGGAGGGAAACTAAAATGGTGTTTTTAGATAGTATGTACGTCACTACCATGTATTATCATGCTGTATTAGTAGGCCTATCTGTAGATACATGGTGACAATCGTCGACTACCCAATCAGTTACCGTAATTAATACACGTGAATTAAAAATCATTAAAAATCCGATTATTAAGATGCAGAGGAGCTCCATACATCCGGTCTAATCATCATTGGCACGAGAGAGTACACAATTTTAAGGTAGCTTTTGTTACATTGCTAATTGGGCATATGATGATTTTTACTGCAGTTCTTGAATTGGATAAAGGCAATTATCAGCTGAATCACTTCTATTAAAGTGCTAACTAACATCATATTGTTATAAAGGTGTCAAATTGTGCAATACAATTATGTCGATTGTATGTCTCTTAATGTGCTTATAGACTGGGGTGGGTTAGGGGGGTAGCATATCTGTTATATAATATAGGGGTGGGGGTCACAGCTGCTGTTATATAACGTTATTAGAGGTAGGGGGTGGGTCAAAAAATGGAATTTTATGCGTTGTATAATATGAAAACGGACCCTAATGTAGTGTCCTGATATTTGTGTTATTATTAAGCTAATTTAGTCCTAAATTTAAACCTAAACTAAAAACTTTAAACTTTAAAAAAATTTTAACTGCATTCTCAAGCGTTTTTACCTAAAACAGAATATTTTTAGTTTTGGACGGCGTTCCATTAAAAAAATTTGATATCAAAAGAGTTCCACGTACGGCCAAAAAAGATTGGCTGCTGCGAACGTTCATTTTCTAAATTCACGCTTATTCACATAGGTCCTATAGTTATACGAAGCAACACACCCTATGCCTCAAGAGAGGCCAACCAATAATTGGCAATAGACCGGACCTACTGTAACTGTTGATTTAGAAAGAAACTGTTGCGCATATTGACTTTAATCAAGTAATCGACGACTTTTCGTCTGCAAAAGCGAGACTAGTGTAATAAATGGCGTATACAGTTTTAATTTCTGAGTGCAGTCCGCTGGTCCTGTAGCTGCAGTGACCAGTGATGCTACATTGTTTGGGATATGACGATTTGTCTCACCTATACAGTGTACAGACAACGTAGCGCAAATATAAGCCTATCATATGTATATATATATACTGTGTACAGACAACGTAGCGCAAATATAAGCCTATCATATGTATATATATATATATAAATAAATAAATATATATATATATATAAATATATATATCGCTGCATGACTATAGTATACTAGACAGGCCTGTCGCCATACATGTACGAGGTGGCTTCTCACCTTCGAAAAATCCTGGCATGGCCATTCCATGGATGGGAATCGTGGAATTGCTTAACCAAGGACCACGGATCGTAATCGTAATCTCAATCTCCAAATTTCTAAAAGGCGCCACTTGAAAGCTAAGCGTGGGGCACCAGCTTATTCACGAGCTGATATGTGACCGCGGACTTGGTCTCGAGACCGGAAAACTGCGGTCTTGGTCTTGAGCTTTTGGTCTCGTGCCCAACACTGGCAAGGACCATCTTCTAGATTAGCTATTCGTATGGAAGATATTTAATGATAATGATAATGATAATGATAATGATAATGGTCGTATACTTCCTTAACCGTTGCTGAATGAAGCGGTGGCTGGTAAATTATCGTCTGAGAATATTTGGAATGAAAAATATCCGGACATGGATACAAAGACCCGACGTGAGAGACAAATGAACTGGACAAGCAGTGAACCGGTTCGTACACAATTTGAGCTACTTCCACCTCCCTGTCTGTCTGTCTGCCTCCCTGTCTGTCTGCCTCTCTGTCTGTCTGTCTGCCTCCCTGTCTGTCTGCCTCCCTGTCTGTCTGTCTGCCTCCCTGTCTGTCTGCCTCCCTGTCTGTCTGCCTCCCTGTCTGTCTGCCTCCCTGTCTGTCTGTCTGCCTCCCTATCTGTCTGCCTCCCTGTCTGTCTGCCTCTCTGTCTGTCTGTCTGCCTCCCTGTCTGTCTGCCTCTCTGTCTGTCTGTCTGCCTCCCTGTCTGTCTGCCTCCCTGTCTGTCTGCCTCTCTGTCTGTCTGTCTACATGTCTGTCTGTCTGTCTACATGTCTGTCTGTTTGTAATAGTTCAGTAGGCCTACTGTGGAATTACTTTTTCTGCTATAAACATGTTAGGCCTATGCAACAGTGGACCTATTTTGTGCATTTTGTGAATACCAGTCATTTACGTAATGGCTGGTATTCACCCGATTATATTTAGACATCTTGGTCATTCACATTAGATGCACGTGCACTGAGCAAGCCTCCTCCTCCTCCTCCTCCTCCTTCTCCTCCTCCTCCTCCTCCTCCTCCTCTAGGTTCGAAATGAGTGCAGGTGATGGTTTTAGCATATATGGATTTCCAAGAGATTTGCAAAACCGGATTTCGAAGATCTGAATAGCATTGTTGTCATTATAAAATTATGAGAACTGGAAACCCCGTCTATTAATAAATTTTAAACGCTCTATAGGAGAGTAATTAACGTCTCTCAAGTTAATGGCATGATTATTCACGGTCCGGGTACCCGGTACAGTTAGGTGCATTCAAAGACAATGACACATAAAGACTACAATGCGTAGTGTTCGTCATTGGTGATTTTTATCAGTGATTGAATTATTGGGCGGGGCTGGTAGTGTTCAAGCCCCTCAGTTCATTTGTCAGCCCGAGAGCCAATCCTCAAAAAAATACATAAGGAGGTCAAGCAAACGCCCACATTAGCTTTCAGTGGCACCCACAGGTTCCGCACCCCGCCTACTCTCTACAATTTAGCCTGAATACCGGTTTCCGGTTCGCAGCAATTCCAGTCAGAACACCTGGACGTACAAGTAATGTTCAACCCCTCAGTTCAAATTGACAATTCAAACCCTAATTAGTACGATCAGTGTAAACGTTCCTGAGAGAATTTTAAAGGAGCTAAATGATTGTTTGGTTAAATTGTAGGGCTACAACCTGCACGTCTTGGGTTCAACGAGTGAGTGGGTCGTTGGTGTTATGTTCATTCTTTACTTCTTGTCATTCGTCACCGATTTTCGGAAGCTCCGTTTTAAGCTACGAGTCGTTGGCGCTGATGTCCCCCCTCCAGATGAACAATCGAGACTTATGCCGTCAGAAGGACAAGTCTGACGAGACTATGCTTCGTTTCAGGGGCGGCCAGTTGGGGGGGGGGGTGGGATCCGGAAGCAAATACTCCCAATTTCAGGTAAGGAGGGATATTTTTGAGTCTTAGGGGAGACATCTTGCCTTCCAAACGCTTGGGACATGGGGGTTTGCCTCCATAACTCAACGAGGATTGACGACTCAGCTTCGTTTGTGCATCTGTTCGTATATATTTAGCTGGGGTCGTTGATAGATCGATCGCTCTAAAACACCTAGGATACTTAGCATATGGTCTAAGGTTATCTAATAGCCAATTGGTGGTCTTCAGAGAATCAACGGCTCCAAACATCCAGATGTTAAATAATGCCAGGATATCCAAAGTGCCCGAAGTTCCAAAGTACCAAGGGTGTTCGTTAGAATGAGGGGTTCTTAACAGTCCGGGTTGTTTAGCTGCTATGATTCAACAGAGTCATAGGTTATGATTTATTGTGTACCATGGGTTCCTAACTATAGGGGTTCTTCTTGAAAGTGGGGTTTTAATATCTGGGAGCTCCATAGCTCTGGATCTCGAACAGCTTGTAAAGCTTAAAAAACTTACTGAAAGCTCCAAAGAGCCAGAGGTTCAATCAAGATCATTGGTCTAGCATAGTAAATAGGGTAACTGTTGTGAGTTCCAGAAGATCTTGGCTCTGATGTCCTCTGTTCAGTGGGTTCTATGTGCTAAAATGGTCCGGGTTTTTCTAATTGGGTCAGTAATTTGAAAGAGTCGGAATTTCAGAAGAGTCAGCTGCTATTAATAGGCTACATGCAGGCTACATGTATGGTTGATTCGAATAATTGAGCTACTGGGAGATGCAAAAACAAAGAAATTAACCGAACGGCTCTTGGCTGTGATATCAGTATGCGGCAACTATAAGTGCGTTATGTAAAATGAATGTTATTCCTTGGCGTGCAGGCCTATCTTCAATGCGATTGACCTATTATACGAACCTTTGCTTGACATAATATGACCTCTACCCTTTGACATGTAGCAAAACCTTATGAGCACCTGCCATGGCAGATGCGGGCAATTATCTAATTACGTTTAAGTTGCATGTGATATATCGTCAGCATCTTTTTGTTTAATCGGTATTTTATAGGCGAGTCCTATCTGTGGCTTTGTTCCCTATAATTTTGCTCGCTTTTACGTTTTTACACTTACAAGCTGTCGCTTACGTTTTTATTGATTAGATTTAAGCTTTAAAGCTAAACCGGTATTTTATAGGCGGGTCCTATCTGCGGTCTTGTTCCCTATAATTGCGCACTTTTGCGTTTTTACACTTACAAGCTGTCGCTTACGTTTTTATTGATTAGATTTAGCTTTAAAGCCTAAATCTAATTAATAAAAACTATAAAAACTTTAAAGCTTTAAAGCTAAATCTTTTGTATCTTTTAATTTTAACTATGAGCCTATTGGAATAGCACGGGTCTCTTGCGATAACGTTTAGCGAACTTATCAAATAAACAGAATTATGTTCACCACGTTATTGAAAATTGCCTTGTGAAATTTTAGCATTCGTACCTGTATTCGATGTTTTGCTAGAGCTATCAACAGAAGTTTTTGTTTTGCCTAGTTTTAAACGTCCTTTTATAGGCACAGAAAGCATAAATGTCTGTACTTTCGTATTCGCACACTTTATGTAACTGTCGCTTTTTTCAGAACCGTACACTAACCAGAATGTATTATATATATATAGGTTTATTCATTCAATGCATGCAAACACGAGTTACTGTCATTTAAGACGAGAAACGATTTACATTACTGCTTTATTTTAGGAACATATATATGTTTACAGTTGTGTTTTGAAGTTGGTTTATAATCAATTCCATCTTTGCGTCACATGCTTTTAGTTAATTTATCTGAAATTAGTATAGAGACAAAGCCTGTATGGTTGACTTTTTTGACCAATAGCATATAGCGAGTTACAGTTGTCTATGCGTGGGCAAACAAAAGCATGTGGGCCCGACCATAGAGGCGAAAATGGAGGAGCTCGAAGACGTCGCAGGTGATAGCAACTAGACCGACAGAGATTGGTTAGTTAACTGAAGCTGACTGTTATCAGTGTGCATGGCGACTGGTGTATATGACGCAAACCCGAAGTAGGCCTAGCGAATTCTAATCGCTTCAGCGGATACCGGTTTAATTTTCATTTAGCCGAATTTTAGCGTGTAGGCCTATGTTTAAGTGACAAAGGCGTAGGCCTATACGACAGCGACACAGTTATCAATAGACCTATATCAGCGTAGGCCTACACCTTATAAGATTGCTACGGCTTAAAATCAATTAAAATGAAAAATTAAGTTTAGTCATAGAATTAAAAAAAACCAATAAAGATTATTGTAATAGATACCATTTATACCCTTCTCTTCTGAGTCCAAGCTAAATAAATATAGTTGCCTAAATCACATATTTAATAATACACACGACCTCTTGGGTCTTTAGCTTACGGCGTCAACTTTGTGCTACGGCGTGTGCAAATGAAGTTTTCGCATTTATTTTATAGGAATTAGGCCGCTTACAGCGCAAGCCTGTAATTATTATTATGCACTACAAACGAATTGTTTATCACTGACGAACAGTTTGTAACTTAAAAACCAAGTAAATCACGTGCAACCCTCAGCAACAGTGGACTCGTCCTTTCGTTCTCCCAAAAAATTTATCCCATTGTTTCATGAGGCGGCGATCTCGTTTGACAGATGGGTGGGGACACCAAATGAGAGGAGTAGGAAATGTGGGGGACACACGTATAACGTATAACGTGTCCCTATCTGTAAACGGTGGGGGGGGTTGTCCCATCGAGACTCGACCCCCGGGATAGCCGCCCCTGCATCATTTACAACTTGCGTCAACTAGATATATCAGCACATTGGCTGATTGGATGGTACGTCCAGCAGCAGCAGCAGCCGCTGTTGAGTTAAATGTCGTCGCAATTCAACAACCGATAGGGGCCTACACATGCAGTAAACAGTTAAACAATTACGTTAAACAAGTTTACAGCGAAGCGTATCAGTGAGTTATGATTCGAAAATCTTCGAATCGTGCAATCATTTCCGAATCAAAGCAAATGCTGCCTTGCGATTCGTTTAGAATCAAATATAGAGGCTTTGCATGCCAGTACCTGAAAAAGTTGTTCGAAAATTGATCCTTCGCCTAAAAGGCGTAGGTTACACAACGTAACACAATCGTACACACGATGCGTAAACAAACGTACCTCCTACCGATGCAGTAGTTCGGATCGTAGCAACGCATCAAACACCAGGAAGGAACAAAATCAGAGAAAAATTCAGTATCATCGACATGTTTTTAAAGAAATTGTCAATTAAGACGTCAACCCTTTAACGACCAGCTGCATACGTTTCTCGTGCATTTTAGTACATGCTGGTCATTAGAGGGTTAAACGCGACTACAAACCAAAGAATACTCTGTCAGTTTCAACAGATCAATTCAGCTGAGAAGTTTTGACCTTTCCTAAGTAGGCCTATTCTTTAAAACCATCATCATTTCAGATAAGTGCTATAATTACTTGCAATATAACTAACAAACCCAAGAAGTAACTCAAACAGTGTTTGTTAGTTGGTTAGGACCTCAAACTTGCCTTCAACTCAATGTGATGCCCAAGAAAATCAGGTGTTTTTTCATTTCCAATGACACATTTGTTCAGGCTAAGTGTTAGCAGTAGCGATTAGTTGTAACACGTGATTCATATGCGACTTGTGATGATGAAATCAGCAATCCTGCCCCGATCGATCAGACTTAGGTATGACCACAGATTAATTCCGATTTCACGAGTTCGTCAATCTTCTGATCGACCGTCGCCAACCAATCTTCCCCTAAGCTGTGAGCATACGCGCGCACACACGGACCGTGGAGACAGCGCACACAAAAATTTTACGTGAGCGCACGATTTATTTTTGCAAAATTTTCGAGACGCTATTTCATTTTAAGAAACTACATACAAACATACATACAGAGATGCATGCATATATACTTACATACATACATACATATATGCATATATACATAAATAAATTCATTCATACAGAACTTATCATCATAGACTTTTAGATACGGGCCATAATATGATCTTAATTTAACTATACATTCAGCTCGGACCTGCGTACAAAAGTGTAAACCATTTATACAATGTCGCACACAAAAAATTTCTTTCGCACAATATCTCCAAATGGGAACATTTTCGCCAACGTTTCAGGATGCAGATGATGCAATGGATGTAGTAGCAGGAACCAACTGAATGTAATCGTTTATCGTTGTCCTCTTACTCTGTCACGCCATCACCACGTGGCACTTACTAAAGTTCAGCGGAGTTCCTGCTTCCTATTATCATGCGAACTCCAGCCAAACTCACAAAGCGTTTAAACCATAATATCCACACGCCGACATGCAGTAACAGAAATACATGGTATTACACACATGCATACATACATATATACATACATACATATATACATACAAACATACTTGCATACATAACATGCATGCATGCATGCATGCATGCATGCGTGCATGCATATATACATACATATATGCATATATGCATACATACATGCAGATATACATACATACATACATACATACATATTTACATGCATAAATACATAGATAGATACATACATACATACATGCATACATACATACATACATACATACATATTTACATACATAAATACATAGATATACACATACATACATACATACATACATACATAACATACATACATATATACATATATTGCATTGAATTTGAATTATGCGCCTACTTGTAGCGGTAGTGAAAGCCTAGCTATACAGAAACGCTTCCAGACAACGAGGACTGAAGTGGATAGAAAGAGACCAGCAGACATTATAATCATCTGAGTTCACAGCTGGGATGGAAGGTGAACTTTGGATAGCAAGACGAGTTTCTTAACCTGGATTGAACATCAAAAGGGAGCTAAGGCAACACATGTGGTACCCATACATGTAAAAGTTACATACATAAAAAATGCGAGCATATATATATATATACATACATACACATATAACCTAAAACATTCGTTTATATTTCTTAGTATGCATATAAACGGCATATAACAACGAACACATAGAATGTATGTATACATGCATATGTATACACACGTTCATGCATAATCTTACATTATGCATCGGTAAGCATAGCCCTATAAATGGTTAATGATCAGAAATACAATGGTATTACACTTGTGGTGCAATTATGCGGAGATAAATACAGGCCTGAGATAATTTTCAGCAATTTCAAGATATGACGGATTATGAGCTATTCATTCGTGTGACTCTGAATCAGACGAATCGTGGAATTTTGGTGCATCACAAGGCAGATGGTTTGCAATGTTTGAATAACCTTCTCTGTTTAAATCTTCATGCTCGGATTTTTTCATCTTTTTCTCTACAGGAGTCATCACATAATAATGACTCACATTGACTTGTATAATTTTTATATGTCGTAAAACATTATAGTCCGGGATCAATTGTCATCCCGTGGCGGCCATTTTTGCCGCCATCTTGCTTCTTGAAAGCCTACAAGTGGTGAGTGACACCCACCATAAATTTTATGAATCTCCATCATCATCATCAGGGCTGCAACCATGTTGGTATTTTGGTTATTTGGTTTTTGCAAAAAACAAAACAAAAAAAATGGCAATTTTTTCGTTTTTTGGGTTTTAAAATAATTTTTTGAAATTTACTGATTTTACTATTATATTACTAATAGTGAATTATTTAGTCGAAAATCAAGCCAAATTAATTATATAAAGAAGTTGGAGCTCTTTTTCATGCTGTGTTTGATGCTTTTTATAACAAAACTGTTATGTCAAGATCCAAAGGAAAACTAAAAACCAAAAACCAAATTAAATCCAAAGACCAATATACCAACTTTTGATTTTTTTAAATATTGCTTTTTTGCACCCCACGATCATCAAACGAAGAGAATGACACTAGCCACATCTTCTCATCACTAAAACCGCCACTGGACACGTTGTTAGGTCCAATTGCTACCGCACTATTAATCGAGAAAAAAAACAGAAATCTAAATAGTCGCATTATGACATCGTCTCATTGTCATTATCTCAGCTGCGTCGCAAATAACCATTTATGCGTAAGAGCGTTTTTTTAGCATTTGTGTGTGTTTATTATATAAGTTTTGTCAATCGGACTTGATTGACAGTTTACTCCGTGTGAGTCATATTCATTTGACAGTTAGCCTAATAAGTCGTTTTTAGGTTAAATTCAGTTAACACTTTTTAGTTTCGTGAGTTAGGATTGTTTGACGCCTTAGACCTTTGCTAGAGCCTGGATATGTCTATTTTCATAGCTGTAGAGACTTTTGAAGAGGACTGACTTTCTTGAACCTTGTAAGAGTCTTAAATGCCAGCGATATCCTTCCGGATATGAATAGACCTTCGGCTGCCATCTATCCGTTGCTAGCCATCGTCTTTTTGACAACAAGTTTCATATGTGTTTACGTAGTTGCTGTCGAAAAGGGTGATGTCTATCCAGTATGGCCCTACATCAGGTACTATGTGACTTTTTTTTAAATAGCCACAGGGATTATCAATAACTATTGCTCACTCATGTTTCAGCTCCGAACAAACAATCGGTTATGGGCGCTGTGCAAATTTCATGATTACCATTACGATGAAGTCTATTTCTACTGCGCCGACACAAGCTTTGTTCACAGAAAACATACAGTATTGTTTCTTGTCGCCGTCATAAGCATTTGATGCCATAAGATTTCGTTTAACCTTTGGATTCCAATCATTCGTAGGCCTACGATAAACTCCATATCTGTCAGTTTCGGGCGATGACAGTCTAAATACGGGATAGAAGAGGAGAGCAACTTCATCATCTTCGTTATGATACAACGCTGTTAAACAGAATTGCATAAGAGTCGTACGACCTTTCAATAAGTGTATTTGTAACAGCTATTGATGATGATGATTATGATGATGATGATGATGATGATGATGATGATGATGATGACGATGACGATGACGATGACGATGACGATGACGATGACGATGACGATGACGACGACGATGACGACGACGACGAAGACGACGACGACGACGATGACGATGATGATGATTATGATGATGATTATGATGACGATTATTGACGATTAGGATCATGACGATTGTGATCATGATGGCAATGGCTGTCATTATGAAGATGATGATGATGACTTAGTCGTCCTGCCATTGTTCTATGTTTCAGCGACTGTGCGGCTTTCTACCCTCAGTCGAGCATCTTCGCTATGTTAATTGCTGTAACAGCTGCTCTCCGTGAGTTCACATATTTTCATACAGTAACTCTTCTGATTTGTAGGGAAAGGTGAAAGCTTCAAATCCTGTTGCTCCGAATACCCTCTATCGGTATAGGGTCCGTCAGGCATACCAATGTGAAAGGATTAAAATTAATCAATTAGGCCAACTCAGCGTAGGCCTACCCTCACCAAATGCTATACCGTCTAATATCCATCCTGAGGACATACATATATATTACAGCGCCACTCCAAAGATACCTAGGAATAATCAGAGGCGCTCCCAGTCCAACTCCAGCGATAAAGAACAGTCTTCAGAAGCTATAGTAAAATTGTAGATGCCGTCAAAACAAGTTAGATCAGATTGTCACAGGTAATCGTAACTGCATTCGTAGATAGGACTTACAATTCTAAAATGCTACTTAAAAGTCAAGCATAGAGTACAATGGAAAAAAGAGAAACTAGAGGATGGCTTCAGAATTCAATTTGAGAAGTATCCAATGGTAGGCCTATGTAATGTAAGCGACTTCATGGCATTTTATTGGAGATGGCAAATCATCTAGCCTGCAGTCCAATCTTCTCACTAACAGACTGCACAGTGGCACGGTGGCCGATTGGTTAGAGTGGTCGACCCTCAACGCTGAGTGTGCGCTGAGTGTGCGGGTTTGACTCTCGTCCGAGGCGTCACTGTGGAGGGACCTGAGCAAGTCCTTCGCACACAATTGCTCTGCATTACAACTGCAGTTGCTCCGTCGAGGCGTGTGTGCACTTCTGAACTGATTCTAAGAAGGGCAATATCAAATTTCAGTTACATTATATGGTATGGTATTGTATTGTATTGCAGAGGTTCTTGACCATTTTTGGCTCGCGACACGCCTAAAGTTGCAATCAAATTTGGCGACACACCATGTAAACGTCATCATGTGAACACCAGCAATATATTTTTTAACTAGCTTATTACTTGAAGATTTTTATGAGTGAAATTTTTCATATTGAGCACTTTTTAGTGTCTAATGATTTTAAGATTTGTTAATTCAATTGATATAATTCTACAACTATTACTCATCGTGTGCTGTGATGCACAAATTTTTCGTGACGCATTAAGGACACACCATGCCTACGCGACACACTAACAGTCTTTTCGCGACACACTAGCACATGTGTCGAGATACACCTGTTCAGAACCTCTATTGTATTACACCTATGTTCATTATAGCCGAGCTGACATAGGCCTACAGTGTAAGTTCCAGACGGCTGGCATGACCAATTGCTGGACTCGCCAAATACTGAGCCAATTTTGACCAGTAGACTAGATGTCTGTCGGTCGATCAATCTATCGATTGGTCAATCTATCGATTGGTCAATCTATCGATTGGTCAATCTATCGATTGGTCAATCTATCGATTGGTCAATCGATCTGTTCATCTCCGTTCTTTATGTGTTGCAGTCGTGTGTACAACGTATATAAGAAGGAAACGAATCCTGTTGGTGATTGAAGATGCTGCTGATGTTGCTGAAGATGTCAGTGTTGCCTCTTCTGTTCCGCATCATCGTCGCATAAAAACAGCCAATAACGTCGAATTCATCTGCGCACTGATCGCCGTCACAGGCTTCCTAATGGTCGGCAACTTCTTTCTGGTAGGTTAAAACATACAGACCCAAACAAACAGACGCACACACACACATACATACACACACACAGAGCGAGAGAGAGAGACTAGTTTCCTCTCTCTCTCAAAATCAGAATCGTCATTTACGTCTCCAAGACACACCGGGTGCTGTCTGGAGATACAGTAGATCTAGCCAATGTAACGCACCAACATCTTTCAGCCTCCATCGCATCGTCCTTTGCGCTATTTAAGAAGTCTTCATCTTCTTGCTCCTCGTCTTAGAGCAGTTAGGCCTATAGCTCAGAGCCTCAGACCCGGTCCTTTCTTCAATTGGTCCTTCTCGTTGTAATTATTATGCGCTGTCTCCATCTACCCCCTCTCAGACTCTATTCGGTAACCTCTCCTCATCGTACGCTTTTCTCAAACCCTATATTTGCTCTGGTGGCCTTACCCACTGGAAGCGTCTCTGAATGGTTTACTCGTCTAGAAGCGCTCAACGGTTGTTTGAATATAATACAATACCAAAAAAGTTGAAACTTGTAAAGCGCAGCTTCAATAAAAGCAAGTTCATTTGCGCTCCCGACAAATCAGGGAGCTCCACGATCAAAAAGAACAGACGTCAAGCACTTTTATTGTATTTGCATCTTCCTATAGAGGGCGTCTTCCACTACAATCTAATCTCAGTGCGAAAACAATGAAGGTGAGAGACTAATTATAGTCCACTTCTTCTTCTAAAAGGAATACTATTCCTGGATACATAACAGACAATAGAACACCTATAGAGTGTTGGTAGTGGACTATAGACCTACCTAAGCTTAGGGAAGGCAACATTTTCGTGTGCAGCTGTCTGTCATGCATCCTGGAATCGTCTTCCTTTAAATAAATAAATGAACTGTTAAGACTGTCACGTACGTTCCTTGTTTATAAAACCTGAAAAGGATGGAGCAGTTCCCACCCGACAAAATTCTGCAACTGCCCACACTCTTGTAGTGACAGTCCCAAGCTTGGATAAATGTTTTAATTGCAACTAATCATCAGGCAATTTAGTATTGCATATAGGTACTGTATTGCGCCATATCGTACTATACACCTTTGCAATGTGTTGTAATGTATTTAAATGTTCTAATATTTATTTATTGATGTGTTGAGATTGAATCGATTAAATGACCATTGTTAGCTTTCAATTAGGATTTTCCATGATATGAACGCAACCAATAGCAACAAACCACTGGAAATTTTTAAAAATTAGGATAAAGAGTATATATATATATATAAGCATTATTTATATTGATTGTAATTAATGGTAACTATGGTTACACATTGTGTATCAATGTTGCGGTTGACTAGAGCGGTCGGTCTATAACGCGCAGAGTACAGGTTCGACCCTCGTTCCGAGGAGTCACTGTGCAGAGACCTTGAGCCCGTCATTCACACTCACAGTTGCTCTGCATTACAACGGTAGGCTAATTGCGCCGTGCGAGAACTTTATAAGAAGGACAATATCAAAATGCAGTTATTTAATTATTTTATTTATTCTGAAAGTTGATATCGCTCTTCTTCCAACATTTTCTGCTTAGAAGTGCACAATCCTCGACGGCGAAATTGCAGTTATACTGCAGAGCAATGGTGCGCGGAGGACTTGCTCAAGGTCCCTACACAGTGACTGATGCCTCGGACGAGGGTCGAACCCGCTCACTCAGCGCACACTGAGCGTTACGGGCCGATCGCTCTAACCAATCGGCCACCGTGCTATACACAGTTGTATCGTTTTTGCGTTGTGTTGTGCGAATCGTCAGGAGTTCCGGTCTGGCTTTATTCACAACGTGGCTGTGTTGATTTTGGCGTTTGGTGGAGGCCTGTACACGCTCCTCGACATGATCATCACTTGTGTCCTTCGCAGAACTAAGAAGTACAGCAAGAGGACCATCGTCGTCTTCCGCATCTGCGTTGTCAGCTTCGCCTGGATTGTTGCCGCCATCTGTATCCTTGAGTTTAATGGTCACGGGTGATCGAGTGATCACCTGACTGAGTTGCGTGACTCTGGTTGGTTACGGATGCATGACAGTCTTTTATGGTTATGTGAACCAGAAATACAGTAACAGATTTCATGGTCATTGAAGGTAGCAGGTTTAACGGTCATTTGATAGTAATTTGAACCGTAAATAGGGTAGCAGGTTTAATGGTCATTTGATAGACATTTGAACCGTAAATAGGGTACCAGGTTTAACGGTCATTTGATAGTAATTTGAACCATAAATAGGGCAGCAGGTTTAATGGTCATTTGATAGTCATTTGATCTGTCTCTCCGAATAGCCTACCAACTGCTAAACTCACAACACACAATTAGGCCTAATGCACAAATGAACCAATGAAAATTCTATTATAAATGAAAGAAACTAAAGAAAGGATTTAAAAACGAATAGGTTCAGAATGTTCTCTTGTGATCCTTTGATCCCTTTGAAATCGTGCAGTATTGTGACCTTTAACGCAAATGATGCAGCCATAACAGGAAGAGAAATCTCCCATGGAGCATGGATGGCGCACTATAAAAATCAGACGGAACTGGATCGGTTCAATGCTCAAATGCACTGGAATAAAACTGACCCAGTCGGTTTCTCTTCAAATGTCTTTATATATAAAACTCATTCATCTCGATCGCTAGGCTTCTAATGAGCCGCCAGAATTTAAGCATATATATATATAATATTATATACATATAATATACATATAATATATATATGTGTGTAGAGAAAGATATGGTGAGCGAGTACATGTGAACAGCTGGCGAATGTAAAAGGGTATAATATACAGAGGGGTTGAAAGGCGCTGTAGTTATAAATAAGAGACGTAATGCACGTTCTCTATCCCCGGTCACCATGCAATCATCTCAAGTCCTCTAACCAAGCCATAGCCTATATCTTGCACCGCATCACGTCCCTGGAACGAACTGTCTCCTGAATTCCACACTTTTTCGTTACCTTCACCGTCGTTACCTATCACCCTGCCTCCAATTTCACGTAGGCGGAGATTTATTAGTCTTAGCCTCTTTAAGGGGGGAATATTTTGTTTCCATACCCTTGGGACTGGGGGTTTGTCTCCATCACTCAGAGGGGATTGACGCCGCTGTCATCCTCCATCACCTGTCTATATATATATATATATATATATATATATATATATATATATATATATATATATATATATATATATATATATATCGCGTCACAACTCCAGCTTACCTATAGAAATTCAAGTCTTTCGAGAGACGGTTTAGATGTTCGGAGATTACAATTACGGCGAAGGAATAATTGTAAGTTAAAACCAATGAAGTGACCTGAGCAAACTCCGCCACTGCTCGGACTTTGACAGTGCCAGTCCCAAGTCTGGAGAAAGGAGGAGGGCGACACCAAATCATCCTCGATATGGAACTGTGTTGTTTTTAAAGAAAATCAATAATACTGAGGCGAAGGATCCTGTGTTGTTGTCTGATGACATTGAAAGAGAAACCTGTACGAAATTACATGATTTATCAGGAGACATAATTATAATACTTCACATTCGTTCGATACGCATAAAGCGCTATAACAATGCATGTTTGAATGTGATGAACTGCTTTGGTTGTGTACTATAGGCTTATACGTGGCACTTGGCCAGTACGGTCGGCGAATGGTTATCCGGTCTGATGGTCATCTTCTATCTCGGTTCCTTTGTCGACGAATTCATCGAATTCTCTCCATCCGTTCAGCTCATCCTACACCGACCAATCGCTCCACCAACCGAAACGGACAGCGAACCGTTCCCCTCCTCGCTCTCCAGCCAAGCAGAATCATCGTTAGCAGACACCCACATCGCAGGAACTCCAAGAACTGCCGCTGCCGTCATGTTGTGATCGGCCCGTCAGCATTCCCACGCGCAGCCCATACTTCCATGTGGGACCCACACAGAGCCCATGTGGGTACCATATGGCTCGAGTGGTGGTCTCTACCGCCGTATTCGTGCGTCTATTTCTATTCGCACGTGGAAGCCAGTTCGTCTTGTCCTTCCGATCGAGACTAGGCGTAAAATGAAATTGAAGACATTCGTAGCCGATTCATGCTAAATGGATCATTACCTTGCCCCCAGCGGTATAGTAAGTCCCAGCTGCTGGCCGCATGTAATAATTCAAGCGATTGTAGAACGGTTCTTACGCGGTAACGCAAAGGGTGCAAGAACATCCCAGTCATTAAAATCGACTAAGAACCACGTCACAATGAGCTCATTTAAGTTCGATGTCATACGGTCACAATAGAAGCAATGAATAGACCTGCATCATTATATCGGTCTCTCATTGTTCATCAGATGCGATCATCACTCCTCTTTAATCGTCGTCTTGGTATAAACCGTATAATTAGTAGACCCCTAGTCTTTATCATGTATTGTTTACAGTCAGACATTTGTCCGGTTTAAGACTGCACCGCTGAGTTAGTTTAAGCAGACGTAACAAATGTTCAGTAGCATTGCATTTCTGTTGCACTGCAGATTGCAGAATGTCCATACGAATGAGCTGTCGATCATGTTCGCTCCAAAAATCTTATAAATGAAGAAGACTCTGTGTGTCACTCTGTCCAGCGGTGCATTTCCACAGTTTTACAGCTATTGACTCGAAACCTTCGCCGTTGGCTCGGGAAACACCTGGGACACGTAGAATAGGGATTCCTGAACCCCGCAGCCGCCCCCTTCCTGGTCTCCAGGGCCAAAAACCTAGGGCGCGCCTCTCACACACCCATAAAAGCAAAGTTTCCTTCTCATTCGCCACTACTATAATTAACAGCGCATGCATAACAGGTCTTTTAACAGACCTTCAATTATCTACTACTGAAATTGCAAGTAGGCCTATGTGTGGGTGTATTTCGAATACTAATTCCAAACTTGCTTACCCTAGTGTGCTACTGAACCAGTATAGAAGACCTTGTTTGTAATTCTAAAACAAAGTTGAAGTAAACCTGTAACCTAAGTCTGTCTTACTGGCAATTTCACAAAGTTTGTGTGGATATAACATCAGATACATTTAGTGAAAGTAGTTAGTCAGCACAAGCTAGTAGTTAGGGAAAACTGGACTCTTTGTTGTGAGCAATATTCGTGGTTGTTTGAGCTTGTCTTTATGATTGAGCAAGGAGAAATACTGTTGCACAGACTCAGTATTATCGTTGGCTTGTTGACCCAGTAGCTTTTACTAAAACTCGGCGTCTATGTCATCAATTTAAAAATAAGGAAAACTTATATCAGTTCCATGTTCTAGGATCGTCAGTTACCTGTGGCAACAAAACTCTGGCCAAACTTCTAAAGCAATCTTCAAACTTCTCAGCACTACTTGAAATCCTAGCAAAGGGCACCAGCTTCAAGTCATAGGGTCGTATAAAAGGGTAGTTAAAAGGAGGTCGGAGTCCAGTTGCCAGAGGAGCTGTTAAGGTAGGTTTCGTTTGGGTTGAGAACTGGAAGACGGAGGAACAGACAAGTCGGGTTATGAATTATTGAAGACGTGAGATTTTAGTTTTGAAACAGTTTTGAGTGGAAAGCCCGAATGTTGTTCCACGGTGTTCGTCGTTCCAGAATCAAGGTTCAGTGTCGTCTATGAATCGATTGGAAGACTTGAGATGAGTAGAGGTTAGGCCGAGAGGTGGAGAGACCGACAACTATAGGAGGATAGGGTCAAACGGGGATTCTTGATGACGAAGAGGTCTTGAAGATTCTGTGACTGGGAGTATTGTAGAAGCTGGAGGTTATCGATATAGACATGCCATACCCAAATATGATTGTTTCCCCCCTCCCTCTGAAACCACCTGAATCTCCATCCATTCTACAAAGCCATCCAAGACTGCAGCATAGCCATTGCCATTTGTACTTGACACAGTACAGATCAAATTCACAGACACATACCACGCACCTCGTTGAAATCGGTCAATCCGTCTTTTTTATTTTCATTTTCTTTTCATTATTTTCCCAAATAATGAAACCTTGATTTTTTGCTATTGTATTGGAAGAAGTGAAGATATCTATGCAGAACTTTTATGCCAATAGGTCCTCACAGATGCTTGATAAATATAATTTGGTTTGGATCATGTCAAGTTTCTTGATAAAAAGTCAATGAACCCTGGTTCATCGTTGTTATCCCAAATAATGAAACCTTGATCTTTTGCTATTGTATTCGAAGTAGTGAAGATATCTATGCAGAACTTTTATGCCAATAGGTCCTCACAGATGCTTGATAAAGATAATTTGGTTTGGAGCATGTCAAGTTTCTCGATAAAAAGTCAGTGAACCCGGGTTCATCGTTATTTTCGCAAATAATGAAACCTTGATTGTTTGCTATTGTATTGGGAGGAGTGAAGATAGCTATGCAGATTTTTGATGCCAATAGGTCCTCACAGATGCTTGATAAATATTATTTAGTTTGGAGCATGGCAATTTTCTCGAGAAAAAGTCAGTGAACCCGGGTTCATCGTTATTTTCCCAAATAATGAAACCTTGATTTTTTGCTATTGTATTGGAAGAAGTGAAGATATCTATGCAGAATTTTGATGCCAATAGGTCCTCACAGATACTGGTTAAATATAATTTGGTTTGGATCATGTCAAGTTTCTCGATAAAAAGTCAGTGAACCCGGGTTCATCGTTATTTTCCCAAATAATGGAACATTGATTTTTTGCTATTGTATTGGAAGAAGTCAATAAATCAATCAATCAAATCAGTTTATTGCTCCAGGATACAGGATACATCAATTGACAATATGCATGTTTAACATTTCGGAGGAGACAATAGGATACCCAAAAGGGGCCGTGGTCCCGCTAGGTAGGGCCACCTATATGTACACAATGAAAAACATTTCAAAATGGCTAAGGATTGATAATGAAACTTAACTATAATAACGGAGTTAAGCAGAAACAAACATGGTAAACATATTTAAATATAAATATTATAAGCAAAGTAGGAATCCAATTAAAAATCCTGCTCAGTAATTCATGTTCTTAAGTGATGCCTGAAGGACTTTAAGTTTGGGATATTGCGAAGGCGCGGAGGTATTTTATTCCATTCTTCTGGTCCAGCACATCTAACTGAAAATTTTCCGGAGTTTGTACGAGCAAATTCACTTCTGTATGAGGTTAGATTTCTCGTGTTGTAGGATTGGATGTCTGAGGTTAGGTTATAAAGATTAGTAAGCGAGCTAGGTAGTGTATTGTAAGTGTACCTATACATAAATTCACTGATCTGGAGTCGCTTGATTTGTGAAAGTTTTAGAATGCCAAACTTATCAAATAATTGCCTTGTATGAAAATTTTAGAGTGATCCAGCTATTATTCTAAGTATCTTCTTTTGTAGAATTTGTATTCTCACTAGTCGAGAATTATAATTTGAGGCCCAAATCATATTACAATACGAAATGTAGGGATATATCATGGAATAGTATAATATAAGCAAAATATTTGTAGGTAGTAGATAAGATATTCGTTTCAATATTCCTACATTTTTTGCAATTTTTATTGCAATTTGTTCAATGTGTTCGTTCCAAGTAAGGTGTTGATCTACATATACTCCTAGGAATTTCACGGATCTTACTTGTGGAATGTCAATATTATCTATTTGGACCTTCCCCTTCTGTGATGGTAATGATTTCCTATGAGAGCAGAAAACAATGTAAGTTGTTTTTGTCAGATTGAGGGATAATTTATTTGCTTTGAACCAATCCGATACTAATGCAAGTTCCTGGTTGAGTATACTGTATAGTTCGTCATAGGATTTATGAGATAAGAAAACATTTGAATCGTCCGCAAAGAGAACAAAGTGAAGAATAGAGGATATATATTAGGAAGGTCGTTGATGTATATCAGGAATAACAGAGGACCAAGTATGGAGCCTTGTGGTACCCCATATTTTATTAATTTAAATTTAGATTTTATGCCATTGCATTTAACTTGTTGCTGCCGATGGCTGAGATAATCCTTAAACCATGAAAGAGGGATACCTCGGATTCCATAATTTTCCAATTTCTTTATTAGTATACTGTGATCTACGGTATCAAATGCTTTGGCTAAGTCTAAAAAAATTCCTATAGAGTATTCATTATTATCAATGGCTTGAATTATCTTATCCTGTATGTTTATGAGAGACAGATGTTGTATGGCCTGGTCTGAATCCATGTTGCAGAGGGTGGAGGATATTTAATTTGGAAATGTAGCTATATAGTCTGTGGTACATAACTTTTTCAAGTAATTTAGAGAAGTAGGGCAATATGGATATAGGTCTATAATTTGTAAGATCATCTCTATTTCCCTGTTTGAATATTGGTGTAACCGTAGATCTTTTCATTTCATTAGGTACTACTCCTGTTAATAGTGAACAGTTAATTATATCTGTTAACGGGGCTGCTATAAAGGGCAGAAGTGGTCCAACTATACTTGGATCAAGTTGGTCCGGTCCAGAACTATGTGAAAGTTTGAGAGATTGGTTAATCTCCAGTAACTCTTCTGGTGATGTTGGAGTAACTGCAAAGCAATTAACAGGTGGGGGTTTTAAATGTTTCGTGAAGGAGCAAGTAGGATTTGGAATTTTTCCAGATAGGTTTTTAGCAATGTCAGTAAAGTAATTATTAAACCTCTCAGCCATTAGCTCACTGTCAGTGATCACCTGACCATTTGTGGTAAGAAATTCAATTCCCGCGTCCTCATTTTTCGAGTTAACTATAGTTTTTATAATGTTCCAAGTCTTTTTAATGTCACATCTATATTTTACAAATTCGGTAGCATAGTAGTTACGCTCAGATTTAGTTTTGATTGTTTTAAATTTATTTCTATATGCAATGAACCTATTTTTATTTACGTGGTTTGGGTTTTTATATATTTTAGGTACAGTTTATTCTTTTGCCTGCACGATTTAAGTAATCCTTTTGTCATCCAAGGATGGTCAAAAGAGTTACGACTGCGTTTATTAACTTGTTTCAGAGGGAAGGCCAAGTTGTACGCATTCGTATACATGTCGAGGAAGGTTTCATAAGCTTTATTGGGGTCTCTTCCTATACATAGGTCTGAGACTGAGTCAAAGTTTAATTGCGACAGGAGCATTCTGAATTTATCCATGGATTGGTCATTTACAACTCTGGTTGTGGTTGATTCCAGTTTGTCAATCTTTGTAACCCCCGTTGAGTACCAGGCGATAATTGGCAGATGATCCGAAATATCAGTAACAATAATGGAGGAATTCAGAATTCTAGGCCAGATATTTGTGAAAATATTATCGATTAACGTTGATGTAGTATCAGTAATCCTTGTGGGTTGCAGTATAGCAGGCAGAAAGTGGTAAGAAGAAATACAATCAAGGAAGCCGCTTGTCATTGCATGATCAGCGTGCTTGAGTAGATCGACATTATAGTCACCCATTAGGATTACTTCCTTCTTTGTTTCAGTTAATTCATAAAATAGTTGGTTAAATTCATCAATAAATAGTTGCAGATTTTGACCGGGTGGACGGTATATAACCCCTACTATAAGGTCTGTGGTTTTCTGCTGTGGAATTCTTATGAATATGCTCTCGTAGGTACTGTGTGAGGAGTTATGGTTGAGCGGAGATAATGGTTGGAAGCCTATTTCTTTCTTAACATAGATTCCAACACCACCTCCACGACCACTTTCCCTGGGTTTATGTAAAGAATTATATCCACGAATCTGTACTGTGTCCGATAAAGTGGCCTCCAACCATGTTTCGGTCACTGCCAGAATCCCAACAGGCAATTCATGCAGAAGGAGCTGTATGTCGGTGAGTTTAGGTGAGATACTTCTACAGTTGATGTGCATGAATGAACAGACATACACGTCCGATCCTAATTTCGAAGCTAATTTCGAAGCAGTGGTATAACCGTTATCCACTGGTCTACTCACGTAGTAATTATTATCCGGATCTGGGTCATGATTGTTTATTAAGGGTTTATCCAATTGATCCTCATTAAAATAATTGAGTTTCAGGTCTTTTATAATTTTATGTGAGCCTACAGCAAGTTCACTAATACAATTGTTAAAGATATTTTCATCTACAATATGGTTAAATGGTAAAGATGACTCAATACAAATATGACAATACCAAGATCCAAAATCCCCAGAATTCAGTGGTGTAGTTAAGCAACACTTTTCGTGATAGCAGTTTTTGCATGCAGAGCATTAAACTATAGATAGGAGATTTAGAGTTCCTACATAAGCTGCATTTGTCCAAGTTGGGCATTCACGTATAATTAACAACGAATGGGTCACCAAAAAGACGGGGTCGTAAACACGGATCATGACGTAAATTCGTAGAAAAGTAGTCAAATAGTCATAACCAATGAATTTTAAATAAAAGTAAATAAGTAGCCTATACCTGGCGTATTGAAAAAAAACTAAAGGCAAGAGATGTCACACTGGGAAGCTCTTTGTTAGTGGATGAGAGTTAGTCCAGGCATGGTTAGTCTAAGTCGGTGATCGAGATCACGCGCTTCGGCTTCTCTGATGACGAGTCTGTCTTCCGAACGTAGATAAGACCACCCGACGACCAGGTGGAGTGATATTTCTTTTCCCGGACCATTTTCCTGGTGAGTGCATAGATGTAAGCATTTGTTTTCGTAAGGTGTTCGTTGATGTAGATTTTATCAGGATATGATGATGATGAGCGCAGGGACTTTCTCGCAGAATAAACCTGATCACGGACCCGACGCGAGGTGAAGCTGATCAGAATTGGGTATTGCTTTCCTTTCCCAGTCCTCGGGGAGAGCCTGTGAGCGTAGGCTATGTCATTCCTGTCAATTTGCAGACACAGTTGTTTTCGACACAGGTCCAATGCCACAGCTGCGACATCGAGGGTTGGTTCCATGCTGAGCTGCTGCCCAGCTATCCCCGCTGATGAGTTTGGAGTAGGAGAGGTCTCAGGCAAGCCGTAGACGACAAGGTTATTTAGTCTGTTGGCATTTTCCAAATCATTTACCCGAAGATTCAACTTGTTGTTTTCCTCTGCTAGGAACCAAAAATTTCGAGTTAAGGGCTGAGGTTGCACCAGTAACCAGATCCGTGGCGAACTTTTCCAGTGTTTTTTGGAAAGTGGTCGCGAAATTAGCTGCGAGTTTTGCGAACATTGACTCAATGGTTGAGTTGAGGCTTGGCGCCAAGCGATCGAGAATAGCGCTGATCACCCGGTCGTCCAGACCAACCTCAACAAGGTCGTCCACATTCGTTCCCTTTTTCGCCATTATAGGCTTGTCAAGTGGTTAAAGTTCTATTCGAGGTTTTATTCGAAGTGAAGATATCTATGCAGATTTTTGATGCCAATAGGTCCTCACAGATGCTTGATAATTATTATTTAGTTTGGAGCATGGCAAGTTTCTCGATAAAAAGTCAGTGAACCCTGCCTGGTTCATCATTATTTTCCCAAATAATGAAACCTTGATTTTTTGCTATTGTATTGGAAGTAGTGAAGATATCTAAGCAGAATTTTGATGCCATTAGGTCCTCACAGATGCTTGATAAATATAATTTGGTTTGGATCATGTCATGTTTCTTGATAAAAAGTCAGAGAACCCTGGTTCATCGTTATTTTCCCAAAATATGAAACGTTGATATTTTGCTATTGTATTGGAAGAAGTGAAGATATCTATGCAGAATTTTGATGCCAATAGGTCCTCACAGATACTGGTTAAATATAATTTGGTTTGGATCATGTCAAGTTTCTCGATAAAAAGTCAGTAACGGGTTCATCGTTATTTTCCCAAGTAATGAAACCTTGATTTTTTGCTATTGTATTGGATGAAGTGAAGATATCTATGCAGAACTTTGATGCCAATAGGTCCTCACAGATGCTTGATAAATATAATTTGGTTTGGATCATGTCAAGTTTCTCGATAAAAAGTCAGTGAACCCGGGTTCATCGTTATTTTCCCAAGTAATGAAACCTTGATTTTTTGCTATTGTATTGGAAGAAGTGAAGATATCTATGCAGAATTTTGATGCCAATAGGTCCTCACAGATGCTTGATAAATATAATTTGGTTTGGATCATGTCAAGTTTCTCGATAAAAAGTCAGTGAACCCGGGTTCATCGTTATTTTCCCAATAATGAAACCTTGACTTTTTGCTATTGTATTGGAAGAAGTGAAGATATCTTTGCAGAATTTTGATGCCAATAGGTCCTCACAGATACTGGTTAAATATAATTTGGTTTGGATCATGTCAAGTTTCTCGATAAAAAGTCAGTGAACCCGGGTTCATCGTTATTTTCCCAATAATGAAACCTTGATTTTTTGCTATTGTATTGGATGAAGTGAAGATATCTATGCAGAACTTTGATGCCAATAGGTCCTCACAGATGTTTGATAAATATAATTTGGTTTGGATCATGTCAAGTTTCTCGATAAAAAGTCAGTGAACCCGGGTTCATCGTTATTTTCCCAAGTAATGAAACCTTGATTTTTTGCTATTGTATTGGAAGAAGTGAAGATATCTATGCAGAATTTTGATGCCAATAGGTCCTCACAGATGCTTGATAAATATAATTTGGTTTGGATCATGTCAAGTTTCTCGATACGATAAAAAGTCAGTGAACCCGGGTTCATCGTTATTTTCCCAATAATGAAACCTTGATTTTTTGCTATTGTATTGGAAGAAGTGAAGATATCTATGTAGAATTTTGATGCCAATAGGTCCTCACAGATACTGGTTAAATATAATTTGGTTTGGATCATGTCAAGTTCTCGATAAAAAGTCAGTGAACCCGGGTTCATCGTTATTTTCCCAATAATGAAACCTTGATTTTTTGCTATTGTATTGGAAGAAGTGAAGATATCTATGCAGAATTTTGATGCCAATAGGTCCTCACAGATGCTTGATAAATATAATTTGGTTTGGATCATGTCAAGTTTCTCGATAAAAAGTCAGTGAACCCGGGTTCATCGTTATTTTCCCAATAATGAAACCTTGATTTTTTGCTATTGTATTGGAAGAAGTGAAGATATCTATGCAGAATTTTGATGCCAATAGGTCCTCACAGATGCTTGATAAATATAATTTGGTTTGGATCATGTCAAGTTTCTCGATAAAAAGTCAGTGAACCCGGGTTCATCGTTATTTTCCCAATAATGAAACCTAGATTTTTTGCTATTGTATTGGAAGAAGTGAAGATATCTATGCAGATTTTTGATGCCAATAGATCCTCACAGATGCTTGATAAATATAATTTGGTTTGGATCATGTCAAGTTTCTCGATAAAAAGTCAGTGAACCCGGGTTCATCGTTATTTTCCCAATAATGAAACCTTGATTTTTTGCTATTGTATTGGAAGAAGTGAAGATATCTATGCAGAATTTTGATGCCAATAGGTCCTCACAGATACTGGTTAAATATAATTTGGTTTGGATCATGTCAAGTTTCTCGATAAAAAGTCAGTGAACCCGGGTTCATCGTTATTTTCCCAATAATGAAACCTTGATTTTTTGCTATTGTATTGGAAGAAGTGAAGATATCTATGCAGAATTTTGATGCCAATAGGTCCTCACAGATGCTTGATAAATATAATTTGGTTTGGATCATGTCAAGTTTCTCGATAAAAAGTCAGTGAACCCGGGTTCATCGTTATTTTCCCAATAATGAAACCTTGATGTTTTGCTATTGTATTGGAAGAAGTGAAGATATCTATGCAGATTTTTGATGCCAATAGGTCCTCACAGATGCTTGATAAATATAATTTGGTTTGGATCATGTCAAGTTTCTCGATAAAAAGTCAGTGAACCCGGGTTCATCGTTATTTTCCCAATAATGAAACCTTGATTTTTTGCTATTGTATTGGAAGAAGTGAAGATATCTATGCAGAATTTTCATGCCAATAGATCCTCACAGATGCTTGATAAATATAATTTGGTTTGGATCATGTCAAGTTTCTCGATAAAAAGTCAGTGAACCCGGGTTCATCGTTATTTTCCCAATAATGAAACCTTGATTTTTTGCTATTGTATTGGAAGAAGTGAAGATATCTATGTAGAATTTTGATGCCAATAGGTCCTCACAGATACTGGTTAAATATAATTTGGTTTGGATCATGTCAAGTTTCTCGATAAAAAGTCAGTGAACCCGGGTTCATCGTTATTTTCCCAATAATGAAACCTTGATTTTTTGCTATTGTATTGGAAGAAGTGAAGATATCTATGCAGAATTTTGATGCCAATAGGTCCTCACAGATGCTTGATAAATATAATTTGGTTTGGATCATGTCAAGTTTCTCGATAAAAAGTCAGTGAACCCGGGTTCATCGTTATTTTCCCAATAATGAAACCTTGATTTTTTGCTATTGTATTGGAAGAAGTGAAGATATCTATGCAGAATTTTGATGCCAATAGGTCCTCACAGATGCTTGATAAATATAATTTGGTTTGGGTCATGTCAAGTTTCTCGATAAAAAGTCAGTGAACCCGGGTTCATCGTTATTTTCCCAATAATGAAACCTAGATTTTTTGCTATTGTATTGGAAGAAGTGAAGATATCTATGCAGATTTTTGATGCCAATAGATCCTCACAGATGCTTGATAAATATAATTTGGTTTGGATCATGTCAAGTTTCTCGATAAAAAGTCAGTGAACCCGGGTTCATCGTTATTTTCCCAATAATGAAACCTTGATTTTTTGCTATTGTATTGGAAGAAGTGAAGATATCTATGCAGAATTTTGATGCCAATAGGTCCTCACAGATACTGGTTAAATATAATTTGGTTTGGATCATGTCAAGTTTCTCGATAAAAAGTCAGTGAACCCGGGTTCATCGTTATTTTCCCAATAATGAAACCTTGATTTTTTGCTATTGTATTGGAAGAAGTGAAGATATCTATGCAGAATTTTGATGCCAATAGGTCCTCACAGATGCTTGATAAATATAATTTGGTTTGGATCATGTCAAGTTTCTCGATAAAAAGTCAGTGAACCCGGGTTCATCGTTATTTTCCCAATAATGAAACCTTGATTTTTTGCTATTGTATGGGAAGAAGTGAAGATATCTATGCAGAATTTTGATGCCAATAGGTCCTCACAGATGCTTGATAAATATAATTTGGTTTGGGTCATGTCAAGTTTCTCGATAAAAAGTCAGTGAACCCGGGTTCATCGTTATTTTCCCAATAATGAAACCTTGATTTTTTGCTATTGTATTGGAAGAAGTGAAGATATCTATGCAGATTATTGATGCCAATCGGTCCTCACAGATGCTTGATAAATATAATTTGGTTTGGATCATGTCAAGTTTCTCGATAAAAAGTCAGTGAACCCGGGTTCATCGTTATTTTCCCAATAATGAAACCTTGATGTTTTGCTATTGTATTGGAAGAAGTGAAGATATCTATGCAGATTTTTGATGCCAATAGGTCCTCACAGATGCTTGATAAATATAATTTGGTTTGGATCATGTCAAGTTTCTCGATAAAAAGTCAGTGAACCCGGGTTCATCGTTATTTTCCCAATAATGAAACCTTGATGTTTTGCTATTGTATTGGAAGAAGTGAAGATATCTATGCAGAATTTTGATGCCAATAGATCCTCACAGATGCTTGATAAATATAATTTGGTTTGGATCATGTCAAGTTTCTCGATAAAAAGTCAGTGAACCCGGGTTCATCGTTATTTTCCCAATAATGAAACCTTGATGTTTTGCTATTGTATTGGAAGAAGTGAAGATATCTATGCAGATTTTTGATGCCAATAGGTCCTCACAGATGCTTGATAAATATAATTTGGTTTGGATCATGTCAAGTTTCTCGATAAAAAGTCAGTGAACCCGGGTTCATCGTTATTTTCCCAATAATGAAACCTTGATTTTTTGCTATTGTATTGGAATAAGTGAAGATATCTATGCAGAATTTTGATGCCAATAGATCCTCACAGATGCTTGATAAATATAATTTGGTTTGGATCATGTCAAGTTTCTCGATAAAAAGTCAGTGAACCCGGGTTCATCGTTATTTTCCCAATAATGAAACCTTGATTTTTTGCTATTGTATTGGAAGAAGTGATGATATCTATGCAGAATTTTCATGCCAATAGATCCTCACAGATGCTTGATAAATATAATTTGGTTTGGATCATGTCAAGTTTCTCGATAAAAAGTCAGTGAACCCGGGTTCATCGTTATTTTCCCAATAATGAAACCTTGATGTTTTGCTATTGTATTGGAAGAAGTGAAGATATCTATGCAGATTTTTGATGCCAATAGGTCCTCACAGATGCTTGATAAATATAATTTGGTTTGGATCATGTCAAGTTTCTCGATAAAAGTCAGTGAACCCGGGTTCATCGTTATTTTCCCAATAATGAAACCTTGATGTTTTGCTATTGTATTGGAAGAAGTGAAGATATCTATGCAGAATTTTGATGCCAATAGATCCTCACAGATGCTTGATAAATATAATTTGGTTTGGATCATGTCAAGTTTCTCGATAAAAAGTCAGTGAACCCGGGTTCATCGTTATTTTCCCAATAATGAAACCTTGATGTTTTGCTATTGTATTGGAAGAAGTGAAGATATCTATGCAGATTTTTGATGCCAATAGGTCCTCACAGATGCTTGATAAATATAATTTGGTTTGGATCATGTCAAGTTTCTCGATAAAAAGTCAGTGAACCCGGGTTCATCGTTATTTTCCCAATAATGAAACCTTGATTTTTTGCTATTGTATTGGAATAAGTGAAGATATCTATGCAGAATTTTGATGCCAATAGATCCTCACAGATGCTTGATAAATATAATTTGGTTTGGATCATGTCAAGTTTCTCGATAAAAAGTCAGTGAACCCGGGTTCATCGTTATTTTCCCAATAATGAAACCTTGATTTTTTGCTATTGTATTGGAAGAAGTGAAGATATCTATGCAGAATTTTGATGCCAATAGGTCCTCACAGATGCTTGATAAATATAATTTGGTTTGGATCATGTCAAGTTTCTCGATAAAAAGTCAGTGAACCCGGGTTCATCGTTATTTTCCCAATAATGAAACCTTGATTTTTTGCTATTGTATTGGAAGAAGTGATGATATCTATGCAGAATTTTCATGCCAATAGATCCTCACAGATGCTTGATAAATATAATTTGGTTTGGATCATGTCAAGTTTCTCGATAAAAAGTCAGTGAACCCGGGTTCATCGTTATTTTCCCAATAATGAAACCTTGATTTTTTGCTATTGTATTGGAAGAAGTGAAGATATCTATGCAGATTTTTGATGCCAATAGGTCCTCACAGATACTGGTTAAATATAATTTGGTTTGGATCATGTCAAGTTTCTCGATGAAAAGTCAGTGAACCCGGGTTCATCGTTATTTTCCCAATAATGAAACCTTGATTTTTTGCTATTGTATTGGAAGAAGTGAAGATATCTATGCAGAATTTTGATGCCAATAGATCCTCACAGATGCTTTATAAATATAATTTGGTTTGGATCATGTCAAGTTTCTCGATAAAAAGTCAGTGAACCCGGGTTCATCGTTATTTTCCCAATAATGAAACCTTGATTTTTTGCTATTGTATTGGAAGAAGTGAAGATATCTATGCAGAATTTTCATGCCAATAGATCCTCACAGATGCTTGATAAATATAATTTGGTTTGGATCATGTCAAGTTTCTCGATAAAAAGTCAGTGAACCCGGGTTCATCGTTATTTTCCCAATAATGAAACCTTGATGTTTTGCTATTGTATTGGAAGAAGTGAAGATATCTATGCAGATTTTTGATGCCAATAGGTCCTCACAGATGCTTGATAAATATAATTTGGTTTGGATCATGTCAAGTTTCTCGATAAAAAGTCAGTGAACCCGGGTTCATCGTTATTTTCCCAATAATGAAACCTTGATTTTTTGCTATTGTATTGGAAGAAGTGAAGATATCTATGCAGAATTTTGATGCCAATAGATCCTCACAGATGCTTGATAAATATAATTTGGTTTGGATCATGTCAAGTTTCTCGATAAAAAGTCAGTGAACCCGGGTTCATCGTTATTTTCCCAATAATGAAACCTTGATTTTTTGCTATTGTATTGGAAGAAGTGAAGATATCTATGCAGAATTTTGATGCCAATAGGTCCTCACAGATGCTTGATAAATATAATTTGGTTTGGATCATGTCAAGTTTCTCGATAAAAAGTCAGTGAACCCGGGTTCATCGTTATTTTCCCAATAATGAAACCTTGATTTTTTGCTATTGTATTGGAAGAAGTGAAGATATCTATGCAGAATTTTGATGCCAATAGATCCTCACAGATGCTTGATAAATATAATTTGGTTTGGATCATGTCAAGTTTCTCGATAAAAAGTCAGTGAACCCGGGTTCATCGTTATTTTCCCAATAATGAAACCTTGATTTTTTGCTATTGTATTGGAAGAAGTGAAGATATCTATGCAGAATTTTGATGCCAATAGGTCCTCACAGATACTGGTTAAATATAATTTGGTTTGGATCATGTCAAGTTTCTCGATAAAAAGTCAGTGAACCCGGGTTCATCGTTATTTTCCCAATAATGAAACCTTGATTTTTTGCTATTGTATTGGAAGAAGTGAAGATATCTATGCAGAATTTTGATGCCAATAGGTCCTCACAGATACTGGTTAAATATAATTTGGTTTGGATCATGTCAAGTTTCTCGATAAAAAGTCAGTGAACCCGGGTTCATCGTTATTTTCCCAATAATGAAACCTTGATTTTTTGCTATTGTATTGGAAGAAGTGAAGATATCTATGCAGAATTTTGATGCCAATAGGTCCTCACAGATGCTTGATAAATATAATTTGGTTTGGATCATGTCAAGTTTCTCGATAAAAAGTCAGTGAACCCGGGTTCATCGTTATTTTCCCAATAATGAAACCTTGATTTTTTGCTATTGTATTGGAAGAAGTGAAGATATCTATGCAGAATTTTCATGCCAATAGATCCTCACAGATGCTTGATAAATATAATTTGGTTTGGATCATGTCAAGTTTCTCGATAAAAAGTCAGTGAACCCGGGTTCATCGTTATTTTCCCAATAATGAAACCTTGATTTTTTGCTATTGTATTGGAAGAAGTGAAGATATCTATGCAGAATTTTGATGCCAATAGATCCTCACAGATGCTTGATAAATATAATTTGGTTTGGATCATGTCAAGTTTCTCGATAAAAAGTCAGTGAACCCGGGTTCATCGTTATTTTCCCAATAATGAAACCTTGATGTTTTGCTATTGTATTGGAAGAAGTGAAGATATCTATGCAGATTTTTGATGCCAATAGGTCCTCACAGATGCTTGATAAATATAATTTGGTTTGGATCATGTCAAGTTTCTCGATAAAAAGTCAGTGAACCCGGGTTCATCGTTATTTTCCCAATAATGAAACCTTGATTTTTTGCTATTGTATTGGAATAAGTGAAGATATCTATGCAGAATTTTGATGCCAATAGATCCTCACAGATGCTTGATAAATATAATTTGGTTTGGATCATGTCAAGTTTCTCGATAAAAAGTCAGTGAACCCGGGTTCATCGTTATTTTCCCAATAATGAAACCTTGATTTTTTGCTATTGTATTGGAAGAAGTGAAGATATCTATGCAGAATTTTGATGCCAATAGGTCCTCACAGATGCTTGATAAATATAATTTGGTTTGGATCATGTCAAGTTTCTCGATAAAAAGTCAGTGAACCCGGGTTCATCGTTATTTTCCCAATAATGAAACCTTGATTTTTTGCTATTGTATTGGAAGAAGTGAAGATATCTATGCAGAATTTTCATGCCAATAGATCCTCACAGATGCTTGATAAATATAATTTGGTTTGGATCATGTCAAGTTTCTCGATAAAAAGTCAGTGAACCCGGGTTCATCGTTATTTTCCCAATAATGAAACCTTGATTTTTTGCTATTGTATTGGAAGAAGTGAAGATATCTATGCAGAATTTTGATGCCAATAGGTCCTCACAGATACTGGTTAAATATAATTTGGTTTGGATCATGTCAAGTTTCTCGATAAAAAGTCAGTGAACCCGGGTTCATCGTTATTTTCCCAATAATGAAACCTTGATTTTTTGCTATTGTATTGGAAGAAGTGAAGATATCTATGCAGAATTTTGATGCCAATAGGTCCTCACAGATGCTTGATAAATATAATTTGGTTTGGATCATGTCAAGTTTCTCGATAAAAAGTCAGTGAACCCGGGTTCATCGTTATTTTCCCAATAATGAAACCTTGATTTTTTGCTATTGTATTGGAAGAAGTGAAGATATCTATGCAGAATTTTGATGCCAATAGGTCCTCACAGATACTGGTTAAATATAATTTGGTTTGGATCATGTCAAGTTTCTCGATAAAAAGTCAGTGAACCCGGGTTCATCGTTATTTTCCCAATAATGAAACCTTGATTTTTTGCTATTGTATTGGAAGAAGTGAAGATATCTATGCAGATTTTTCATGCCAATAGGTTCTCACAGATGCTTGATAAATATAATTTGGTTTGGATCATGTCAAGTTTCTCGATAAAAAGTCAGTGAACCCGGGTTCATCGTTATTTTCCCAATAATGAAACCTTGATTTTTTGCTATTGTATTGGAAGAAGTGAAGATATCTATGCAGAATTTTGATGCCAATAGGTCCTCACAGATGCTTGATAAATATAATTTGGTTTGGATCATGTCAAGTTTCTCGATAAAAAGTCAGTGAACCCGGGTTCATCGTTATTTTCCCAATAATGAAACCTTGATTTTTTGCTATTGTATTGGAAGAAGTGAAGATATCTATGCAGATTTTTGATGCCAATAGGTCCTCACAGATGCTTGATAAATATAATTTGGTTTGGATCATGTCAAGTTTCTCGATAAAAATTCAGTGAACCCGGGTTCATCGTTATTTTCCCAATAATGAAACCTTGATTTTTTGCTATTGTATTGGAAGAAGTGAAGATATCTATGCAGAATTTTGATGCCAATAGGTCCTCACAGATGCTTGATAAATATAATTTGGTTTGGATCATGTCAAGTTTCTCGATAAAAAGTCAGTGAACCCGGGTTCATCGTTATTTTCCCAATAATGAAACCTTGATTTTTTGCTATTGTATTGGAAGAAGTGAAGATATCTATGCAGATTTTTGATGCCAATAGGTCCTCACAGATGCTTGATAAATATAATTTGGTTTGGATCATGTCAAGTTTCTCGATAAAAAGTCAGTGAACCCGGGTTCATCGTTATTTTCCCAATAATGAAACCTTGATTTTTTGCTATTGTATGGGAAGAAGTGAAGATATCTATGCAGAATTTTGATGCCAATAGGTCCTCACAGATGCTTGATAAATATAATTTGGTTTGGATCATGTCAAGTTTCTCGATAAAAAGTCAGTGAACCCGGGTTCATCGTTATTTTCCCAATAATGAAACCTTGATTTTTTGCTATTGTATTGGAAGAAGTGAAGATATCTATGCAGATTTTTGATGCCAATAGGTCCTCACAGATACTGGTTAAATATAATTTGGTTTGGATCATGTCAAGTTTCTCGATAAAAAGTCAATGAACCCGGGTTCATCGTTATTTTCCCAATAATGAAACCTTGATTTTTTGCTATTGTATTGGAAGAAGTGAAGATATCTATGCAGATTTTTGATGCCAATAGGTCCTCACAGATGCTTGATAAATATAATTTGGTTTGGATCATGTCAAGTTTCTCGATAAAAAGTCAGTGAACCCGGGTTCATCGTTATTTTCCCAATAATGAAACCTTGATTTTTTGCTATTGTATTGGAAGAAGTGAAGATATCTATGCAGAATTTTGATGCCAATAGGTCCTCACAGATACTGGTTAAATATAATTTGGTTTGGGTCATGTCAAGTTTCTCGATAAAAAGTCAGTGAACCCGGGTTCATCGTTATTTTCCCAATAATGAAACCTTGATTTTTTGCTATTGTATTGGAAGAAGTGAAGATATCTATGCAGAATTTTGATGCCAATAGGTCCTCACAGATGCTTGATAAATATAATTTGGTTTGGATCATGTCAAGTTTCTCGATAAAAAGTCAGTGAACCCGGGTTCATCGTTATTTTCCCAATAATGAAACCTTGATTTTTTGCTATTGTATTGGAAGAAGTGAAGATATCTATGCAGATTTTTGATGCCAATAGGTTCTCACAGATGCTTGATAAATGTAATGTGGTTTGGATCATGTCAAGTTTCTCAATAAAAAGTCAGTGAACCCGGGTTCATCGTTATTTTCCCAATAATGAAACCTTGATTTTTTGCTATTGTATTGGAAGAAGTGAAGATATCTATGCAGAACTTTGATGCCAATAGGTCCTCACAGATGCTTGATAAATATAATTTGGTTTGGATCATGTCAAGTTTCTCGATAAAAAGTCAGTGAACCCGGGTTCATCGTTATTTTCCCAATAATGAAACCTTGATTTTTTGCTATTGTATTGGAAGAAGTGAAGATATCTATGCAGAATTTTGATGCCAATAGGTCCTCACAGATACTGGTTAAATATAATTTGGTTTGGATCATGTCAAGTTTCTCGATAAAAAGTCAGTGAACCCGGGTTCATCGTTATTTTCCCAATAATGAAACCTTGATTTTTTGCTATTGTATTGGAAGAAGTGAAGATATCTATGCAGAATTTTGATGCCAATAGGTCCTCACAGATGCTTGATAAATATAATTTGGTTTGGGTCATGTCAAGTTTCTCGATAAAAAGTCAGTGAACCCGGGTTCATCGTTATTTTCCCAATAATGAAACCTTGATTTTTTGCTATTGTATTGGAAGAAGTGAAGATATCTATGCAGAATTTTGATGCCAATAGGTCCTCACAGATGCTTGATAAATATAATTTGGTTTGGATCATGTCAAGTTTCTCGATAAAAAGTCAGTGAACCCGGGTTCATCGTTATTTTCCCAATAATGAAACCTTGATTTTTTGCTATTGTATTGGAAGAAGTGAAGATATCTATGCAGAATTTTGATGCCAATAGGTCCTCACAGAAGCTTGATAAATATAATTTGGTTTGGATCATGTCAAGTTTCTCGATAAAAAGTCAGTGAACCCGGGTTCATCGTTATTTTCCCAATAATGAAACCTAGATTTTTTGCTATTGTATTGGAAGAAGTGAAGATATCTATGCAGAATTTTGATGCCAATAGGTCCTCACAGATGCTTGATAAATATAATTTGGTTTGGATCATGTCAAGTTTCTCGATTAAAAAGTCAGTGAACCCGGGTTCATCGTTATTTTCCCAATAATGAAACCTTGATTTTTTGCTATTGTATTGGAAGAAGTGAAGATATCTATGCAGATTTTTGATGCCAATAGGTCCTCACAGATGCTTGATAAATATAATTTGGTTTGGATCATGTCAAGTTTCTCGATAAAAAGTCAGTGAACCCGGGTTCATCGTTATTTTCCCAATAATGAAACCTTGATTTTTTGCTATTGTATGGGAAGAAGTGAAGATATCTATGCAGAATTTTGATGCCAATAGGTCCTCACAGATGCTTGATAAATATAATTTGGTTTGGATCATGTCAAGTTTCTCGATAAAAAGTCAGTGAACCCGGGTTCATCGTTATTTTCCCAATAATGAAACCTTGATTTTTTGCTATTGTATTGGAAGAAGTGAAGATATCTATGCAGATTTTTGATGCCAATAGGTCCTCACAGATACTGGTTAAATATAATTTGGTTTGGATCATGTCAAGTTTCTCGATAAAAAGTCAGTGAACCCGGGTTCATCGTTATTTTCCCAATAATGAAACCTTGATTTTTTGCTATTGTATTGGAAGAAGTGAAGATATCTATGCAGAATTTTGATGCCAATAGGTCCTCACAGATGCTTGATAAATATAATTTGGTTTGGATCATGTCAAGTTTCTCGATAAAAAGTCAGTGAACCCGGGTTCATCGTTATTTTCCCAATAATGAAACCTTGATTTTTTGCTATTGTATTGGAAGAAGTGAAGATATCTATTCAGAATTTTGATGCCAATAGGTCCTCACAGATACTGGTTAAATATAATTTGGTTTGGGTCATGTCAAGTTTCTCGATAAAAAGTCAGTGAACCCGGGTTCATCGTTATTTTCCCAATAATGAAACCTTGATTTTTTGCTATTGTATTGGAAGAAGTGAAGATATCTATGCAGAATTTTGATGCCAATAGGTCCTCACAGATGCTTGATAAATATAATTTGGTTTGGATCATGTCAAGTTTCTCGATAAAAAGTCAGTGAACCCGGGTTCATCGTTATTTTCCCAATAATGAAACCTTGATTTTTTGCTATTGTATTGGAAGAAGTGAAGATATCTATGCAGAACTTTGATGCCAATAGGTCCTCACAGATGCTTGATAAATATAATTTGGTTTGGATCATGTCAAGTTTCTCGATAAAAAGTCAGTGAACCCGGGTTCATCGTTATTTTCCCAATAATGAAACCTTGATTTTTTGCTATTGTATTGGAAGAAGTGAAGATATCTATGCAGAATTTTGATGCCAATAGGTCCTCACAGATACTGGTTAAATATAATTTGGTTTGGATCATGTCAAGTTTCTCGATAAAAAGTCAGTGAACCCGGGTTCATCGTTATTTTCCCAATAATGAAACCTTGATTTTTTGCTATTGTATTGGAAGAAGTGAAGATATCTATGCAGAATTTTGATGCCAATAGGTCCTCACAGATGCTTGATAAATATAATTTGGTTTGGGTCATGTCAAGTTTCTCGATAAAAAGTCAGTGAACCCGGGTTCATCGTTATTTTCCCAATAATGAAACCTTGATTTTTTGCTATTGTATTGGAAGAAGTGAAGATATCTATGCAGAATTTTGATGCCAATAGGTCCTCACAGATGCTTGATAAATATAATTTGGTTTGGATCATGTCAAGTTTCTCGATAAAAAGTCAGTGAACCCGGGTTCATCGTTATTTTCCCAATAATGAAACCTTGATTTTTTGCTATTGTATTGGAAGAAGTGAAGATATCTATGCAGAATTTTGATGCCAATAGGTCCTCACAGAAGCTTGATAAATATAATTTGGTTTGGATCATGTCAAGTTTCTCGATAAAAAGTCAGTGAACCCGGGTTCATCGTTATTTTCCCAATAATGAAACCTAGATTTTTTGCTATTGTATTGGAAGAAGTGAAGATATCTATGCAGAATTTTGATGCCAATAGGTCCTCACAGATGCTTGATAAATATAATTTGGTTTGGATCATGTCAAGTTTCTCGATAAAAAGTCAGTGAACCCGGGTTCATCGTTATTTTCCCAATAATGAAACCTTGATTTTTTGCTATTGTATTGGAAGAAGTGAAGATATCTATGCAGATTTTTGATGCCAATAGGTCCTCACAGATGCTTGATAAATATAATTTGGTTTGGATCATGTCAAGTTTCTCGATAAAAAGTCAGTGAACCCGGGTTCATCGTTATTTTCCCAATAATGAAACCTTGATTTTTTGCTATTGTATGGGAAGAAGTGAAGATATCTATGCAGAATTTTGATGCCAATAGGTCCTCACAGATGCTTGATAAATATAATTTGGTTTGGATCATGTCAAGTTTCTCGATAAAAAGTCAGTGAACCCGGGTTCATCGTTATTTTCCCAATAATGAAACCTTGATTTTTTGCTATTGTATTGGAAGAAGTGAAGATATCTATGCAGATTTTTGATGCCAATAGGTCCTCACAGATACTGGTTAAATATAATTTGGTTTGGATCATGTCAAGTTTCTCGATAAAAAGTCAGTGAACCCGGGTTCATCGTTATTTTCCCAATAATGAAACCTTGATTTTTTGCTATTGTATTGGAAGAAGTGAAGATATCTATGCAGAATTTTGATGCCAATAGGTCCTCACAGATGCTTGATAAATATAATTTGGTTTGGATCATGTCAAGTTTCTCGATAAAAATTCAGTGAACCCGGGTTGTTCATCGTTATTTTCCCAATAATGAAACCTTGATTTTTTGCTATTGTATTGGAAGAAGTGAAGATATCTATTCAGAATTTTGATGCCAATAGGTCCTCACAGATACTGGTTAAATATAATTTGGTTTGGGTCATGTCAAGTTTCTCGATAAAAAGTCAGTGAACCCGGGTTCATCGTTATTTTCCCAATAATGAAACCTTGATTTTTTGCTATTGTATTGGAAGAAGTGAAGATATCTATGCAGAATTTTGATGCCAATAGGTCCTCACAGATGCTTGATAAATATAATTTGGTTTGGATCATGTCAAGTTTCTCGATAAAAAGTCAGTGAACCCGGGTTCATCGTTATTTTCCCAATAATGAAACCTTGATTTTTTGCTATTGTATTGGAAGAAGTGAAGATATCTATGCAGATTTTTGATGCCAATAGGTTCTCACAGATGCTTGATAAATGTAATGTGGTTTGGATCATGTCAAGTTTCTCAATAAAAAGTCAGTGAACCGGTTCATCGTTATTTTCCCAATAATGAAACCTTGATTTTTTGCTATTGTATTGGAAGAAGTGAAGATATCTATGCAGAACTTTGATGCCAATAGGTCCTCACAGATGCTTGATAAATATAATTTGGTTTGGATCATGTCAAGTTTCTCGATAAAAAGTCAGTGAACCCGGGTTCATCGTTATTTTCCCAATAATGAAACCTTGATTTTTTGCTATTGTATTGGAAGAAGTGAAGATATCTATGCAGAATTTTGATGCCAATAGGTCCTCACAGATACTGGTTAAATATAATTTGGTTTGGATCATGTCAAGTTTCTCGATAAAAAGTCAGTGAACCCGGGTTCATCGTTATTTTCCCAATAATGAAACCTTGATTTTTTGCTATTGTATTGGAAGAAGTGAAGATATCTATGCAGAATTTTGATGCCAATAGGTCCTCACAGATGCTTGATAAATATAATTTGGTTTGGGTCATGTCAAGTTTCTCGATAAAAAGTCAGTGAACCTGGTTCATCGTTATTTTCCCAATAATGAAACCTTGATTTTTTGCTATTGTATTGGAAGAAGTGAAGATATCTATGCAGAATTTTGATGCCAATAGGTCCTCACAGATGCTTGATAAATATAATTTGGTTTGGATCATGTCAAGTTTCTCGATAAAAAGTCAGTGAACCCGGGTTCATCGTTATTTTCCCAATAATGAAACCTTGATTTTTTGCTATTGTATTGGAAGAAGTGAAGATATCTATGCAGAATTTTGATGCCAATAGGTCCTCACAGAAGCTTGATAAATATAATTTGGTTTGGATCATGTCAAGTTTCTCGATAAAAAGTCAGTGAACCCGGGTTCATCGTTATTTTCCCAATAATGAAACCTAGATTTTTTGCTATTGTATTGGAAGAAGTGAAGATATCTATGCAGATTTTTGATGCCAATAGGTCCTCACAGATGCTGGTTAAATATAATTTGGTTTGGATCATGTCAAGTTTCTCGATAAAAGTCAGTGAACCCGGGTTCATCGTTATTTTCCCAATAATGAAACCTTGATTTTTTGCTTTTGTTTTGGAAGAAGTGAAGATATCTATGCGGATTTTTGATGCCAATAGGTTCTCACAGATGCTTGATAAATATAATTTGGTTTGGATCATGTCAAGTTTCTCGATAAAAAGTCAGTGAACCCGGGTTCATCGTTATTTTCCCAATAATGAAACCTTGACTTTTTGCTATTGTATTGGAATAAGTGAAGATATCTATGCAGAATTTTGATGCCAATAGATCCTCACAGATGCTTGATAAATATAATTTGGTTTGCATCATGTCAAGTTTCTCGATAAAAAGTCAGTGAACCCGGGTTCATCGTTATTTTCCCAATAATGAAACCTTGATTTTTTGCTATTGTATTGGAAGAAGTGAAGATATCTATGCAGAATTTTGATGCCAATGGGTCCTCACAGATGCTTGATAAATATAATTTGGTTTGGATCATGTCAAGTTTCTCGATAAAAAGTCAGTGAACCCGGGTTCATCGTTATTTTCCCAATAATGAAACCTTGATTTTTTGCTATTGTATTGGAAGAAGTGAAGATATCTATGCAGAATTTTGATGCCAATAGGTCCTCACAGATACTGGTTAAATATAATTTGGTTTGGGTCATGTCAAGTTTCTCGATAAAAAGTCAGTGAACCTGGGTTCATCGTTATTTTCCCAATAATGAAACCTTGATTTTTTGCTATTGTATTGGAAGAAGTGAAGATATCTATGCAGAATTTTGATGCCAATAGGTCCTCACAGATGCTTGATAAATATAATTTGGTTTGGATCATGTCAAGTTTCTCGATAAAAAGTCAGTGAACCCGGGTTCATCGTTATTTTCCCAATAATGAAACCTTGATTTTTTGCTATTGTATTGGAAGAAGTGAAGATATCTATGCAGATTTTTGATGCCAATAGGTCCTCACAGATGCTTGATAAATATAATTTGGTTTGGATCATGTCAAGTTTCTCGATAAAAAGTCAGTGAACCCGGGTTCATCGTTATTTTCCCAATAATGAAACCTAGATTTTTTGCTATTGTATTGGAAGAAGTGAAGATATCTATGCAGATTTTTGATGCCAATAGGTCCTCACAGATGCTGGTTAAATATAATTTGGTTTGGATCATGTCAAGTTTCTCGATAAAAAGTCAGTGAACCCGGGTTCATCGTTATTTTCCCAATAATGAAACCTTGATTTTTTGCTATTGTATTGGAAGAAGTGAAGATATCTATGCGGATTTTTGATGCCAATAGGTCCTCACAGATGCTTGATAAATATAATTTGGTTTGGATCATGTCAAGTTTCTCGATTAAAAAGTCAGTGAACCCGGGTTCATCGTTATTTTCCCAATAATGAAACCTTGATTTTTTGCTATTGTATTGGAAGAAGTGAAGATATCTATGCAGATTTTTGATGCCAATAGGTCCTCACAGATGCTTGATAAATATAATTTGGTTTGGATCATGTCAAGTTTCTCGATAAAAAGTCAGTGAACCCGGGTTCATCGTTATTTTCCCAATAATGAAACCTTGATTTTTTGCTATTGTATTGGAAGAAGTGAAGATATCTATGCGGATTTTTGATGCCAATAGGTTCTCACAGATGCTTGATAAATATAATTTGGTTTGGATCATGTCAAGTTTCTCGATAAAAAGTCAGTGAACCCGGGTTCATCGTTATTTTCCCAATAATGAAACCTTGACTTTTTGCTATTGTATTGGAATAAGTGAAGATATCTATGCAGAATTTTGATGCCAATAGATCCTCACAGATGCTTGATAAATATAATTTGGTTTGGATCATGTCAAGTTTCTCGATAAAAAGTCAGTGAACCCGGGTTCATCGTTATTTTCCCAATAATGAAACCTTGATTTTTTGCTATTGTATTGGAAGAAGTGAAGATATCTATGCAGAATTTTGATGCCAATGGGTCCTCACAGATGCTTGATAAATATAATTTGGTTTGGATCATGTCAAGTTTCTCGATAAAAAGTCAGTGAACCCGGGTTCATCGTTATTTTCCCAATAATGAAACCTTGATTTTTTGCTATTGTATTGGAAGAAGTGAAGATATCTATGCGGATTTTTGATGCCAATAGGTTCTCACAGATGCTTGATAAATATAATTTGGTTTGGATCATGTCAAGTTTCTCGATAAAAAGTCAGTGAACCCGGGTTCATCGTTATTTTCCCAATAATGAAACCTTGACTTTTTGCTATTGTATTGGAATAAGTGAAGATATCTATGCAGAATTTTGATGCCAATAGATCCTCACAGATGCTTGATAAATATAATTTGGTTTGGATCATGTCAAGTTTCTCGATAAAAAGTCAGTGAACCCGGGTTCATCGTTATTTTCCCAATAATGAAACCTTGATTTTTTGCTATTGTATTGGAAGAAGTGAAGATATCTATGCAGAATTTTGATGCCAATGGGTCCTCACAGATGCTTGATAAATATAATTTGGTTTGGATCATGTCAAGTTTCTCGATAAAAAGTCAGTGAACCCGGGTTCATCGTTATTTTCCCAATAATGAAACCTTGATTTTTTGCTATTGTATTGGAAGAAGTGAAGATATCTATGCGGATTTTTGATGCCAATAGGTCCTCACAGATGCTTGATAAATATAATTTGGTTTGGATCATGTCAAGTTTCTCGATTAAAAAGTCAGTGAACCCGGGTTCATCGTTATTTTCCCAATAATGAAACCTTGATTTTTTGCTATTGTATTGGAAGAAGTGAAGATATCTATGCAGATTTTTGATGCCAATAGGTCCTCACAGATGCTTGATAAATATAATTTGGTTTGGATCATGTCAAGTTTCTCGATAAAAAGTCAGTGAACCCGGGTTCATCGTTATTTTCCCAATAATGAAACCTTGATTTTTTGCTATTGTATTGGAAGAAGTGAAGATATCTATGCGGATTTTTGATGCCAATAGGTTCTCACAGATGCTTGATAAATATAATTTGGTTTGGATCATGTCAAGTTTCTCGATAAAAAGTCAGTGAACCCGGGTTCATCGTTATTTTCCCAATAATGAAACCTTGACTTTTTGCTATTGTATTGGAATAAGTGAAGATATCTATGCAGAATTTTGATGCCAATAGATCCTCACAGATGCTTGATAAATATAATTTGGTTTGGATCATGTCAAGTTTCTCGATAAAAAGTCAGTGAACCCGGGTTCATCGTTATTTTCCCAATAATGAAACCTTGATTTTTTGCTATTGTATTGGAAGAAGTGAAGATATCTATGCAGAATTTTGATGCCAATGGGTCCTCACAGATGCTTGATAAATATAATTTGGTTTGGATCATGTCAAGTTTCTCGATAAAAAGTCAGTGAACCCGGGTTCATCGTTATTTTCCCAATAATGAAACCTTGATTTTTTGCTATTGTATTGGAAGAAGTGAAGATATCTATGCGGATTTTTGATGCCAATAGGTTCTCACAGATGCTTGATAAATATAATTTGGTTTGGATCATGTCAAGTTTCTCGATAAAAAGTCAGTGAACCCGGGTTCATCGTTATTTTCCCAATAATGAAACCTTGACTTTTTGCTATTGTATTGGAATAAGTGAAGATATCTATGCAGAATTTTGATGCCAATAGATCCTCACAGATGCTTGATAAATATAATTTGGTTTGGATCATGTCAAGTTTCTCGATAAAAAGTCAGTGAACCCGGGTTCATCGTTATTTTCCCAATAATGAAACCTTGATTTTTTGCTATTGTATTGGAAGAAGTGAAGATATCTATGCAGAATTTTGATGCCAATGGGTCCTCACAGATGCTTGATAAATATAATTTGGTTTGGATCATGTCAAGTTTCTCGATAAAAAGTCAGTGAACCCGGGTTCATCGTTATTTTCCCAATAATGAAACCTTGATTTTTTGCTATTGTATTGGAAGAAGTGAAGATATCTATGCAGAATTTTGATGCCAATAGGTCCTCACAGATGCTTGATAAATATAATTTGGTTTGGATCATGTCAAGTTTCTCGATAAAAAGTCAGTGAACCCGGGTTCATCGTTATTTTCCCAATAATGAAACCTTGATTTTTTGCTATTGTATTGGAAGAAGTGAAGATATCTATGCAGATTTTTGATGCCAATAGGTCCTCACAGATGCTTGATAAATATAATTTGGTTTGGATCATGTCAAGTTTCTCGATAAAAAGTCAGTGAACCCGGGTTCATCGTTATTTTCCCAATAATGAAACCTTGATTTTTTGCTATTGTATTGGAAGAAGTGAAGATATCTATGCGGATTTTTGATGCCAATAGGTCCTCACAGATGCTTGATAAATATAATTTGGTTTGGATCATGTCAAGTTTCTCGATTAAAAAGTCAGTGAACCCGGGTTCATCGTTATTTTCCCAATAATGAAACCTTGATTTTTTGCTATTGTATTGGAAGAAGTGAAGATATCTATGCAGATTTTTGATGCCAATAGGTCCTCACAGATGCTTGATAAATATAATTTGGTTTGGATCATGTCAAGTTTCTCGATAAAAAGTCAGTGAACCCGGGTTCATCGTTATTTTCCCAATAATGAAACCTTGATTTTTTGCTATTGTATTGGAAGAAGTGAAGATATCTATGCAGAATTTTGATGCCAATAGGTCTTCACAGATGCTTGATAAATATAATTTGGTTTGGATCATGTCAAGTTTCTCGATAAAAAGTCAGTGAACCCGGGTTCATCGTTATTTTCCCAATAATGAAACCTTGATGTTTTGCTATTGTATTGGAAGAAGTGAAGATATCTATGCAGATTTTTGATGCCAATAGGTCCTCACAGATGCTTGATAAATATAATTTGGTTTGGATCATGTCAAGTTTCTCGATGAAAAGTCAGTGAACCCGGGTTCATCGTTATTTTCCCAATAATGAAACCTTGATTTTTTGCTATTGTATTGGAAGAAGTGAAGATATCTATGCGGATTTTTGATGCCAATAGGTTCTCACAGATGCTTGATAAATATAATTTGGTTTGGATCATGTCAAGTTTCTCGATAAAAAGTCAGTGAACCCGGGTTCATCGTTATTTTCCCAATAATGAAACCTTGACTTTTTGCTATTGTATTGGAATAAGTGAAGATATCTATGCAGAATTTTGATGCCAATAGATCCTCACAGATGCTTGATAAATATAATTTGGTTTGGATCATGTCAAGTTTCTCGATAAAAAGTCAGTGAACCCGGGTTCATCGTTATTTTCCCAATAATGAAACCTTGATTTTTTGCTATTGTATTGGAAGAAGTGAAGATATCTATGCAGAATTTTGATGCCAATGGGTCCTCACAGATGCTTGATAAATATAATTTGGTTTGGATCATGTCAAGTTTCTCGATAAAAAGTCAGTGAACCCGGGTTCATCGTTATTTTCCCAATAATGAAACCTTGATTTTTTGCTATTGTATTGGAAGAAGTGAAGATATCTATGCAGAATTTTGATGCCAATAGGTCCTCACAGATGCTTGATAAATATAATTTGGTTTGGATCATGTCAAGTTTCTCGATAAAAAGTCAGTGAACCCGGGTTCATCGTTATTTTCCCAATAATGAAACCTTGATTTTTTGCTATTGTATTGGAAGAAGTGAAGATATCTATGCAGATTTTTGATGCCAATAGGTCCTCACAGATGCTTGATAAATATAATTTGGTTTGGATCATGTCAAGTTTCTCGATAAAAAGTCAGTGAACCTGGGTTCATCGTTATTTTCCCAATAATGAAACCTTGATTTTTTGCTATTGTATTGGAAGAAGTGAAGATATCTATGCAGAATTTTGATGCCAATAGGTCCTCACAGATGATTGATAAATATAATTTGGTTTGGATCATGTCAAGTTTCTCGATAAAAAGTCAGTGAACCCGGGTTCATCGTTATTTTCCCAATAATGAAACCTTGATTTTTTGCTATTGTATTGGAATAAGTGAAGATATCTATGCAGATTTTTGATGCCAATAGGTTCTCACAGATGCTTGATAAATGTAATTTGCTTTGGATCGTGTCAAGTTTCTCGATAAAAAGTCAGTGAACCCGGGTTCATCGTTATTTTCCCAATAATGAAACCTTGATTTTTTGCTATTGTATTGGAAGAAGTGAAGATATCTATGCAGAATTTTGATGCCAATAGATCCTCACAGATGCTTGATAAATATAATTTGGTTTGGATCATGTCAAGTTTCTCGATAAAAAGTCAGTGAACCCGGGTTCATCGTTATTTTCCCAATAATGAAACCTTGATTTTTTGCTATTGTATTGGAATAAGTGAAGATATCTATGCAGATTTTTGATGCCAATAGGTTCTCACAGATGCTTGATAAATGTAATTTGGTTTGGATCGTGTCAAGTTTCTCGATAAAAAGTCAGTGAACCTGGGTTCATCGTTATTTTCCCAATAATGAAACCTTGATTTTTTGCTATTGTGTTGGAAGAAGTGAAGATATCTATGCAGAATTTCGATGCCAATAGGTCCTCACAGTTGCTTGATAAATATAATTTGGTTTGGATCATGTCAAGTTTCTCGATAAAAAGTCAGTGAACCCGGGTTCATCGTTATTTTCCCAATAATGAAACCTTGATTTTTTGCTATTGTATTGGAAGAAGTGAAGATATCTATGCGGATTTTTGATGCCAATAGGTTCTCACAGATGCTTGATAAATATAATTTGGTTTGGATCATGTCAAGTTTCTCGATAAAAAGTCAGTGAACCCGGGTTCATCGTTATTTTCCCAATAATGAAACCTTGATTTTTTGCTATTGTATTGGAAGAAGTGAAGATATCTATGCAGAATTTTGATGCCAATAGGTCCTCACAGATGCTTGATAAATATAATTTGGTTTGGATCATGTCAAGTTTCTCGATAAAAAGTCAGTGAACCCGGGTTCATCGTTATTTTCCCAATAATGAAACCTTGATTTTTTGCTATTGTATTGGAAGAAGTGAAGATATCTATGCAGAATTTTGATGCCAATAGGTCCTCACAGATGCTTGATAAATATAATTTGGTTTGGATCATGTCAAGTTTCTCGATAAAAAGTCAGTGAACCCGGGTTCATCGTTATTTTCCCAATAATGAAACCTTGATTTTTTGCTATTGTATTGGAAGAAGTGAAGATATCTATGCAGATTTTTGATGCCAATAGGTCCTCACAGATGCTTGATAAATATAATTTGGTTTGGATCATGTCAAGTTTCTCGATAAAAAGTCAGTGAACCCGGGTTCATCGTTATTTTCCCAATAATGAAACCTTGATTTTTTGCTATTGTATTGGAAGAAGTGAAGATATCTATGCAGAATTTTGATGCCAATAGGTCCTCACAGATGCTTGATAAATATAATTTGGTTTGGATCATGTCAAGTTTCTCGATAAAAAGTCAGTGAACCCGGGTTCATCGTTATTTTCCCAATAATGAAACCTTGATTTTTTGCTATTGTATTGGAAGAAGTGAAAATATCTATGCAAAATTTTGATGCCAATGGGTCCTCACAGATACTGGTTAAATATAATTTGGTTTGGGTCATGTCAAGTTTCTCGATAAAAAGTCAGTGAACCCGGGTTCATCGTTATTTTCCCAATAATGAAACCTTGATTTTTTGCTATTGTATTGGAAGAAGTGAAGATATCTATGCAGAATTTCGATGCCAATAGGTCCTCACAGATGCTTGATAAATATAATTTGGTTTGGATCATGTCAAGTTTCTCGATAAAAAGTCAGTGAACCCGGGTTCATCGTTATTTTCCCAATAATGAAACCTTGATTTTTTGCTATTGTATTGGAAGAAGTGAAGATATCTATGCAGATTTTTGATGCCAATAGGTTCTCACAGATGCTTGATAAATGTAATTTGGTTTGGATCATGTCAAGTTTCTCGATAAAAAGTCAGTGAACCCGGGTTCATCGTTATTTTCCCAATAATGAAACCTTGATTTTTTGCTATTGTATTGGAAGAAGTGAAGATATCTATGCAGAATTTTGATGCCAATGGGTCCTCACAGATACTGGTTAAATATAATTTGGTTTGGGTCATGTCAAGTTTCTCGATAAAAAGTCAGTGAACCCGGGTTCATCGTTATTTTCCCAATAATGAAACCTTGATTTTTTGCTATTGTATTGGAAGAAGTGAAGATATCTATGCAGAATTTTGATGCCAATGGGTCCTCACAGATGCTTGATAAATATAATTTGGTTTGGATCATGTCAAGTTTCTCGATAAAAAGTCAGTGAACCCGGGTTCATCGTTATTTTCCCAATAATGAAACCTTGATTTTTTGCTATTGTATTGGAAGAAGTGAAGATATCTATGCAGAATTTTGATGCCAATAGGTCCTCACAGATGCTTGATAAATATAATTTGGTTTGGATCATGTCAAGTTTCTCGATAAAAAGTCAGTGAACCCGGGTTCATCGTTATTTTCCCAATAATGAAACCTTGATTTTTTGCTATTGTATTGGAAGAAGTGAAGATGTCTATGCAGAATTTTGATGCCAATAGGTCCTCACAGATGCTTGATAAATATAATTTGGTTTGGATCATGTCAAGTTTCTCGATAAAAAGTCAGTGAACCCGGGTTCATCGTTATTTTCCCAATAATGAAACCTTGATTTTTTGCTATTGTATTGGAAGAAGTGAAGATATCTATGCAGAATTTTGATGCCAATAGGTCCTCACAGATGCTTGATAAATATAATTTGGTTTGGATCATGTCAAGTTTCTCGATAAAAAGTCAATGAACCCGGGTTCATCGTTATTTTCCCAATAATGAAACCTTGATTTTTTGCTATTGTATTGGAAGAAGTGAAGATATCTATGCAGATTTTTGATGCCAATAGGTCCTCACAGATGCTTGATAAATATAATTTGGTTTGGATCATGTCAAGTTTCTCGATAAAAAGTCAGTGAACCCGGGTTCATCGTTATTTTCCCAATAATGAAACCTTGATTTTTTGCTATTGTATTGGAAGAAGTGAAGATATCTATGCAGAATATCGATGCCAATAGGTCCTCACAGATGCTTGATAAATATAATTTGGTTTGGATCATGTCAAGTTTCTCGATAAAAAGTCAGAGAACCCGGGTTCATCGTTATTTTCCCAATAATGAAACCTTGATTTTTTGCTATTGTATTGGAAGAAGTGAAGATATCTATGCAGAATTTTGATGCCAATGGGTCCTCACAGATACTGGTTAAATATAATTTGGTTTGGGTCATGTCAAGTTTCTCGATAAAAAGTCAGTGAACCCGGGTTCATCGTTATTTTCCCAATAATGAAACCTTGATTTTTTGCTATTGTATTGGAAGAAGTGAAGATATCTATGCAGAATTTTGATGCCAATAGGTCCTCACAGATACTGGTTAAATATAATTTGGTTTGGGTCATGTCAAGTTTCTCGATAAAAAGTCAGTGAACCCGGGTTCATCGTTATTTTCCCAATAATGAAACCTTGATTTTTTGCTATTGTATTGGAAGAAGTGAAGATATCTATGCAGATTTTTGATGCCAATAGGTTCTCACAGATGCTTGATAAATGTTATTTGGTTTGGATCATGTCAAGTTTCTCGATAAAAAGTCAGTGAACCCGGGTTCATCGTTATTTTCCCAATAATGAAACCTTGATTTTTTGCTATTGTATTGGAATAAGTGAAGATATCTATGCAGATTTTTGATGCCAATAGGTTCTCACAGATGCTTGATAAATGTAATTTGGTTTGGATCGTGTCAAGTTTCTCGATAAAAAGTCAGTGAACCCGGGTTCATCGTTATTTTCCCAATAATGAAACCTTGATTTTTTGCTATTGTATTGGAAGAAGTGAAGATATCTATGCAGAATTTTGATGCCAATAGATCCTCACAGATGCTTGATAAATATAATTTGGTTTGGATCATGTCAAGTTTCTCGATAAAAAGTCAGTGAACCCGGGTTCATCGTTATTTTCCCAATAATGAAACCTTGATTTTTTGCTATTGTATTGGAAGAAGTGAAGATATCTATGCAGAATTTCGATGCCAATAGGTCCTCACAGATGCTTGATAAATATAATTTGGTTTGGATCATGTCAAGTTTCTCGATAAAAAGTCAGTGAACCCGGGTTCATCGTTATTTTCCCAATAATGAAACCTTGATGTTTTGCTATTGTATTGGAAGAAGTGAAGATATCTATGCAGATTTTTGATGCCAATAGGTCCTCACAGATGCTTGATAAATATAATTTGGTTTGGATCATGTCAAGTTTCTCGATAAAAAGTCAGTGAACCCGGGTTCATCGTTATTTTCCCAATAATGAAACCTTGATTTTTTGCTATTGTATTGGAAGAAGTGAAGATATCTATGCAGAATTTTGATGCCAATAGGTCCTCACAGATGCTTGATAAATATAATTTGGTTTGGATCATGTCAAGTTTCTCGATAAAAAGTCAGTGAACCCGGGTTCATCGTTATTTTCCCAATAATGAAACCTTGATTTTTTGCTATTGTATTGGAAGAAGTGAAGATATCTATGCAGATTTTTGATGCCAATAGGTCCTCACAGATGCTTGATAAATATAATTTGGTTTGGATCATGTCAAGTTTCTCGATAAAAAGTCAGTGAACCCGGGTTCATCGTTATTTTCCCAATAATGAAACCTTGATTTTTTGCTATTGTATTGGAAGAAGTGAAGATATCTATGCAGAATTTTGATGCCAATAGGTCCTCACAGATGCTTGATAAATATAATTTGGTTTGGATCATGTCAAGTTTCTCGATAAAAAGTCAATGAACCCGGGTTCATCGTTATTTTCCCAATAATGAAACCTTGATTTTTTGCTATTGTATTGGAAGAAGTGAAGATATCTATGCAGATTTTTGATGCCAATAGGTCCTCACAGATGCTTGATAAATATAATTTGGTTTGGATCATGTCAAGTTTCTCGATAAAAAGTCAGTGAACCCGGGTTCATCGTTATTTTCCCAATAATGAAACCTTGATTTTTTGCTATTGTATTGGAAGAAGTGAAGATATCTATGCAGAATATCGATGCCAATAGGTCCTCACAGATGCTTGATAAATATAATTTGGTTTGGATCATGTCAAGTTTCTCAATAAAAAGTCAGAGAACCCGGGTTCATCGTTATTTTCCCAATAATGAAACCTTGATTTTTTGCTATTGTATTGGAAGAAGTGAAGATATCTATGCAGAATTTTGATGCCAATAGGTCCTCACAGATGCTTGATAAATATAATTTGGTTTGGATCATGTCAAGTTTCTCGATAAAAAGTCAGTGAACCCGGGTTCATCGTTATTTTCCCAATAATGAAACCTTGATTTTTTGCTATTGTATTGGAAGAAGTGAAGATATCTATGCAGAATTTTGATGCCAATGGGTCCTCACAGATACTGGTTAAATATAATTTGGTTTGGGTCATGTCAAGTTTCTCGATAAAAAGTCAGTGAACCCGGGTTCATCGTTATTTTCCCAATAATGAAACCTTGATTTTTTGCTATTGTATTGGAAGAAGTGAAGATATCTATGCAGATTTTTGATGCCAATAGGTCCTCACAGATGCTTGATAAATATAATTTGGTTTGGATCATGTCAAGTTTCTCGATAAAAAGTCAGTGAACCCGGGTTCATCGTTATTTTCCCAATAATGAAACCTTGATTTTTTGCTATTGTATTGGAAGAAGTGAAGATATCTATGCAGAATTTCGATGCCAATAGGTCCTCACAGATACCGGTTAAGTTTGGATCATGTCAAGTTTCTCGATAAAAAGTCAGTGAACCCGGGTTCATCGTTATTTTCCCAATAATGAAACCTTGATTTTTTGCTATTGTATTGGAATAAGTGAAGATATCTATGCAGAATTTTGATGCCAATGGGTCCTCACAGATGCTTGATAAATATAATTTGGTTTGGATCATGTCAAGTTTCTCGATAAAAAGTCAGTGAACCCGGGTTCATCGTTATTTTCCCAATAATGAAACCTTGATTTTTTGCTATTGTATTGGAAGAAGTGAAGATATCTATGCAGAATTTTGATGCCAATGGGTCCTCACAGATACTGGTTAAATATAATTTGGTTTGGATCATGTCAAGTTTCTCGATAAAAAGTCAGTGAACCCGGGTTCATCGTTATTTTCCCAATAATGAAACCTTGATTTTTTGCTATTGTATTGGAAGAAGTGAAGATATCTATGCAGAATTTCGATGCCAATAGGTCCTCACAGATACCGGTTAAGTTTGGATCATGTCAAGTTTCTCGATAAAAAGTCAGTGAACTCTCCTGGTTCATCGTTATTTTCCCAATAATGAAACCTTGATTTTTTGCTATTGTATTGGAAGAAGTGAAGATATCTATGCAGAATTTTGATGCCAATAGGTCCTCACAGATGCTTGATAAATATAATTTGGTTTGGATCATGTCAAGTTTCTCGAAAAAAAGGCAGTGAACCCGGGTTCATCGTTATTTTCCCAATAATGAAACCTTGATTTTTTGCTATTGTATTGGAAGAAGTGAAGATATCTATGCAGAATTTTGATGCCAATAGGTCCTCACAGATGCTTGATAAATATAATTTGGTTTGGATCATGTCAAGTTTCTCGATAAAAAGTCAGTGAACCCTCCTGGTTCATCGTTATTTTCCCAATAATGAAACCTTGATTTTTTGCTATTGTATTGGAAGAAGTGAAGATATCTATGCAGAATTTCGATGCCAATAGGTCCTCACAGATACCGGTTAAGTTTGGATCATGTCAAGTTTCTCGATAAAAAGTCAGTGAACCCGGGTTCATCGTTATTTTCCCAATAATGAAACCTTGATTTTTTGCTATTGTATTGGAAGAAGTGAAGATATCTATGCAGAATTTTGATGCCAATGGGTCCTCACAGATACTGGTTAAATATAATTTGGTTTGGGTCATGTCAAGTTTCTCGATAAAAAGTCAGTGAACCCGGGTTCATCGTTATTTTCCCAATAATGAAACCTTGATTTTTTGCTATTGTATTGGAATAAGTGAAGATATCTATGCAGATTTTTGATGCCAATAGGTTCTCACAGATGCTTGATAAATGTAATTTGGTTTGGATCATGTCAAGTTTCTCGATAAAAAGTCAGTGAACCCGGGTTCATCGTTATTTTCCCAATAATGAAACCTTGATTTTTTGCTATTGTATTGGAAGAAGTGAAGATATCTATGCAGAATTTTGATGCCAATAGATCCTCACAGATGCTTGATAAATATAATTTGGTTTGGATCATGTCAAGTTTCTCGATAAAAAGTCAGTGAACCCTCCTGGTTCATCGTTATTTTCCCAATAATGAAACCTTGATTTTTTGCTATTGTATTGGAAGAAGTGAAGATATCTATGCAGAATTTCGATGCCAATAGGTCCTCACAGATACCGGTTAAGTTTGGATCATGTCAAGTTCCTCGATAAAAAGTCAGTGAACCCGGGTTCATCGTTATTTTCCCAATAATGAAACCTTGATTTTTTGCTATTGTATTGGAAGAAGTGAAGATATCTATGCAGATTTTTGATGCCAATAGGTCCTCACAGATGCTTGATAAATATAATTTGGTTTGGATCATGTCAAGTTTCTCGATAAAAAGTCAGTGAACCTGGGTTCATCGTTATTTTCCCAATAATGAAACCTTGATTTTTTGCTATTGTATTGGAAGAAGTGAAGATATCTATGCAGAATTTTGATGCCAATAGGTCCTCACAGATGCTTGATAAATATAATTTGGTTTGGATCATGTCAAGTTTCTCGATAAAAAGTCAGTGAACCCGGGTTCATCGTTATTTTCCCAATAATGAAACCTTGATTTTTTGCTATTGTATTGGAATAAGTGAAGATATCTATGCAGATTTTTGATGCCAATAGGTTCTCACAGATGCTTGATAAATGTAATTTGGTTTGGATCGTGTCAAGTTTCTCGATAAAAAGTCAGTGAACCTGGGTTCATCGTTATTTTCCCAATAATGAAACCTTGATTTTTTGCTATTGTATTGGAAGAAGTGAAGATATCTATGCAGAATTTTGATGCCAATAGGTCCTCACAGATGCTTGATAAATATAATTTGGTTTGGATCATGTCAAGTTTCTCGATAAAAAGTCAGTGAACCCGGGTTCATCGTTATTTTCCCAATAATGAAACCTTGATTTTTTGCTATTGTATTGGAAGAAGTGAAGATATCTATGCAGAATTTTGATGCCAATAGATCCTCACAGATGCTTGATAAATATAATTTGGTTTGGATCATGTCAAGTTTCTCGATAAAAAGTCAGTGAACCCGGGTTCATCGTTATTTTCCCAATAATGAAACCTTGATTTTTTGCTATTGTATTGGAAGAAGTGAAGATATCTATGCAGAATTTCGATGCCAATAGGTCCTCACAGATACCGGTTAAGTGTGGATCATGTCAAGTTTCTCGATAAAAAGTCAGTGAACCCGTTATTTTACAGATCAAATTCACAGACACACACCACGCACCTCGTTGAAATCGGTCAATCCGTCTTTGACGGTTGAATACAATGAGAATTAATCTCATCCATTACACCCCGTTAATAAAACGCGAACATTTTTGGAAAAAACTTGTCCACAGCTCGGTAGCATATCATCTGATGCCTGCATAGCATCCGCATTAATCAATAATTAATACATCACCGATCAATTGCGCAACAGCCAACTAATCCTAAAGATCATTAAAGCATCATTTATTGCATGGAAACCTGAGTGCCCCTGAGAAGTTCCCACACGGTATCACGGAAAGATCCATTAATGCAAATTATCTTTCTTTAACTTGTAGGAAAAGGAAGCATTAATGTGGAAGCTGTTTAAACTGTTGTAACAAGTTATCTGATACTGAAATTTGCTTAGAAAATCTAAGTTCCTTATACTTTATACTAGAGCTTTACCGATATCACGTTTTGCCGATGATGCTGATACCGATTATTCATTTGCCGATACCCAATTATATAGCCGATTATTTCATTGTGTTTCCCAAGTTGTCCTGTTCCAAAAGACAGATCTACTGCTACTGCCTATTGTTGTGATACAAGCAAAACACATTGCCTCCACGATGTACATTCAACGGTTTCTCTGTTGAATTGGCCAGCCGTTCCTTGGCTTGAATTGGCCAGCCATTCCTTGGCCTTCAAATAAGCTCTATGACTCACTCTGCCCAACACCTATGTTGACACGTTCTCAACTTCTCACGGTCTATACTAGCACTCTGGGTGGTCTCACCACTGGTCTGAAGAAGCCATTGGCTCGACGACACGATATGGGAACGGAACGAATTGCCATCCTTCACAGACCCAGTGATGTTGCAGTTGTCATTTTGCTTTTAGAGACTGGAAATAATATTAAAATTTTTTTTTAAATTTTAATATCGGCTCCGTTTATCTTGCCGATATTTCTATAATCGGCTGGCTGATTAATCGGTACAGATCTACTTTATACATTTACATAAAATTAGATTTGGTAAATAAACTTCTGTTACTCGTTACAGAATACACAAGAGAACAATGGAAAATTATTTTCTGAATGAAAAAAACCCACTTCCATAGAATTGTTACTACAGGCTTAGAAAACGTGTGAGCAGAAAGAAACACTGTAGCATATTATTGTACATGCATTTCATTAGAAAACGTGTGAGCAGAAAGAAACACTGTAGCATATTATTGTACATGCATTTCACAGAGCTAACTAATGTTTTGGATTGCAAACATCCAATAATTCGCAACTGCAGCACCTCTTTTATACAAACTAGGGCATAACCCGTTTTTAACTATTCGCCTGTGCAAATATTACACACACAAATAGTCATAAACAAATAAAATTTAATTTAATAATTTTTTTAAGAAATATTTAACAATCTCAAATGAAAGTTAAATATTCAAAGCCGTAGTATTGGTAGTTATTACAGGCACAAACATTTATTTAACCAATTTTTCATTATGCAAAATGACAAAAGTGGTAAAAGTTGACAAATTTTAGCTTTGCTTGCGGATGGTACTCGCCAGGCCAGAGTTTCCACTATTATTCGGTTCGTACCCGAATTTGGCAAACACTGCATCCAATACTAGGATTCGGTGGAAATTGTCTACTTGGTTATGTCCTAATACAAACATGTATCTATTTCCGGATAGAGATACAGGATTAACAGAAACAGTTCTCTCCTTTCAGAACCTTCTGAGAACAAGTATGCACATTCTCATCCCTTCAAAAGGCCAAGATATAAATGAATAAGTTGAAGGCATTTAAGTCGTTAAGCATTTAACGTCGCTTGACACGGTGATTCGTAAAGGCACAGAATGTAACCTCAAACAACATGCTGAATCAAATGGAGAAACAAGAGAAATTCTCACTGGGATAGTAAACTTTTCTCACTGGGATAGGAACCTTGTTGCCAAGAACTTGCCATAACCCACCTGGACTTGCCAAGCACCTACCTCGTATCCAACTTGGTTTGTAAAACCCAATCTCACAAATTGGTTATGAACAATCAACACAACAAATGCTAGTGCAAGACAACTTTAGCATATAAAGGCAACAACTTCCTAATATCTGTAATCGCCCTTTAAAAGGGCGTTTAGTTCAGTCCATTTAAAGGTCCATTTAGTTCACAGAAGCTATCTTGCAGACAACATGAGCAGTCGTTTCTTTGAACTTAAACAGGAAGGACACCCAGTGGCAGCTATACATGGCACCTGAAGGGGCCAGTGATCCACCAAATGAGTCTGTGGCCCCTCCTGGTGGGCCCTACAAATTTGATTCCACTTTGAGTTTGAAAGAAACTAGACATCCAAGTGGTATCTCTGTTATGTTCCCCACCTCTCACAGGACTCTCTGTTGGAGAAGTCCAAGGCCACCACTGTGGACAGACACACAAACACCAACACAACAGAACTTCAACAATGAACCAGTACACAACAACCGCTTTTTAAGCTCAGTCTTGATGAGTCCTTTGCGTGGCCCATTTAGCATGGCACAGCTTATTATGACTGACCGTCAGACACAGATCTCAGTGAACATAAACTGGCCAAACTGTTCTAGAAAACTTCTGACAGATTGTGGCAATAGCCATAACGGCTCACAGACAGCAGTGAGCAACTGGGAATTTTCCCAACAGAAGAGGTACACAATGGCACATAAATGCACACAGACCAATCGTGAGATGTGGAGCAGTTTCAACGCATGACAGTATTCAAAAATTATACCACTGTAACTATTTTACTAGTGCATTACCGTAAATGCAGTTTCGAATGTGCATCCAACTGGCTCTGCAGTCCAAAGCTTTTACCACACACATTGCACACAAAACTCTCCTCCTCCTGATGAACTCGGACGTGAGTGTTGAGGGCCCTCGGTCCCGCAAACTCCTTCCCACACTTTCCGCACGGGATGGCATTGTGGGTCTTCGAATGCTCCAACAGAGACCGTTCGCTCCTGTAGCCTTTTTTACAGGTCTCGCAGACGTACATCTTCTCGCTGTGGATGACTGCGTGCCGAGACAGGTACTCCTTGATGGCAAAGCACTTGCCACAGACCTCGCAGACATGTGGCTTCTGCTGGGAATGCATCTGCATATGCTTCTTCAGGTTGGAAAGTTTGCTCAGACTTTTACCACAGATCTGGCAGACGAATGACGTTCTCTGGTCTGCATGAGTCGCCATGTGACTCTGCATCGTTACCTTCTGCGTGAACGCCCGCAGACAGACCGGACAGACGTAGGGCTTTTCACCCGTATGGAGCATTTTATGCCGACCAAGGTTCCCGGCGTTCGTGAACGACGACCCACAGATGTCACAACTGTAAAGTTTCGCCTTCGAATGGGTCTCTTCGTGCTTCACCAGACGAGGCCGCATGATGAAGCCCTTTCCGCAGACGCCGCAGACGTATGGTCGTATCGTCGTGTGCCACATAAGAACGTGGCGTTTCAGATTTGTGATGACATAGAAGCCTCGTCCGCAAGTGTCGCAGAGGAATGGTTTCGTGCCGGTGTGTGTCATCGCATGGATGAGGAGGTATCGTTTGAACTTGTAGCCCTTGCCGCATACCTCGCATACGTGTGGGAATCCGTCGATGTGGGCCTTCTGGTGAATTTTCAACGAACCAATCGATGGAAATACCTTGCCGCATTTGTCGCAGACGTGCGATTTTCCGCTGCTTGCGTGAGATTGGACATGCTTTCGAAAACAACGCTGTCTCAAGAATTCTTTGGCGCAGGTCAGGCAAGTGTACAGCTTTCGCTCTCTGTCCGCCACTTCTCCCGCCACTGACTTCTCTGCATTTGACTTTTTTTCACAGACCTCAAAAGAAGATGCCAGAATGTCGTCAGAATTTGGTTTAACCATTTCTACGAGTGGCGGAGATGATTTTATGTCCATGCCATCTTCAGTGCTGCCACTTCTCAGAAAATTTGCACCATCGTTCATTAACAGCAGATCCTTTTCATCTTCACTCCTCACAGCCCTTAAAGTGACTGCAGTTAACCAGTGTTTTGTTCTGTTGATTTTTGCAGGTATTTCATTAGTGCCATTTCTTTTTGTTGCTAACCTTGACGAACTACGTGGTGTCAGAATTTGGTCCGTGGCATTTTTTACTACACCTTTTACTGAATTACTAGAAGGCTTTGCAGAGATCACAGGAAGCGTAACCAACAAAAGAGGCATTTTGTTGTTGTCCAAAGCAGATGGCAAGTGATTCATCCGGACATCATCGGCAGATGGAAAGGAAGATGTACCAGATTCAAATTCACCCGGAATGTCCTCAACCTTGTGCAGTTGTCCAACTGTGAGAAATTTAACAGATTTAACAGATTTACAAAAGAAAAGTATTAGTATGTATGTACCAAGACACTTGATACAGAACATCTTAAAAGCACTGCACCTACAACTATCTAATTTGTCATCTGCAGACAGACCACTGGACAACCGGATTCGCACCATATGGTTCTCAGCTACCTATTAAATTAAGAGGCATTTATTTATTCTGAAATTTGATATCGTCTTCTTCCAGCATTTTTTTACTCAGAAGTACACACGCCTCGACGGCGCAATTGCAGTTGCAGAGCAAGTGTGCGCGAAGGACTTGCTCAAGGTCCCTACACAGTGATGCCTTGGACGATGGTCAAGCCCACACACTCAGCCCATCAAGCCCACACACTCAGCCCACACTGAGCATCATGGGCTGATCGCTCTAACCAATCAGCCACACAACACATATACTGATATATAAATAGCAAGCACAGTCCTAGATTTTATGTGAAAGAAAAGATGCAAATTGACTGACCTGTGTTAACATTGGGCAAGGTAAATTTAAAAAAATGAATGTCCTAGTCACAAAAAGCAAAGTCAACAGCCATTTTCCATGCTTTCGAGACACATGCAAATAGGAAATAACGTTACATGAACAAAACTCATGTTACATAGTGCATTTTGTCCCTTTATTTCTGTGATTCAGACATAGGCACTCATCTCATCAGTCAATGGCTCACACAGTTCGTTGTCATGTACATTACAATGAACTATCGTTTGAGTAGAACAATCGCCAGCCATAGACTGACAATCCTACCGGAGTTGGAGTTGGAGCCTTCAGCATCAAGTGGGATCCTACAAGTATCAGCACAATGATCCATTGACACTGCTGCAGACCTGCAACAACAGAAAATTAAGAGACTCGAAGCAGCCAATGCTGAAGAAAGTCACAATTGAAAAGTTTTATTACATACTAGCATCTTCCCTCAATTTCTTAACCTCAACTTCACTAAGTTGTTCAACTGGCCAGAGTTTTTCTAAGGAAATGAAAACTAAATAATTTACTCATAGACTATGTAGTAGAAATAATTTACTCATAGACTATGTAGTAGAAATTCAGGTTATATCTAATTGAGCTGGTAAAAACTCTGGTTACTCTATCTGCAAGAATACACAAATACGTCCAAATATCTGTTACTGTGGTAATGGGTCGTCCATAAAAGATATCTTAAAAATGGACCCACTCTGGATCCCACTCTCTTTCCCCTGTACATGGCATTACCCTTCCCAGCCCCTTTGCACATACCCACCCTACAGCAGAGCCACAATGAATAGAATAGACTACCATGTTGAACTTGAAGGGCTAACTGTGCTATGGGTTTTTATACTGCCACAACTGGCAAATGGACTGTAATTAGATCCAACACATTACAGACTGTTAACCACTGTACTGAAGTTACTGCAGGTACCAAAATAAGATCTATAGGGACTTCTGCACTGGCAGTAACCTCTCCCTTTGTCTGCTTGTCATCTATATGTCTACAATCCCAACCTCACCTCTTTGTGGATGTCATCTTTGGATGATTTAGTCTGCATGGGATAATTAAGTTAGTCTAGTTAAAATTAACTTCTATATATTTTTACTTACCTGATATGTGAATGTTATTAATATTGGTACCCATTGCCAGTTTATAAATTCTACATAAGGGCCTCTGGTTAGCGGGGTCTATGACCCCTTAGGTTCCCGTGTGTAACCAGAATATTCATTTATGTTGACTTGCTGTTTGTCATTTTCTCATGTTTTTTTTGGTTACCAATAAAATTGAATTTAATTTAATTACTGTTTTGTTAGTGTGACTGTACAGGTTGGTATGCACATCTAGGAATGGGATATTGTGAGCAAATAGGTGTAAATTTTAAAATGTTCAAAGGATTTAAACCCTACTGAATTAGTCTAGTTCCACTAGTGTTTTTGCTGAGTATTTACTCTAATTAACTAGCACCCTACCAATCGTCACAAACCATCTATATAAATAAAGACAAGATTCTGTGTGTGTGTATGTCTGTCCGGCTAGTGTCTGTCTGTCCAGTTATGCATTTGCACAGTTTTACAGCTATTGACTCGAAACCTTCGCAGTTGGCTCAGAGAACACCTAGGACACCCAATAGAAGGGCTCATGAACCCCACGGCCGTCGCCTTCCTGGTCTCCAGGGCCAAAAACCTGGCTCAGGAGTCCAACAACTACCCCAAGGAGTCCACATAAAAGGAAAGTTGCCTTCTCAGTCACCAGGAGTCACTACTGTACTCACAGGTTCTGAGGTACTACACTTGGCAAACCAACAAAACCTTGCAAAACGAAAGACAGGCACACCTGTGGAAGGATATCCAGGGGTCAAGACCGTTTCCATTCTTGATATTTCTAAACCCAGGCAACGCTGGGCATCCCCAGCAAGTTATAAATATAACAACTGATGTATTGAGCACTATTACAGTTACGGTGACAGAAGTTCTAACATTATTACTTTAAAAATTTTTTTAACTTGTCTAGAAGTTATGAGAATTTTTAATACCTTTCCAATCTGCTCTCAAAAGTAACACGAGCTCCATTCAGCTTTCCAACATCAATTCCGAGTGATTTACAGACAAACAGGATCCTTGAAAATTCATCTACTTGCTGATAAATTGAAGGCATGGCTAGCTGACCGCTGTAAATAAACTGAAGAACGAGTTCAACGGCCGAAGCACTGCAACCAGGAAGCCTCACGTTGTACCGTATCTTTTTGGCTTTGGAGCCTCCAAGGTCTTTGAAAGTGGTGCAGAGGAATGGGCTGACAGCAGCAAGGACAACACTGTGAGCCCAGATTTCCCCATCGTCTGTCATGAGGATGGTGTCACAGAGAATGTTCTGTTCTCGAAATGTCTTCATCGTTGTCATCACTTCCCTGACATATTCATCCGGTCCCATTTTTCAAAGAATAGGAAGGCTGCATATAGAAGATAAAAATAAACAAATATAAAAATTATTGCTCATTATAGAAAATCATTGCACTACAGATATATACAAATTGATAATTAGGGTATAACCGGAAATTACCACGGACATTCGCCTCGGCCGAATATCCCATTTTTTCGAGACTGTTCGTTCGCCTCGACAAATATTACACACACAAATAAGATTTTATTAATTCAATATTTTTGTAAAACATTTAACAATCTAAAAACGAAAATTAAAACTTTTAAGCTGTATTAGTAGTTATTACAGCCACAAACATTTATATTGCTAGTATTTCATTACGCGAAACTGACGAAAGTCTAAAATTTTATGCTATGCAGGGCCAGAGTTGTCACTGCTATTCGGTTTGTATCCGGATCCGGCTTAATAGTGCATCAAAATACTCAGATTCGGTATTCTGTCGAAATTGTCTACTCCGTAATGCCCTATTGATAATGTACATCATGTACAGAAACAATCCGTGAACAGTCTTAGAAAGACAGGTCTTGAGCTGTGATTAAAATGTCTCTGGAGATGATGCATTCTTTATATGGTCAGGCACAAGTTGTGTACACATATGAATAGGCATATGAATAGGCATATGAGATCCCTTTGGTTCCCAAGTACCATACATTTTAAAGATTCACTAAAAGTTCCAAAAACCCGACCTGTGTAACCCAGCCAATAACTTCAATGAAGTATTCCCCTTTGGACAATCTCAAGCCTGGCCTTGTGTACCATTTGAAAGTTTAATAGAATGGTATAAAAGTTCGTCAAGTTAAACGAATAAGTTTCTGAAATTGTGACAAGATGTGCCATTGCACTTGGAAAGGACTAGTTAAACTCTAAAAATGTGACAAATGAAAAATTTATCCTAACGAACTATACACTATAATCAGTTTCAAAATGATGTATCTGAACCAGAATACAGATTACTGTGGTAAAAAGAATGTGAGGTACTTTGGTGATAATCAGATATAAAGTTTATCTCTAAAAATATATTATCGAAAAGGTCTATGTTGGAGTTATTTACTTGCGCAACTAGTGCACTGCATTATGGGATGTGGTTGGGTAGGTATCAGCGCAGCACTTTATTTGAGCGCATCAAGTGGTGGCTATATGTTTACAATAGTGGAACGTATTCTTCAAAATTCCTGAAAAGCCAAGTCGTAAACTATAGGAACTAGATTATCCTTGCAGAGTCACCCAAAACAAATTGGTTAGACTCTTAAGATACGGTTCAGTAACTAGTCAACAATAAAAACGTCATCATGACATTCTGTATGAACCAGGTAAACAAATCCTTGACTTGACGCCAGGGATGTGGTCTTGAGACCGCAGGCTTGGTTTCAAGATAGTCTCGAGACCGGAAAACTGCGGTCTTGGTCTCGAATGCATCAGTCTTGGTCTTGGACCGTCGGTCATTGGTCTCGACTGCATCGGTCTTGGTCTTACAGGAACGGTCTTTCGATTGATCTCCGTCTTAGGTTAGCGTTCTTGGTCATTTGCCGTATCAGAGCAATTTCTTTTATGTTTATCGGTTATTTATTATTATTATGGACACCGGAAGTTTTGACCCTACACGCTTGTTATCGATTTATGACGCGCAGGCCATCTATATTTAGCCTACATGTTACTATGGGCAACAAATGCATTTGCAACAGAATCAGCCATTTTACCTATCATATGCCTATATATGTATACTATAAGTAATTTATGGTGTGATAAAAGTTCAGACTGGCCGGTAAACTGTTTTCTGGACCATTATTAAGATTAGTATTCTTCACAATAAAATTAAATTTTAAGCGTTTTATTCCGTTTTAGCGTTTTAATAAATTGAATTGTTTATATAAAAAGAGTATCGGTCCTGGTCTTGGACCCTCGGTCTTGGTCTCCGACCACTTGGTCTTGGGCTTGGTTTCGGACCCTTAGTCTTGGTCTTGGACCACCTGGTCCTGGTCTTGGTCTCAAGGTTTTGGTCTCGTGCCCAACACTGCATGACACAGGGTCTTATAATGTTATAAAGTAGCGGGCAAACAAATAACCCAGATTGATACGATAATGCAGTGTCAACGACCATGACCGCCACAATATACCATTAAACACAGACAATAAACACTGAAAACTACTTAATCCTGCAAAAACCTCACCTCCACACAATATCGAACACAGTGCAACTTCGAGTTCTTTTTTAAATTTAATGCCTATTTCTATCACAATTTATGCGCCACACTCTAAACAACACACACCTTCTCACGCTTTGATTTCTGGGAGTTAGAGCTGATTCTTTTATTATCGCTCACTGCTATCAAATTTCTATTAACGTAACTGCTTAGTGGTTTTCTACTGCAACCGTATGCCTATTATGGTTTCGATCAAAGATTTCGATCCTCCTCATTTTCAATATAAAAAAATATATACAGTGCCCGTTTGAATGAGCGCATGCCTTTTCAGGTCTCCGCGTATAATGGACTTCAAACAATTTAAAGTTCAAAGGCCCAAGATTTGGATCTAAGAAATAAGCCAGCATTGGGAACAGGGCTGCAAAGTGCAAACATGTTGTTTTTTTTTGTTTTTGTTTTTTTTACTAAAACCAAAGGTTCCTAAAAATGACAATTTTAGGTCTTTTGGTTTTTGAAATATTTTTATTCAATTTACTAATATTACTATTCAATCCAAAATCCAGCTAACCTAATCATAAAAACGAGTTAAAGCACATTTTGAAGTTGGAGCTCTTTTTTATGCTGTGTTTGATGCTTTTTCATAACAAAACTGTTGTGACAAAATCCAAAGGAAAACTAAAACCAAAAAACAAAATAAAAACAAAAAACAACTTTTGATTTTAAAAATTCTTGGTTTTTTTGCACCTCTGATTGGGAACCAAACCGCACTCGATCTTTCATAGAGCCTCCTTCCACCAATAAAGACCTTGAGCAAACAGCTAGCCATTTTCTTGTACCCAAAGACAATTCTTTCAAATTGAATTTATCCCCATAATCCTTATAAAAATAGTTTCTAGTTCGTGCTAAATTCAAGCTACATGTTCTTTTATTGGTAACTGTCACTCGATCGTGTTAACATTTCTGTGTTTTGACAGATTCTTGTCTTTCTCAATAAATGAATATACTATTATGCTTGCACTCTTAATGTTTTATCTTTCTCTCCTCAGTCACTAACAGATGTTAAATCACATTCAAAACACCATCGCCCTCATATCAACTTGGATGACCACCAAACTGCTCTGTCTAAGTTAACCCTTCAAAAACAGAATTTCTCATCATTGGCCTCCGTGAGCAATTGAACAAACTCCGACTTTCTTCAAACGAACCCTACTTATCCTGTGCCTTACTCTTCTCCTGTCTTGGAGTATTCTTCGATAAGAACCTTGCCTTTTCTGACCACATCACTCAGCTATCTCGCACCTGCTAAATGCACATCCGCGACCTTCGTAGATTGCGCCCAATTCTTAACTACAAGACTGCATGCACAATAGCCACATTAGTTGTTCACTCAAAGCTAGATTACTGCAATTCTCTCTTTCACAACATTGATTCCTCACAAATAAGACGCCTACACACAATTCAGAATGCTCTTGACCGCGCAGTCACTATAACCCCAAAACACCATATATAACCCCTGTCTTAAAATCACTTCATTGGTTAAAAGTGCCTCAACGCATCCACTACAAAATTGTATCTATTACCTACAACGCACTTCAAACCTCTCAACCCTCGTACATTCGTCGGCTTTCATTATCCTCTGCTACTTTCCATTCACGACTAAAAACCGAACTCTTCAATGTGTCCTACCCAGATTCTACTCCTGTGCCACCACATGACCACCCTCATCATCGACTACCGTCGTAGCACCATGTTGTCTCCTCGGCTTGACTCCCTGGATTTCGACCCGGCACCGAAAGGAAACGAGAGGATTGGCTATTGCGGACTTGATTTGGCATAGCGCCGATGCTGGTCTCCCTGACGTGGCTTTTGTGGGCGCTGAAAAATTTTCGAGGATTTACAATTACATTACATTACAATGTTGACCATTGGGTTCTTTATATATGTCCTGAGCTACATCAAGAACTGAGCTTATTGCGTCGCCAGGCAATAAAAATTTACTCATTAACATTTGACAGAAACAGCAAAGATGGTAGAGTCGTAGACTAAGATGTGACACTTCCTATCTCCGCTGTGTATCTGAATGTTCACGTCACCTACCTTGGAATCGATTGTTGTTTCTACGATATCACAAAGATACCACTTCTCCATTCGCTACGTGGCGCGGCTGGCGTGGCGTCAACCGCGCCACGTAGCGAATAGAGAAGTGGTTTGTTAGCTTTGACCACCACACAAACCAAATACACAGCGAGTTAGAAAGTGTCATAGCTTAGTCTACGACTCTACTATCGATTGGCAACAGTTTACAACTTGATACAAAGTTTTTAAAAACCCAGCACATTCTGTTAAAATCTGTCACATATTCATCGGTCTGGGTTTGTTGGTGCCGGTTACGGCGGTTTGGGTGCACCCCATCGCATACTTACACTTGTAGTAGTTTTGTTGCCAACCTCGAGCGGGTTTAACTGTCCGCAGAAATCTTCGTTCTGCATCCCGATGAGAACTTATAACAACTGTTCCCTTCGTGTGCACTTTAAAGACTCAACATCGTGCTATGTGCTTGGTCCGATCATGATGGAACATGGAATAGCTTTCCTTCGAATCTGCAAAATCATTAGCTATAGATAAACTCTGCATGTTACTTTGATTTTTAAAAATCACACAGTCAATCAGTCAAAAGCTTTCCCGAGGATCTTAGTTTCACATGCATATAAATTTTCTGCAGTGTTGTAAACCCCTATTTTGTATTGCAAGCGACAAGTTCCCATTCCTCTCAACAACTTTATTATTATAAATGAGCCTGAAGGCGTAGCATTTATTCTAAGAGCGGCAATTTATAAAACTCAGCGTCACATAAATTAGTAATGCGTGTGTTTTGTGTTATACTGTTATATCGATTGTACACAGCAAACTAGAATTAATGCGCTATACAAATTACTTGAATGGTGGAGACTGCGCAATGAGAAACTTCCTGTGAAGTGGTCTTCGAGTTTCTTATTCTTTGTGTTCAAAATATTTGTTATCGTCGGATTGTGCAAACCAAAGATCGTAAATAATTTCGAAATCACCGGGTCGGGTATGCACTCTATATTTTGTTTCAGTTTATGATTTCTTTCCGATAATATTTAGTACTGTATATCGTGTATCGTAAGGTGTTCACATTGACGCATGTGGATATTCACCTACAGCGGTCTTGGCAAATATGGTCATACATTTTGGTAAGCGATCAGTGCATGCGCTTTACTGACTTGACCTTAATTTGAGGTAGAGTATAGCACGTTTTTTGATTGCGTAAGATAATACAATATTGATTACGGAAGCTGCTGTGTTTGGCAAGGTCGCCGTTTATTCTGTTCTAAACCATTTGACCATGAGCAATTAAACAAATTATTCCTGCATTAACCCTGGGGTTGTTTATCTTGTGACGGGCAAGCGATCGTTTTGTGTCGTCAAGTACTTAAAATGTTATAAATATCTCAGTGACGTTCATCTCCTTCCGGCGGTGTGTAGAAATCTTTTTATCTTAGGCTCGAATATCTAGTCTACACTCACCTTACCAGGCATTTTAACTTTTACCATAGACTTTTAAATTTACTGGCGCCCGCATATGGGATGATATACCTCTAGAAATCCGTAAGTTTCCTTATTTGGTCATATTTATGCTCAACCTGCGCTCATATCTAATCTCTACGCACGCTATTAAGCACCTCCAATTGCCGGTTCGTTTACTAGTATAGACTCCTCACTAGCTTTCATGCATTTAACTCTCCCCCAAACATCTAGTCTTTTCTGATTTTTTCTCCTTATTTTTATTTTCATTGCTGGCTATGTTAAGCCAGTTGTTTTCTTTTATTATAATTTCTCTAAATCTATTACTTTGCACACTGTTCTGTCTAAGACCGTCCTATTTTGATTAATTAGCACTATTAGTTGTACGTGAGAGCCCCTAACTAGTGGGATCATTTGGTTCCTTCAGAGACCCCTACACACCATTTATACTTTAAGTTTGTTTGCTATATCATGTGTATATTTTCCTGTGCATAAGTGTTCTTTATGTTTGTATTCTGTGAATAAAGATGGTTCAAATAATTGTGGCATAATTGCTCACTGTTGCAAATGATTATTTATCAGAGAAACGACAAACACCTTTTGAATACATAGATGAAATTATAAATACTTAACATACATGATACATCACACTATTAACCTGCACCGAAGACATGGCAAACAACTTAATTTATGGCTGCAGATAATGCTTTACCTAAGACATTGTCTTTTTCTGCAGAGGAGTAGTGTTACAGGGGCGTCAATCCCCTCTGAGTGATGGAGGCAAACCCCCGGTGCCAAGGGTATGGAAGGCAGAATATTCCACCGCCCTAAGACAAAAAAAATATCCCTCTTACGTGAAATTGGAGGCATTTTACTCCTATCTGGACGCTCCTGTAGTGTTATACGTGGTGAATGTTGATCTTAACTTTGCCATGACAAGGAAATTTACTGGCAGATTTGTTGAGCAACTTATGAGCTGAATAACTCAAGAATAATATAGTAGTTGACATTGTAAACTGTTGTAGACAAGGCAATAAGTGGATATGGAATACAGTACTTGCAACGTTCGTTCTGATGAAAATGCCTTGATGTATTTAAAATGCCTTGATGTATTTATTAACCAAATATATAGAAAAGCTTCACTTGTCATCGTTATTTAACTTGACCATTGTCTTTGTTTCAAGGTAAATACATGGATGATGAACAGCCTTCTACTAGCTGTATGCTGGATCACAGCTACATGATCGGTGATCAAGATAACCTAATTGAAGACTCAGAACATAAGATACACAGCCACGAAATGGTTGATTTTGATGTTGCAGATGGCAGTACTTTAATACAACTGGAAGACGGTACGTTTCTGCTACCTCAGCCAGGCAGTTATATTAGGACACAAGATGGCAGTTTGCTTCAGTTGGAAAGCTGCAGCATGATTGAAGTTGAAAACGAAAATTTTGTGTCACTTGAAAACTGCATTTCTTCGCAGAACCAGAGCAATGTAGAGCTAAAAGTTGAAGGGGCAGGTGACTTTGTCATGCCGACTACCGACATGTGTGTAAGAATGGGTGACCAGTATGTGGTGATTCGAAATGGTCAACAGTATGAGCTTACTGATGCCACTGTTCGTCCTGATGATATGCAGCTGGTGGAAGTAAAATCTGAAGTAGACGAGGCATGTGATAACGATGCAGTGGAAGGAGTCTGTGATCCTACTGACGAAGCTACTGCGGTCTTACCGTGGAATGGCGATCCGAAATCTGAAGATGGCAACGAGTGGTATGTGCAACAAGAATCTGATGACTTTGTTGAAGGAGTGGAAATTGGAAATCGTTACAATAATCCAGCAGTTTCCAGTGATCTAGAAAAATACAGTGGGATGACTTATGGCAATACACGTTCCCTACAATCGTTCTCTTCGAGACAAGCACCAAAGACAGCAGCGGTCTTGTTTAAGTGTACACGCTGTGAATTGCTATTCAAGAGCCAGCGCGATCTTGCAAGTCATGCAACAGACTGCCATAATTTGCACAAGTCAGATAAACAGTATCTATGCGAGACCTGTGGACAGCATTTTCTGCACCCCAGCTCGCTTCGAGCACACAAAGCGAGTCAACACGCAGAGGAATGCCCATTCAGGTGTAATTTCTGCGACATAGAGTTTCCATCATTAAATCATGTAAGAGAACATATTAAGAAGCATATTCTACCAGAGTCCGTAAAGAAATACAAATGTGATGAGTGTGGACAAGGTTTCGTCCACAGCAGCAACCTGAGTCGCCATCGACTGACTCACAGTGGAGTCAAAAGTCACATTTGTGAGGTTTGCGGCAAAGGGTTCCATCAGAAGTCCAACCTTCGTTCACATATGGAAGTCCATAATCAGCCCAGCGAAAACTTTATGCAAACAGGTAGTGTATCAGGAAAGTATAGACGTCCAAAACAGTTTATTTGCAATGTTTGTGGTAAGGGTTTTGCAAACCTATCAGGTCTGAAAAACCACGGTGGCATGCACACTGGGCACCGTCCTCATGCATGCTCCATCTGTGGAAAAGGTTTCACTCTTCTGTCCTGTCTCAAGACGCACATCGCCACTATTCACTCCAGTGGCACTCATCTTTGCGAAACATGTGGAAAAGGCTACAGAAATGAACATTACCTCAAGATTCACCTGAAAATTCATAGCGGTGTGAAAGAGTTTATCTGTGACGTCTGTAAGAAGGCATTTATCGACAATCCCTCTCTGAAACTACACATGAGAACTCATACTGGTGAAAAACCTTACAGTTGTGAATACTGTGAAAAAACCTTTTCTCAGCAAGCACATTTGAAGACACATGTTAGAATCCATACAGGAGAAAAGCCTTACGAATGCACCATTTGTAAAAAGGCCTTCCGACAGCTTAGTAATAGGATTGAACATGAAAGAACGCATAAAAAGAACACATAGACCAATTTGCTTCTTCTTTTTTTGATGTAAAATTGTAAACCTAAATAAAACTTCTGAACTAGAATTTTCATAACTTCTGTAAAGTTGCAGAATAATCATAAGATTCATTTGCCAATGACATTTTTTTAAAAATAAGATAAGTGAACGTGTTTAAAGAAAACAAATATTGACGATTAAAAGTAATGTATTATTCACAATTTTGTAGTTCAAGTAGAAATTGTAGGTGTAGTGTTATTCAGTTTGTCCAGCTTTATACATAACTGGTATTATTATTATACTTTATTAAATTTGTAACGTGCTCAAGGTCACACCTAAATGTGAATCTGAGGCGCGGAAAATATTGAATGGGTACGGGTGAATGTGGTAGAAACAAGAGTTGATGTGGTGGTGCAGTGTAGTAAATAAGAATTAGAATTGATGCATAATTATTCACACTTTGTGCTTGAAGTATAGATTGTAGGTGTATTATGATTCAATTTGTCCAGGTGTAGGCCTATGCGTAACTGGTGTTAGAAGGGTAGTAGTAACACTTTATTTAAAAAATCTTGAAAATGTCCTCATTGATAAACATTTGAAAGAGGGCTACAGTGGAAGCTCCAGAGGTTACAGTGAGGTATTTTTGATCTGACATCCGTAAGGACATCCACAGAAAGAGGAGTGAGGTCACCCAAATGCCCTGAATGGGAAAATGGTATACCATATAATTATGGCCCCGAGTGTGGTACACAGCTAGCTGGCTGGTGATTACGCCTACATTTAGATTAACAGCTGACACCATGGTTGGGAGTTCCTGGGCGTCGGAAGTAGGCTACACGCCGATAGCCTATAGGTAGTGCAGGAACTCTCGAGCATGGTGTTAGCTGGCTGTGGGAATCCTACCATCGGTTTTTATGAGGCAGGGCATTTCTACTGCAGATGGCTGGCTATAGTTTTAACCTTGATCACTTACTGACACTTAAACGAGATACAAAATAAAGGCGACCAAAATCGAGCGCCACAATATTAGGCTTATTTAGTTTTCGTATTTTTATAGGCCTGTCTCTTGGTTTCTGTTCGTTCGCTTTATAAATCACTGACCAGTCCCAGGGCAGAGGTAAATGCTTGGGGTAGCAGCAATTTTTAGGTGCTCAGTTCGAACCCGCAATTGACTTACGAGGCTAAATCCAGAGATTTATCACTCTGGCATTTGGACCTTTTCTGAACATCGATCAATATATACAGTAATGTAATGCAAACCTAAGAAAATTTCATATCGCCCACAAAGGCCATACAAGTCAGATAGGCCAGCTGAAGTACCAGCGCTATACGAACCAAGTCCTCAATAGCCAGTGCTCCGTGCTTCCAATGCCAGAGCAAAATCCGGGGAGGTCAAGCATAGGAGACAACATGCATGTTTTGTTGTTGATGATGATCATCCAGAAAAGGTTCGTGCTGTGAATTTGTGTTATAGAATCAGGCCAAATTACAGTGGTTATAAAACAGACTAAATGTCTTCCGAACCACTTTAAACCCTTGTTATATGTTATAATCTCATAGACTTCTAATAATAGCTCAATTGTTGCTCAACAAAATCGGTTTTAGTTGTGAGTGATAATTATTAGCAGTTTGCTCACGCTCAAGCCACTCACCTGCTCATTTTCGCCTCTCCTTCCCTTATTGTCATTTACAATGACATTTTCGCCTCTCCTTCCCTTATTGTCATTTACAATGACATTTTCGCCTCTCCTTCCCTTATTGTCATTTACAATGACATTTTCGCCTCTCCTTCTCTTATTGTCATTTACAATGACAATAAGGGAAGGAGAGGCGAAAATGAGCAGGTGAGTGGCTTGAGCGTGAGCAAACTGCTCGTTCCAAGTAGCACGTGCAGCATAGACTGAACGACCCTTCTGTTACGATGCCGCGCTCATACTCCTCTGTGGGACCCTACTCAGTGTCGTTTACCTTTGCGTTCGATAGCGATGGGCGGGGCTATTCGTCGGTGATTGATTTCCTTGGAAAGATGGTTGCATAGGCTGTGGGAGATTTTGAATTTTTGCGAATTTTAACTCTGATGTAAAGCGGCTGTAAACATGGCCGAAACGAAACGAACTGTCGAGCTTTTTCTTTGGTCGATGAGCATTATGTATTTGTTTGCATTTGCCTCTCTTTTCGTTCAGATTCCAGGTTCGAATGTATTATATTATTGATGTGACAGTTTTCATGAACTGAGTGTCTGGATTCACGTGTTCTGAAATGTTCCTTTCTCTGTGATATACACAGAGTTCTTCAGGTGAAAATTGCAGGCGGTTGGAAAATCGGTCATTAGGCCACGGAACGCATTCGATACGCGATCGACCACCAAAGCTTTTGTGTGCAAAGCGTATTTATTTTTTGTATTGGTACTAGCTGCAATGTTACCAATATGACACACAAGGCCTGCACTCCATGGTTGAATTATGTGAGGACTCTGCATGGATATGCCATTGTGGAGTGACAGCCTGTCAGGATAGATAGCACAGCTCATGCAATCTTGGTCTGGGTTGACCTGTTAGACACACCTTTAAAAATGACATAATCTGGCATTGCATTAATTATGCTTGCATTCCTGCTAGAATGAAGCCATCTGGACATGGCGGAAAACTGGAAGAGATGTTTCGATGTCACAACTCTCATTGTGTCACAGTGACGAAGGCCTTGTGTGGGATGCTGCTGTTATTGCTACTTGGCAGAATTATACCATGCCAGATCAACCAAACTTTAGGTCTTTCTGCTGAGATGGCAGCAGCTGAAAGGAAATATAAAATACCATGCTGCTAATTTGTAAGGTTGTAAGTATTTTCTTTAATATAACCAGTTGCCAAACAGCACTCACCCTACTGCTTTGTGCCCTTGCTCATATCAAACTCTTTGACTACCATCTTGCTCATATATGGGGAGTTTTTAGAGAGAAGTCTTTGTTCCCTGCTCGGCGATTTTCTTTGCTACCTTTTCTACGATAAAACCATCAGTGAAGACTTGTCATTCCAAAACAACGCTACTGTAGGATTGTGTATACCTTGGGTTAAAATTATCAACAGCTGTCATATTCTTCAGATGAAGTGACTAGAGGTCTGTATGCCTGACCAGTGTTACAGTATGCATGACCAGTGTTATAACAGGCATGACCAGTGTTACAGTATGCATGACCTAGTTGGGAGGATTGGCATAATGGGTATCAGGACAATGAAGGTCTTACGATACATTTACATTTTTGGTTATGTCCATAGTTTGGTGGTCTTGTTGCTGTGTTAATACTATGTTTCCTGTTATTTGTAGGTCTATATGGCGATAACGGTATATTGCCCGTAAAACTCGTTCTTCAGAAAGGTAGGTTCATACTCAAGCAGATACTTAAGTTAGTTTGATTTATAATTATTTATTGCAATACTCTTTTTGTCATAAGCTCTCTATTGCCTCTTTAATGCATGCAGAGGAAAAAAGTGGGAGGTTCCCAATCTTTTCTATGCCTGGCACTCCTGGAAAATGTTTGACCAATGTTTACATCCTTTGCGAAAGTATCGTCACATTTGAAGACTCATACCTGAAATAATACCTGAAATGATACCATTTTTTACTATTATTGGACCACTACGGAAACTTGTGCCCCATTAAACTACTAATATTACGTCTGATCCATATTTACCCTATGACAGCTCAACAATTTATAATGTTTTATATATGCATTCTTATATTTATACCATCCATTTTTGTTGTATCCATTCAAATGACATGTTGCGCCCCCTGGTGGTGTATGCACCCCAGTTTTTGAACCTTGAAGTAAGTGTTCTACATAATTTTGGCACTTGTCCAAATTGACCAAGCTTTATGCAGTTCTCTTAATTATGTATCCAATTTTCTAGTCGTTATTAATTACTGAGTTAACGTAATAAGACTGTGTTATTTAGCTATTGAAGATATCTATAGTGAATTGCTTAAATTGGGAATTTTTACATTTCTTACAGTACCAGATTGCCTGCGTGATCTGCTTACAAGCCAGCCATCGCTTCTACGTGTTTTTCCTTGGTTTGGTATCAACGATGTTCAAACGAGCATGGACAGCCTGTGTCTACTGGGCATTATTCTGTCATTTCTGGGCATCATTTCCCAGATGTTCAGAAATGCCGTGACATATTTTATCCTCTGGGGGCTTTACTTGTCGCTCTTTACGGTAAGCATCTAATTTAATCTCTTTTTCAAATGAGCTAGCAGCGTCGCATCTTTGCATGGTTGCTTGGTAGTCTAGTCCAACTGAGAGGCCAGAATTTGATCCCACCTGGATAGAAGCAATTCACTTGGACTCCAGTCCCATAGCAAATTTGTTGTGCATAAAATGAGTTCACTGACCATACACTGATAATGGGCTCATAGGTAGGCAAAGGAAGCACCCCAGAAGCAGGCGAGCTTCTAGTCCATATGTCGATTGCTGAGGCTATGAAATATGAGTGGTACCCTGTTAGTATGGTTCCAGAAATATTTCTGCCTTTAGCAATAAACTGCCTGTCATTGGGTCATCTCTGTGTAATTTTAATTGGTGGATATGAATTTCTTCAATGCCTGAGATGGGACGAGGATGATTGATTTATTGATACTCAATCGAGGCAATGTCTATATCTTGCAACCTTGACTTAAAGTGGGTGAATGTCAGGGTTTTCAATGACACTAACATTCTAATACTGATGCTTGATGTGCCATCTTGACTGTTACTTGGTTACAGTCCTACGAAAAGATCATGATTATGGAATTTGGGTTCGATTTGAAATAACCGGTGATTGCTGCTGTTTGAAGCAGTATATTTTGACAATGATTGGAGTGTAATTGACTACCAATGTTTGTCCAAACTCCTTTTCTTTCAAGAAACGTTTCAAGACTCACTAATTCTCATTGGCCTTCAAACATCTGGATATATCTAATCTGGCAACAGACTAACTCTGCCTCATCTGACTTGCATTTCTATGTCACATTGCACATGTTAAAAATTTTCATGATGATTATAATAACAATGAAAACAGAAGTATGTGGATTTTGGATTATGAACATTGGGTTTTGACTGCAAATGATTGCAATGACTCTAATTGTTTTGCAGGTTGGACAAACATTCCTTTGGTTCCAGTGGTGAGTTTCCACAGTTAAAATGTTCATTGCTCGACTAAGAATACCTTTATGTCACTTAAACTCAAGAAAATAATTAACAATAATTCTTTACTTTCGACTGTACCTCTTTGCCAGCAATGTTATGTGTTTATCTGTCTACCTATTTTGCTGCTATAAACTGCTTTCAATTGACTTCTTTATTAGAAATAAAGCGTTTAACTGCATATATGACATGGTTGGAATGAAATTCCATCATATTGAAACCCTGCCACTTGATCGCTGGCAGAATAGGAAGGTAAATGCCAAAACATTTTATGACCATGATCAGTGTGGATAAGTTAGGTGTATAAAGTAGCCAAGGTCATTGTTTTTCTGATGCAGGGATACCCTTCTGCTGGAGGCTGGGTTTCTCACAGTGATCGTTGCTCCTATTGGACTAAGCACGATTCGTCTGCGCTGGTTTCGTCAACACGACGGAATAGCTTTCTGGCTGATTAAGTGGCTGACATTTCGACTCATGTTCTGCTCAGGTGTCGTGAAACTGCTGAGCAACTGTCCCACGTGGTGGGGTCTTACAGGTCTCTTTTCAGTGTGTTCAGTAGGGGTGTCAAAATGTTAGTAAATACGACATGCGTACCTATTCTGACCGGGCTCCAAAGTCCCGACCCTCCTTCAGGATAAATTGGTATATCTTTTGGACGTCTTGGTATATCTCTTGGTATCTCAGACTTGGACGGCCTCTGCCCAATACTGTGCTCACGTGTCTGTTGGCCTTTTGCTTTGGAACGATATTCCATCTCTTACTCGTTCTTTGATTTTAACTGAGGGTGCTTCTGTTTCTGCCTGTATTCTTAAGACTTTTTTCCATGCTCTGGGAGTTCTTGAGACTTTTCTTTTCCTGCTCTGGTAGTGTCTCTTATTAGGTTATTCTGTGAGAAGAGCTATAGAAATCTGTAAATACAATACGTTTCATTGCTTGTGGTGTCAGAATTGTCATTGGTATTCAGCAACACATCAGTCCATTAGTCTATAAAATTTATACTTCGTTGTCACACCAGGAGTATGCACATGTGTGGTGGAAACATTTATAGAGCATGTATGTATTTGCAAGCAAATCCACGTATATAATTCTTAGATACATTCCTATGCAATAATATTCATGTAATGCAGGGCAGTTTGAAACAGGTGAACTTTGTCATAGGTGCATAGTTCGTGGCCTTATATATGACAATTGGCCATACTACATATTCTGGCCAGGCCAATGTGTGTATCAGAGCACTTGTGTGACGCCCTTCAAGTGACTCGCAAGGGGGGGGGCACTTTAACATGGCTATTTAGGCATCAATCTGAAGTTATTGCCTACAAATGGCCAATAGTTGAGTATTGCATTCATGACACGGGTGCCTTCTGTTAGTTTCTTGGAACTCTAGGCACCTTTTGACGACCCATTCATTCAGTGCTCAATTCCAGAGGTGACATAACCAACTTTCATGTCCATTTTCTGTTCTGATATCATGAAGTTGCTTTATGATTGTCCCTCATGGTGTGTCATGCAGTTTGTCATTCCTCTTGTTCATAGGTGTAATCAGTTTGTTGATATGGGTTGTTCACTCTTCCGTAAACTTGGCATGTAGAGTATTTACCTTATTATTCTTTTCCCCCAATTGTTTCTTGATATAACATCACATCCTAAATCTGCCTCTGGGTTTTCTTCAGTGATATAGTGATATGTTTCTTCGTAGTATATTGAGTTTATTGGGTTTAGACATTAGAACTGTTTTGTTTGTGTTCCGTGGATTCTTTCTTTTAATGATTTTCTGATTGAAATTCACAGTTTATAAGTATTATTTATAGTTAAACTGACATTTTGGTTTTTGTAAAAGTTGTGGACTTGTTTGTATAACTAAATTGCTTATTTTTTGCTTAAGATCTGCATTTTTGTATTTGCAGCTTTGAACTATCATTATGAATCTCAGGTAGGAGGAGTTAAACACTGGTCTCTGCTTCATCTGTACTGGCTTCTTGGCTCTGCTGTGTTTGGCTTCTTGATAGGGATGAACTAAAACTCGGTTCGGAACTTGGCCCTGTCCAATTTTCTTCGTACTTGGCATTACTTGGACTCAGGCATGCAGTGGGTCCAAATATTAATCTTTCCGAATTTCTGTTTTGAAAAAAAAATCCGATTTTTGTTCATTTACTTAACGACAATCGACGTTACTAAAAGTACAAATGCTGTTTATTTTTATTTACAAAACGACAATCGACCTAACTAAAAACACGAAAACTGCTACCTACTGTTGGTGCTTACAAGTTACTATTTCCTAATGTTAACTAAATAAAATGAAATAATTAATTAAAGTTGTGCAAATTGCCAATCATCAAGAGAATGAGACATTTTAGATATTTGGAACTTGAACTCGTCAAAATTCAACTAGTATAATTCAATCCTCGGACTCGGCCAGAAATTCAAACTTGTTTCATCCCTACTTCTTGGTTGCCATAACTGATTGTGTTGCTCTGCTTGGTTATCATTTTCCATTCACTGTTCTGATTATTATTGTGTAGAATCGGAAGTTTAGCTACTGTTGGACTCTATGAGCACATCCTGCTCTTTCTCGTGCATTGGACCCAGCTCTTGGATCAGTGTGCAATTAAATATGCTTATATGTGTTTGATGTTGGCCAGCCGTTTAATTTGTATTGCGATAGCCATTTAGCCACAGACCAAGAAACATTTTCAAGGCCTCTTAAGAAGCACCTCTTTTATTTAGACTGCTATGTTAGGCACTTTTGTTAGAATTTTGAATGGCACTTTATAAGCTGGCATTAACTTGTTACTTTCTTAGAGTATAACACCAAAGGCACAGCTTCCAGTACTGAGAATAAATGTCTCTGATTTAATAATGGTTTACTGGAGATCTTTTTTAGAGTTGTTTTCAGTCAAATATGAGTCAGGCTTTTGTAAAATTCTGTAACCTATGCAATTTATTCTTACATTTTTTTTCTAGTTATGCTTTCAATTGCTGATGCTTTGTTTTTCAGTGTATACCTACTTCAGTTGCATGGTACTTCCACCAGTTTCCAAACTGGTTTCAGAAGATCTCCGTAGTTGTTACCTATGTCGTAGAAATTCTTCTTCCTTTCCTTTTCTTCTCTCCAGTTCGAAACCAGAGGATTTTTGCATTCACGGGCCAGGTAAATCCTTCTGGATTCTACAGCTCCATGTTTTCCTAAGTTTACATCGTTTGTTGTGTTTATAGGGTTTATTTGCTAATGCCCTGAGACTGGTTCCACAGAATTTTCGTCTGTGAATTTATTCCAGCTACTTTTCTTTTCTCCCATGAGAAATCGTTGACTGGTTTCATTTCTTGGTCAGTTATTTGTGATGTCATATTAATGTTCATCTTGTGATCAGAACTGTGTTGTCTGAGAATGTGACGGTCAGTAAATAAATTCCCAATGAGATTTGACCGTGTATCATCAGATTCAAAGTCCAAAGTGAAAATTTTTGCATCTTAGGACCCCAAACATCCAGCATAATGAGCTTTCTGCTTGTTCTCTTAAGACTTCTTTTCTCTAGGGGTTTTTCGCACTGTGAGCGCCTCTGATTAGGATGTACTGTGAGAGGCGCTTTATAAATTCGCAAATGAAATAGAATTATATTACAATTCTTTGTGTTTCAGACTACAATGCAAATTAAGTTTCCATTCTAGGTTAGCGGGTGCATCTCACGCTCCTCTGTGAAAGAGAGCATGCGGGTTGCAGAACTTTTTCATCCCTTTGCTGACTTATTTCATAAATTTAGATCTCTGGCCAGCACACTCCGTGCATGGCACCCTAAGTGGTGTGGCGCCCATTCAAACTGGCAGCGGTGGCAAACGATCTCGTCTGAGCAATTCAGTTAAGTATGAGCAGGGTCAAGGTCATATCGTTGCCATTTAACCCAACATTGACAGTTGCCTTATCGTTGTTTTACTCGAAGGTGCTGCTTATGATTCTGATCATTCTGACTGGAAATTATAACTTCTTCAACTGGATTACGATTGTACTTTGTCTGTCCCTGGTTGATGACGACTTCTTACCTGTCACCAGATGCAGAAAGAAGCTGACAAAAGATGGTCAGAGGATTATTCATTTTCATTCTTATCATTAGTCTCTATAAGAAGAAACAATTACTGGTTATAATCACCCCATTCATTCTCAGAGTTTTTCACTTGATCAATATATTCCAAATTGGCATTTAATTGTCTTGCTTGGAGTCCATATTCATTCTCTTGGATTTTGTTAGTATTTATTTTTAAGACATGAAGAATTTGTGAAGAATTTGATCAGTGTGGATATTATATTAGACTGACTGGCTTCAGCTTACAGACATTTATATAGCTTCTGTTTGAAAGCCTCTCAACGGCTTATAGCTTAGATTGCTAGTTCTTTGGTTTGGATTAGGGTAGCAAATTTCTTGTTGACTTTGCATCTCCTTTGTCTGAAGGAGAGGTCTATCTGTTGGCTCTGCTATCTTTTCAAATTTAATGGAGTTTGGTGTCTGAGAAGATGCTAGCACAGAATTGTTTACTGGAATATCTGCTATAATTGTTGATGATTTTGATGTGGGTGAATTTGCTTTACGGTTATGCTGACTTTAGCATTCAGAATTGTATTTGATGATTGTGTAATTGGTGATTTGCTTTTTGGCAATATGTCTTTTGAAATATTGATGTTTTTGCTTCAGTTTTTTTGCCTTTGGTGGTGATTTTGCTTACAGTGATTTTTCTTGGTGATCTTGCCTTTGGTGATTTTACTTTTGGTGATATCGCATGTGATGAATTTCAATGTTGATCAGAGGAAAAGCCAAAGCGATTGACACAAGAGTCAAGACTGTGCTGCCTAGCCAGATGTCTTGCTAACCTATTTGTCTATGGGGCTCTTCTTCTCGGCACCATCTATTACTTTTCCATTCGACTGAGTCTCCAGTCCTTTTCGGTAGAATGCAGCATTGGTAAGTTTTCACTTCATACTTTGATAATATTTCAATTTTTTAAATTGTATTTTTACCATGATATTTGAAAGAGCGTTGTAGAGCATTTGTGGTTGAATAAATCATTCTTACAACCTTAATTTGCCTAATACTTTTTACTTGTTTCATGTTTTCATGAGGAGAAAGAGAAGAACAAATTTACACATTTGTGTACCTACATAGATATTATTTTTAAATTTATTATTACTGTTATTTTTAAATTTATTATTACTGATACTGTAGGATATAAATAATAAAATATGTGAAGTTGGCAGTTTGCATAGGTCTCTTAATAATTGCCTGGCTTGAATGTATACTTTTAAACATGTTTAATGAGAGCATTATCAAACGACAGTTGTATTATATCGTACAATGCTGCTGGAGGAAGGACACTTTAAGAAAGTATACAATTGGTCATGTGAAGCTGTTTGTGGGAGGAGAACCTGAAACAGAGTGAGATGAAAAGTTATGAAGAATGAAGAGAGAGAGTGAGTTCTGTTTTGCGTTAAATGTTCATTTGTTGAATGCTGATCTGTTTTAGCATTTACGATGGATGATCTCAAAGAATTCCTGCGTAAGACTGTTCCTTTGTCAATCTGGATTGGGGTTGTCTGTCTTTTTGTGGAAATCATTTCAGGCATTATAAGGTCTGAAGTTATCAGAGGCTCTAGTTTTCTCGTGTGCATATTCTGCGTTCGTTCATATTACTAATTGTCTGTGAGCAATTTTCATGTTTCCTCAACCAATGAAAGTGGCTGATTATGTTGTTTAATTACACGGTGCATTTGTCTAATTATTATTTTCACCTTCTTAATTGGATTCATGATTTCCTAATTTGTGATGATGTTATTTCGGCCTTCTGTAGGCATGTATTTTCTTATCAATGGCCAATGTAGATGTAGTTGGGGCATAATATTTGCAGTGCTCTAGCCACATTTGAATTTGTTTGATATTTTGAAATTGAGTTTGAAGTTCAAAATTGAAAGACCTGTCTATATGGCATGGTGGCCGATTGGTTAGAGCAGTCGGCCCGTAACGCTCAGTGTGCGCTTAGTGAGTGGGTTCGACTGTCATCTGTGGCATCACTGTATAAGGACCTTGAGCAAGTCCTTCGCACACAATTGGTCTGCATTGCAGCTGCAGTTGCGCCGGGGCTTGTGTGTGTGTGTGCACTTCTGAACTAAACTATAAGAAGGGTGATATCAAATAACAGTTGTATTGTATTGTATGCTTTCAGGTCATTGTTCGCTGAGAGTGGTCTGCTTAGGAAGACAACTAATACATTGGGCTGTGTCTTCTTTGGTCTTCTGGCCATCTGGATGTTTTGTCTGAGTTTGGTAAGTACCGGGCTGTGATTCACTTTATGAGATATGTGTGGCTTATTCTTTTGTTCTGATGGAGAGTTTAGCAGTTTTTAATTTTCTCTAGTTTTGTACTTTTTCCTCTGTCTCTTAGGCCTCGTAGATCCAGTGTAAATGATTTCATTTCAAAGTTAAGATTTTGACAAAGCAATTGGTACATAATCGTGCTTTGAAGTTTCCAGATGAGATTGGATTGTGTTGTTTTTCATTAGACTCTTGATGTTATTTTGCTAGTTAGTTATGTACACACTTTATATAGCATTTTCAGTGCATCACAAGGGTGCTGCTATTTCTGCAGCTATCTGGTTTTGATGTTCTCGCACTTAATGCAATTTGCTAATACTGCTTCTCTTTCATTTCTGTCTATCTGTATATGTTTTCGTTTCCTATTTCTTTGTTGAAATTCTGTTTAAAACATTTTATCCAGCTTTGTGTGGTCCTGCTCTGTATTCGCTTTGTGCGTACGTGCGTCTGTGTGTTAGGTGCCGTACACAGACATTGAACGAGGAACTCAGCAACGATTACCAGCATCATTTAACAATTGGTTTCAGTCGACATCTTCAGTACAACTGACGCATGCATATGGTCTCTTCAGAAGGTGTGCTCTAGTCTCTCTTGGTTGGCACTTTTCTCATAGCAAGGTGAATGCTGAAAGTTGATTTGACACAGAAGTCCTATCTATGAAAGCTTCTGATAATAGAAGAGTTTGGTGTAGATCGAATGCCACTTGTTTGTACGTATAATGCGTACATGAGTCTGGACATGTCATGTATGTAATGTATGTAGGTTAGGGAAAATAATGAAGACCATTGATGTATTACATGATCTCATTAAATCACCATGTCAAGACCTTAATTAACCAGTTCTCTGGCTCTTGTATGCTTCTCATCCCTATGCCTTCAATTGCAACCATGGTAACATATTTAGACCCTGGCATTAAGTCAGTGGCAACTAGGATAAAGCCATTAGAACTATGACATTTCGATAAGTGCTTTTCTGTGCCACTTTAAGTATCTTGGACAGACCCGCCAAGATGGGACTGGGATTAAATTCCCAGAGGCCCGTTGACGGGTTGGGCCCACAGTATAGTTTCTCATAAAGTCTAAAGATAATTTAGGACCTGTGGCTGCCCTGCCTGGAGACCCGGTTTATGTGACTGCTCTGCCTATAGGCCCTGAATTTCTGTTAATGGCCCTGCTTATCTAGTGCATACTGTTACATTTAGTTATTCAATAAACGAAAATGCAGTACAATGATGACTATGAGGGCTTAGATTGAAAGATACAGGTTAAAGCATTAGGTTTTTAGTTGGCTGGTTTTTATTTTTAGCATGACTGGAGTTGGAGGCCGACCTGAAGTTATAATCGAAGGCAGCGAGTACCCTGACAGAGGCTGGCAAGAATATAATTTCCTGTATAAACCTGGAGATGTCGGGCGGAAACCGCTGGTTGTTGGTATGCCTTTGCATTTTAATTGATCTCATATAACATTGGCATAACACTCGGAATTGTAATAAACCATGGAGGATTTTCAACTCCTTTACGTTAAGTGTTATTCCAAATGCTTGTTGCATTTTATAAAATCCTATTAACTCAGAATTTTCTGACGAAGATGTGCCTTGCAGGGCCTAAAAAATTCTTCTGTGTGAAAAATAGGTTATATAGGCACTGAGTTTGCATGCGCACTCAGCAGGTTTTCAGGCACTGTTGTTAATGCACAAATTTGTGTCTTGTCTTTGATCTTTCCATGGTTTATCAGGCGATCTGTCTTTTGAAATAAGTCTTCTCAGTATCTTTGATCTTTATCCAGCTTTACTAGATCAGAATGCATGTATTAATGAAGTATCCTGTCATTTGCTTCAGCGCCTCATCAACCTCGTCTGGATTGGCAAATGTGGTTTGCTGCTCTTGGGTCTTATAACCACAATCCATGGTTTCTCAACCTTGTTTATAGACTTCTAATGAATCAGAAAGAAGGTGAGTCTATTAGGCCCGTTCTTAAGTAATAGGCCTAATCTAAGTTCATCACGTTATAAAGTATGATAGAGTAAGCACATCATAAAGTATTAGGCCCAGTCTAAAATAATAGGCCAAGGGTAACTTAGTAATGAACTGAATTTAAAGAAAGAACATCAAAATTGAACATTATTTTAAGTATTGCAATATTGTCAGCAGGTGAGGATCTGATTTGTGCATTTTCCCAAGTAAAAATAACTTAAATCTGAGTTATTAATGCTGCATATATTCATTTATATAATCCTAGTTGAGTTTAGATTTATCTATCCAGCATGATAAACAAATTGGGTGATTGATTGATTGATTGACTTCATCATTTTGAGTTGATTGTTCCTGACTGGAAATGTGCTCTGTTTCAGTTCTATCTCATGTATATCCTGATGGTTAAACATGAAATGTTTTCACAATGCTGATGTTTGTTTCACATTCTGGTCGGCTATTTCATTGTCTGTTGTTTTTTAGTGGTGCATCTGATCGACAAAGGTCCCTTCGACAGTTCTGCTCCAAATTATATCCGTGCACAGCTGTACCATTATCATTACACCTCATTCAACAGGTGAGCTTGTTATTGAAAGTTGTGCAGGTGCTAAATGCTTAGTCCTTGGGCTCTTACCTCATTGTTCAAGTATTATATAAGATTTCAGTTTATACATGTGTTTAGCAAATACTGCAGATCTCATGATTTATTGTTAAAGGTACCAAATTATATTCATGCACGTCTTAAAACTTTCCTGATCTCTGACCCAAGCATAGATGATGTTAAGAGTGCTGTTGATTTGATTGGTGCTGTACAAATGTTCCCTGCCCACAATACTGCTGTGATTGTACTTTAAATTTGCTCAAATGTGAAGGTTTTGTCATTGCAGATTGCTGAAAAGAAATAAGCCATATTAGGCCTTCTAACTACCCAGATTCAAAATGCTTTGATGGCTTTAAAAAAATGAAATTTTCAAGATGAGATTACATAAGGAAGTCATCACTAATAGTGTAAATGGGTGTGGCTGATATTTACAGTGGTGGGTACAATGACCTCTGTGATCAAGCCTTGTATCATGTTGCTGGTGTTAACCCTGTCTGGAAGTTTTCTATGGAAAACCCTTAACATGCTTTTGCCCCATCGACTTATTCCTTATCATTAGTAATCGATACTATGATAAAATAGAAGTTTGAAGGATAGTCAGTTTATATAAAGAATTAAATTTGAGGTGAATATTTTGGCTCATTGTTTTTTCATTCTTGCTTTTAGTTCTTCAACAGATTGGTGGAAACGAGAGTTTGTTGCAGAATATCTTCCAATGGTCTGGAAAACAGAGCCATCCTTCGTCAATTATCTGAAGGGTGCTGGCATCTACAAGGTGGCATTTTCTAGCATTTTAATCTCATTGTGGTAATGTCATGTATTTCATCATTTATGCTAAAAATAGCTCAGAAGTCATTCAATAAATTCCTGTTTAACAATGTGCCATAAAATGTAGTTCATATAATTATGGTCAATTGTTGTTTACTGTTGTTTTGCATCATGGGCATTGGAAAGTTTAAATTCTAGCTTTCAGAAGCCTGTCAGTTTTGAACTTGAGTTGCTGGGAGGTGTGAAATGGTGTAAATTTATTTCTTTTGAGTTGTATTATGTAAGCACTTTACAAATCTCAGTTACCTACCTAGGAACTCCTCATCTTCATTTTACTCCTCTCTTAAAACTGTCCTTTTCAGCCGAGGATTAGGCAGGGAGTGCCTCTGAGTAGATATCTTGAAGGGGTGCTATATCAAGTATTTTTGATTGATTGATTGAAATCATCTTATGATATTATTTTATTATTATTTAAATATCATGGTACTTGTTGCTACTTATTGAAGCTGTACAAGCGATAAAGAAAGAAAATATATTTTGCATTCTCGAAATTCATTTTGATATCTGACCATTCAATTATCGATTATGAATTGCATGATAAAGTATGAGACCTATCTGCTGTAATGGCGTTATAGAATTGAAAAGTATTAGGCCCAGTCTTAAATAATAGGACTTTGTAACATACTGTAATTGAAGAGTGAACATTTATAATTGAATTATTCTTATTAAGAACAGATTGTAGAGAATTCTGCTTTCAAGATTGGATTCCGTGTTTTGCTTGTGCTGTGCTTGGCACAATGTTTCCTGTAAGATATGCATGTGCCCTGTTGGTGCTCGAGTAGCACAAGAACATCGAAACTAGACAACCACTTTCGTTGGGTCAGTAGAAACATGTCACTGGGAGAACTGGTGGCCTCACCAATGCACACAGGCATAAGGAATGTGGCCATCAGGGAAGGCAACGGCATCTCATTTTCCAACATTGTATTTGGCAATCGTTTTTTTAGAATCCTAATGAACCGGAGTCGGTGAGAGAGTACAGCAAGTTAAAGCATCTGTTCGATTTTCTGCACGATCTGTTTCCACCTTCATTTGGCTGCACCTTCTGCGTTGCTCTTCTGGCCACGGCTCTCATGTTCATATTCATCAAAGGTAGTAATTACTAATCAGAATTATCTTTTATTAATCAGATGGCCATACCTGGATTGCTATCAGGGCCGGATTACAGTCGGGGCAGGATTATATTCAAGGCTGGATTACAGTCAGGGCTGGATTGCAGTCAGGGCTGGATTGCAGTCAGGGCTGGATTGCAGTCAGGGCTGGATTGCAGTCAGGGCTGGATTGCACTCGGGGCTGGATTGCACTCGGGGCTGCAGTCTTGGAAAGCCATGTTTTTATGATATAGGCCTACCAATCATCCCATGCACAGTCATGCATGACGTGATCAGATATTACAAAGACTAAGAAAACAAAAGCATCAACATAGTTCTTTTCAGCTGACTGTGCATAGCTTTGCTAATAGATGCATTTTTAGTTGTTAACTGTGACATATAAAATCATTAAGGCCGATGCAGAGTAGATATCTTGAAGGGGTGTTTGATTACATTTAGGAACATAATTGGGTAAAGGGTTTAGTTAAAAGGTTTAGTTAAAAGCACTTAAGGCCTGCTGCTCTTCTGTGATGCATAATTGCATATCCATACCTGGGTTAGTGCATGGGCTGATACAGAAATTCTGGGCCCCTATGCTGAGCAATCACGGGCCTATAAACATCTTTAACGAATCAACTTTTCTTGATTTTAGCTGCTGCAAAATCAATTATATGGTAACCTTGTAAGTTAATTGTGGGTCCAGCCTGGAACTTTAGAATTGCCGGACCTTTGGGCCCAGGGCTCCCACTCTTGGCAGGCCTGCATTAGAATTGGCTTGTGTTACCTACTTTCTTTCAAATAATACTCATGTAGGTAACCGGCATTTCCTTACCTGTTCAGGTCTTTAAAGAAGGGAAATGAATTGTAAGATCTGTTATTACATTTCAGATGCTCTTGTGGGCCATTTGCAGTGTTGATCTGTATGAAGCAGAGGAGAGAATATACGAATCATACCAGATCTTATGTTGATGTTCATCATGGAATACGATATTGTTCACATTTATTGATATTTATTTTATTACATTCTTGTCTTCGTCAATTTCATTACGAATATTGCAATAGAGCACCCAAAATACTCGGCAGAAGTTTTATTCAATGTGCTGGAAGTGCACATTTTATTTGATTGTACGTACATCTCATGTTGTCTTGTGACTTATTGTAGTGTCCCGCTATTAAGTAAAAAATACTCGTTGATATCTGTTTCATTGTACTTGCTGGCAGTAGAATGATTGCTCTGAGTCTCCCAGGAACAACAGGGAGTCGAAGATTTATATAGCCCCCCTTCAGGGCTACTGCTCGAGAGAGCATCACAGGACTTGCTGGCAATTTTTCAAGCTGTGCAAAAATCGTCCACCATTTCATTCAAGATTAGTGCTTGCAAATTTGTCATCAATCAATTTTCGTTTATTAAAACATGCTGACACATACGAAACTTTAACTTTGTCAAACATCCTTTTTGATGTTTAAAGGCTATATCAGATTGACGCAATGTTAGAAAAATTTAAACTATAGGATTTTATAGGCCTACACATTGGTCCATAGATATTAGATGCCCAACATTTATACTTAATATTTAGTAGAAAAATGGATGCTAAAGCTTTATTATTTGTGCCAAAGGCAAAAGAATTGATGTTCTCAAGAGTTTCTTCTTGTCCATGAATACAGCACGCTCAAGAATTCGTAGTTTGTGTTCAAGAATGTATGATAAGGCGTGAAATGTTGTATGCGTGTTAATGCTTTAACGTTAATGCTTGTTGATGCTTTCAAGAATTTGTATACTATATTAATTTGTGTGCTGTACTGGAGAATTGGTATTGAAGAATTTAAAGGAAGTAATGGAGAGTTTTCAGTTGGGAGTAAGGTATCTTGTACAGGTGAAGAGATAATGTCTGACAGCAGTTAATGAGTACATTCTTGTGGTGTTGCCTGGTGGCTCCTTTGAAAATGCAAGACTTAAAGGCTAGTATTGTTAATGTGAATCTGAGGTGTGATTATGTATAATGGGATTAATAGAAATGGTTGTCCATAGCCAGGTGAACGTTCGAAAACTGATGAGAAAGTGTGAGTTATATCTTATAGCAAGATAAGTAGTTCAATAGCAGATGTTAACTAGTATTTTGATGCCTAGGATGAATTATTTCAGCAAATCACACTGTTGCATGGTTTAGTTTGGGTAAAATATTTAAAGTTCATAGACCTGTAGCATTGTGAAAATTTAGCGTTTAAGCACCAGAGTCCGATTAGAACTTTACGCCAGCAGCCAACCGAATTTCTAGCATGAGTTGAAATTGTCTATCTTCAGGACATTCAGATTAATTGGAGTATCACTGCATGCGTGATACCGGAGTGTTACTGTCTAAGTTGTGGCTTAGAATTCTTCAAATGCCCACTTGCAAAACACTCGCGCTGATGAGGTCCTACCGAGATTTGAACTCGGATCGCTGGATTCAAAGTCCAGAGTGCTAACCATTACACCATAGGACCGCGACGACCAGTAGAGCTTACAGTTCGTTGTATTTCATGCTGTAGATTAATTCAGTCAATTTTAAATATTAGGTTCGCTGTATAAGAATAGCACGACGCTGATGCGTAACTAGTGCACAATATTTTCAATTACTAGTTTTCATGTTAGACATAGTGTAAATGAACTGAAATGGGTTTTTAATAGTTATGTTCGCTAGATGTCGGTATGTTCTGGGAACCTCGTTTTTTATTAACCAGGCGGCTTTCTTATTATAATGAAATCGATAAAAGTTGGTCTGTTCTTCCAGAATAGTAGATACTTTATTATAAACACTTCAAGAATTTAAATGTTTTCACGCATGAATGACGGCACATTTCGATTGTGATAAACTATACTACATGTTTTTCAACTAATCCCTGGTAGTCTAGTGGTTAGGATTCGGCGCTCTCACCGCCGCGGCCGGGGTTCGATTCCCCGCCAGGGAGAAATTTTTTAATTAACCGGATTTTACTTTTACCAAGTTTCAACGGAAAAGACTAGTTTTGACTAATAGAAATTAATAACTGGAGCATTGCAATGAGTAATATCAACAGAATAGATGAGCAGGTGTGCACAAAACCACCCAGTTCACTTATTATGGGCTGATGAAGCTGGGTTTACAGCTCCCATAGGCATACACGATAGTTAGTTGTGGTTGTACAACTTTCATAATAATTATAGATGATTTACGTCGCCCACCTTCATCCAGTCTTGGGAGTACCAGAGTATAAGCATATAAATTCAAATATACCTTTTTGGCACCCACAGATGTAAAACCACAGTAACTTAAGAGTACACTTTGAGCCTAAGCATTGGCTTCAGCTTTTGATAATTGCAAACCTAAATCTATTGCTTAGTCTCTTTAAACAAATTGTGAAGTATAAAACTGTTGTATTACAGTTACATCAGCGGTTCTCAAACTTTTTGACATGGGGACCCACTTTGCAGAATCTAGATCCTAACGAGACCCACCATTCCAAATCTGGGAGCATGTATGTAGGCCCTTAGTAGGCAATTTACATGGCGCCTTATAAGAACCTCTCGAAGGCGCCAAACGTAGCTACCCAATAAATTTAGACAAATGCGATTTGAGTAATTTAGAAAAGTTGGCTACAAGCAGTGCAATGTTGCGAAGTTGTAACGGAAGAGCGTTCCAGTATGATGGTCCAATCCATGAGAAGGCACGGTTTGTCCGGATCGATGTACGGGAGCGCGGGACCATCAAGTCCCCACGAGCCGCAGCACGCAAGGATCGACGACCTGGCTGGCTGGAGACGGGAAGACAGAGCTTTCTAATGTATCCTGGAGCCGTGCCGACCACCGATGTCCGTCCCATGAGGATGATTTTGAATGTGATCCTATCCTCAACCGGGAGCAAGTGCAGTGTGTCACGCATGTAGCTTGAAATATGCGAGTATTTTGACAGCTTGGCAACGACTCGAGTGGCGCAGTTTACAACGGATTGAAGCAGAAACTCCGATGATATTTCTCCGTTCTGTTGCGCAAGGCGACTCCATGGAACTCTGTGACGGACACTGCCTGTGAAACAACTTTCGTAACGTTCAGTGTGCGCTGCGGGTTCGACCCTCGTCCTGAGAGTCACTGTGTAGGGACCTTGAGCAAGTCCTTCGCGCACAATTGCTCTGTAGTACAACTGCAATTGCGCCGTCGAGGTACATGGACAGAGAAATTTCGTGCCTCTACACAGCAAAATTCCCGACCTTTAGAGACATAGAATTCCAGCCCTCAGAGCTTTCACGGAGCTCATTGACAGATGTGGGCGTGTTTATAACAAGAAATGCGTGAATTTGACATGATTGTAGCCAAGTGTCAGTAGTAATTCGAGTCGTAAAGGCATAAATCATAATTTTTATAACTGCTTATTATATTTCTCATAAGTTGTTGCGAGCTAAGTCCGGACCCAAAAAATCGCTGGGTGCCAGGCATTTGCTCCTCTTGCCTCCTTCAGAAACTTGCTTGGACATCAAGTGATGGGTTGTTCTGTCGTTGAAGGATCATGTATCGAGGCTATAGGAGCCGCATCAAATACGAGAATATCCCTGACGTCTGGCCAACGGAGCTCAGTCATCGCCTTCTGCCCAGATTCGAAGCAATCCTCGCTAACGATCAATCAGATAGGTACGTGTGTCAACTGTGTTTGAATGCGTGTACAAACATAAGTCTATGCATACATGTATTCAGAAAGGCCTACTTATAGGAGTATGTACGCACGCTCGTATGGTCGGGTGCATGAGTCTGTGTATGTAATAAGCCGACAGTGTGTAGGCCTTAATCGCCGCCTACGTAGCAAAGTGTTGATTATGTCTTGTTAATTAAGTAAGTCCTATCTATTTTAAGCACTCAAAGAGAAGATTTAGAGAGGGAGACAGATAGAGACACAGGTAGAGAGAGACAGAAAGATAAATAGAGACGGGGACATTAAAAGAGAGAAATACAGAAGGGATTCTGTGGCAGACAGAATACAGAGACAGATATGGAGTGAGTCACTGATTCGTTCCTCTGTTAACTATAAACTTTCGATAACAATTTTAGTGAAAAGTATGTGAAAGGGTAACAACAAAAATATGTATTTTTACGTATTTTTTTTACATATATCGCTGTTGTAGGGCATTTTTGTTGGAAAATCGTTTTAAAATTAAAGTTAGCCATTTAGGCCTACTCTTGAAGTGCTTATTTGAGAAGCCGTTTAGAAGAAAAAAATCGATGCATTTCTGATCGTTAAATTCCTATATCCATTACATTATGCATAAAGCGAAGTTTTCCTTTTAACGGTGATAATTAAGTTTCCAATTACAATTTTCCAATTGCATAGGTGATAGCGACACCGTTGAATTTATTTTATTTTTTAATTTGTTAACTAAAATGATATTAGTTCTTTATGTTCGTTTTATTTTGTTTAGAAAACATTCACGCAAATACTTCCTTGGTCTTCTAAAATCCGTGGCGTTTCTGACAGTCAAGGGTGGTCTACTTCGCCTGCTAACCATCCTCTTTCTCTTCGTTAACCTTCTTATTTTCAGGTAAGCACACGGGTATTTCAATGTACCTTCATAGAACGCATGCACAGACCACCAACATGTAGGCCTAATAAGCCCTCATTAAAGTAGGATTTGCCGGGATAGTCTCGGAATCGACCTAGGCCGTCCCGTGTTTCGAGCATTGCTTCGAAATCCAGGAATAGGTAGCCTAAGTAGTCGCAAAAGATTATGTATTTCACTAAGATTATCCAAAATCCATTTAATTATGCAGCAGGAGTAGCCTAATACTGTAACACAACATCTTAATAATCTCAATGTTCATAATCATTATTTGATCATAAGTGGTTCGACAAATCGATTTTCGAATATATAAGGACTCGAAAATCTCGACAATCATTCGAAACTCATAATTTCATATGCCTAGCGGTATGCGGACAGCTTTGCGGGTTTGTCCAGGGTGTGTCCCGGAATGGATTTCTCCAGCGTTGGAAATTCTAGATTAAGGTGAAACATTAGACTATGAACGCTAATCAGTAAATAGTAACACAAGATTAACAAATGCTAAATGTGAATAAGTGACTGTCATTTATAAGTGAATGTGAACAGGAAAGCCGAACTAATTGGCTCAACTGATTGTAGGCGCTTGATAGCGTTCATCCAAGCGGAAAACCCGAACGTTTGGGTTGGCTATATCTATGCCGCTGGTCTACTCTTAATAACCGGAATTCGAGGACTGCTTGTTGTAAGATGGCTTTACGATAACGATCTGGTTGGAATGCATATACGGAGTCTAATAACGGCCACAGTCTATCGTAAGGTATGTCACAAAAGAGCCTCACAACGGTCAATCCTATCGCTTATAAGGGATGCCATTAAAGTTAGGACAAGATTATATCAAGGGGTATAGTGTAAGGATCATTTTATATCAACGGGTGATTGGGTGTTTCATTGGGACCAGTTTAAGTCGATGGATATAATATTAGGACTGATGACAATTATAATGTAATATTTGAATATGAATTTATATGAATTTAATATAGCGCCCCTTCAAAACGAATACTCAGAGGTGCTCCCGATCCAGGCTCGAGCAAAAAGAACCACCTTGAGGTGTCGATATAATGTATCAGAGGGTACCATAGGAAGTTAGTGGATGACCGGAGAGAGGCCATTCCACACTGTGGGGCCAGCATTGGCGAACGCTCTGGACTGTGTCATGGTTGTGCGAGCAAAAGGTACAAAGAGAGCATGCTGAGTAGGCCTAATATGATAGGATACTGTAGCTTCTTAATTAGTTTCTGAATGATATGTTAATTCCTACATTTATTCGCTCATGTAATAAACTGCCCAAGTTGCTGCGACATGAGCTCCTTAGCCTCTCTTTGCATCTGTTCCACAAACGTGTGTAGACCATTTTGTTCTATCATGGTTCTGCCGTGTTAGGTCGGGAACGTCTCTGAAGAGACCCTATTAGGTGACGCTATATAAATTTGCAGTTATCATAGCCATTGCCATTACTTCCTGCAATTCCTTATTTTCCACAGTATTTTAATTTTCCGTTATTTCTGTATGTATTTCTAATATTCCAATGTTCATATATGTGTCTTGTGTGGCCAGCTTGAGATACAAGACTTTTGAGGTTGTTCTGCGCATGCGATCTGCTACGGACCAAGTCAGGAGCTTTGCCTTTGTAGTACCCTCAGCTTGGAACTGTCTTCCACAGTACCGGCGCCTAAAATCACAAGCCTTCTCACCTTCCCAGTTCCGGAGACGCTCTGAGACTTTCCTGTTCTCTGGCCCAAGCACAGACGCCCGTTGAGAGCGCTGCTGATTCCATTACATTCCACATTGTTCGTATTTCCGGGCTCTTCTATTTATGCTGTGCTGTGTTAGATCCTTCGTCTGTCGAACTCTTGTGTCGTTGAGAACATGGACATTGGTTTCGTCGTGAATCTGATGTCCGTTGACTCTCTTCGTCTGTCGATGTCCTGTCGATCTCTACACGAAATTGTCACGATGCCCATCTATCTGGCACTGGCCACGTACTTCTTCTTCGAAACGATCCACTGGCCAGCTCTCATCGGAATGCTCGTCATGGTCACCGTTGTTCCACTGGTCACAACGATTGTTACCATCAAGAACAAACAGCTACAGGTAAATCTTTCCAGCAATCAACCAGTCAGTGAGTTAGTCAATCAATCGATCAATCAATCAATAAGTCAGTTAATCAGCCAGTTAGTAATAGTAAGGAATTTAGTCAGGCAGACAATCGATCAGTAATCAATTAGTCAATTATCCCATTCGTTTATCCATTAATCAATCAGCAAATCAATTCAATCAAACGATCAGTCATTCGGTCATTCATCAATCAATCAAATTTAATCAGTTTTCAGTCTGTCAGTCATTCGTTCAATCAACCAATCAACCATTTCATCTAGTAATCAATCAATCAACAGGTGGTCAGATAATTAGGCGGTCCGACTGCCAACTCAGTCAGTCAGTCAGTCAGTCAGTCAGTCAGTCAGTCAGTCAGTCAGTCAGTCAGTCAGTCAGTCAGTCAGTCAGTCAGTCAGTCAGTCAGTCAGTCAGTCATTCTGTTATTCATTCAGTTATTCATTCATTCATTAAGTCAGTCAGTCAGGCAGTCAGTCAATCAGTTATTCATTCATTCAGTCATTCAGTCTGTCGGTGAGTCAATAATTCAGTCAAAAAGTCGGTCAGTCGATCAGTCGCTAGGCTGGTGATTGCCTTATAACATGGTGTTTGATGACACTGTATACAAACCACGAATTACGCGCATGTTTTTGCGTAGTGAAGGCGCTGGCCTTGAAAATTTAGTACGCAAAAGCGGAAATACGCATGTTCCGCACATGATGTTAATTTAAAACTTATTGCACGAAGTAGCATAATTTCGTTAAAAATTGATTTTTTATCTTTCTTTTGGTACGCAATTGCGTATTTTGCTTCCATGCAGCGCCGCCACTATTTTGAAGGATACATGTACGATTTATTTTAGGATAGACAAATGGATGCAAAGGATCAGAGACTCAAAGTGATGAGTGAAATTCTAACAGGAATCAAGGTATTCGTTTGGTCAGCGTCATCTTGTCCACTTGTGCATGTATTTGAATATCTGACAAGAATTGGCCTCTACATTGCGTCTATCACTCACTGTAGGGTGTATTTTATGAATTAAATATTATGCTGCCAATAGCATTTTTAGGGTTTTAAACTTGCTTTGTACAAGTGATCTACCATTTATTCATTGATTAGTTACAAATGTGTATATAGCGCCTCTGAACTATCAGAGACTGTGACTTATACATTTGCATTACAGGTTATCAAGTTGTACGCTTGGGAATTGGTTTTCGAGAAGCGTGTAACAGATATTCGAACAGACGAACTGAGGAATATCCGGTTCTCTGCCTGTCTCAACGTCATCGGAAACATCACCTGCCTCATCACTCCATACATTGTCAGCCCATTCATTTATTCATTACTTCATTAATTGAATTATCTATTTAGTTGTCTGTTTATTTGTCTATTTTAAATATCATTATTATTATTATTATTATTTGTCTCGAGGTACTTCATACATACAAGAAGCGTACGTGTGTAAATTTGACGTTGTGAGATTTTAATAACGCGCCATACTTATGTTCAGGTATTGAAGAGGTCGGGTACACGTTGACGTAGCTGTTCTCATAGAAAGTAACTCAAACTACCGATCGCCCACTCTCGAAAAGTCAAATGCATCACTTTTACTTTTATCATGTTCAGGCTTAACTTGGTATACAAGATGACTACTATTTGCTACTATGGAAATCTGTTGGCTATTGTCTATGTAATCATTAATAACTTCCAATTTTCTGCTCTTTTCGAATATAAATTGATTTCGTGAATAATAAAGAATTTTGACTTGACTTGACTGTTGTCTTCGATTACATTGCATTCAGCTGTTCCTCTAATTGTAATTAATTAATCCAATTGTAGTTAGATTGTAATTGTAATTAATTAATTAATCTAATTGTAATTAGAATTGTAACTAAGGTGTCGCTGATAATGTTCGGCTCCTTCATCGCCCTTCCTGATTATTACACGGGCGGAGTTACTACACTAGACGCAGAGTCAGCTTTCCTCACGCTATCTCTAATCTGTTTGCTCAACTACAACGTCTCAACGCTCCCGTCTTCAGTTCAATATGTAATCCAGGTGAGCAAAAGTTCTTTGTAGGCCTAATGGAATCAATTGTGGTTCGTCCTTAATTTCATTGATGGCGTCCGCTGATTAGGCCTACACAGTGCGTCTTTGTTAGTGATCAGACAGACGCATGATGGGAGTGATTCTGAATCGCTAAGCGGTGTTTTTTAATTGTTCGATTACAACACAATGTTTTAGTGTTTCAGTATTTATTCTGAAATTTATTCTGAAATTTGATAGCGCCCTTCTTCCAACATTTTTTGCTCAGAAGTGCACACGCCTTGACGGCGCAATTGCAGCCGTACTGCAGGGAAATTGTGCGCGAAGGACTCAAGGTCAAGGTCCCTACACAGTGAAAACTGCTTTCGCACTAGTAGCGCCTCGGATTAGGTTGTACTGGAAGAGGCGATATAGAAGTATGTGAACGCAATAAAATACAATACATTAGGCGCTGAAGTCACAAATGCAAATGAGATACAAGACGCTCGGCCAAAATGTTACAGCGCTTAGATAAATATAAAATTATTGCTCATGTTGCTGCACTCAGGGATTCATTGCTCTGAAGAGAGCGGCCTGTCTGATGGACCAGGATGAGGTTCAGTCCAACGACAATCACCTACTTCCGGTCTTTGGAGGTCCAGCCGTCGAAGTCGAGGACGGAAACTTCAACTGGGTTGAACCTGAGAAACCGATCCTCAAAGAGTAAACAATTAAATGCTTTCACTATATTTCATAAGCCCACACGAAACGGCAGATCTAAGAGCTCTATTCATTACTAATAAACTACCATTTGTTGAGTGTTCTCTCAGCTGCATTGTTATTATTATTATAGTTATTAATATTATCATTATTATTATTATTATTATTATTATTATAGTTATTATTATTATCATTAATAATAATAATAATATTTATTATTATCATTAATTATTATTATTATTATTATTAATTATTATTGTTATTATTATTAATTATTATTATTATTATTAATATCATCATCATCGTCATCATCATCATCATCATTCGGCTATATTGCATCGCTTGTGTGTAAATTGGTGCCCCAAACATTGCTTTCAAGGAACGCTGTAGAAGTTTTGAGACTAAGATTACGAATACGACTCAGATATGAAATTGGCTAAATGTCCCTCAACGTATCTATTGAAAACTTGTGTATACGTCTTTCCTACAGCCTCCAAACCCTATTACATTCGTCTTTGTCTACTCACTCATCATCATGTTTTTCTCTCTCTTGGCCTCCAGTTTCATCCTCTCTGAAGTTCTTAGTCTATGTTGGATCGGCTCGTCCGAAGGGAGTCCCGAAAGAGCCTTGTCATTTTGCTCATCTTCCTATCTCAACTTTTTATCAAACCTCTCTTCCGCTTGCATTCTACTCTGCCACTTTTGACGAATGCATAAATACACGAAACTGGTTTTTGAATATTTCGACTTGCCCTCGTCTTCTTTCTTCCACAGCATCAACCTGAAGATAGCGCCTGGAAAACTGGTGGCTGTCATTGGCGGAGTTGGAAGCGGAAAGTCATCGCTCCTCTCCAGTCTTCTGCGAGAGATGAAATCAACGACCGCAAAGATTACCATCTCAGTAAGTAAGAAAAGACCCGAAGTCGTCAATGGCTGATTCAGCTGACAGGCATAACAGACAAGCCCTCATGAATACGCCGGTGCCCTGCGATGTATGAATTCTAGAGGCGCCTTATAAAATTGGAGATTATGATCACGAGATAAAACCCATCCACACTAGTTTGAAAGCTACAGTCTGTTTCGAGAACTTTGTTTAATTTAGCCTTAGAATGAATAAATTAATGCATGAATAAATAAGTATAAGATACATAAGGTCTTACCTTTCAAGAGTAACCGTCAATGGTATGGAAATGTGTCCCACTTATCTTAGGAAGATTTTGCGTTCCAATGTCTACCATCCTTTATAACACAGTTTTGAGCAGAAACTCCGATGATATTTCTCCGTTCTGTTGCGCAAGGCGACTCCATGGAACTCTGTGACGGACACTGCCTGTGAAACAACTTTCGTAACGTTCAGTGTGCGCTGCGGGTTCGACCCTCGTCCTGAGAGTCACTGTGTAGGGACCTTGAGCAAGTCCTTCGCGCACAATTGCTCTGTAGTACAACTGCAATTGCGCCGTCGAGGCGTGTCTGTGCACTTCTGATCAGAAAATGTTGGAAGAAGGGCGGTACCAAATTTCGGTAATAAATAAAGACGCAGTTCCACACAGTTCCATGCAGTTCTAGAATAGAATGGCATAGAATGTTTTCGCGATTGTAGGCACAACCTTCCACAATAAATCGCCTAAAAACCTCTGACATGTACAGTGTAGGCCTGTAACCGTGATTATTCTGTACATTACATTACAATAGATAGCCTCGAACAATTCATATATATCGATCATTATTATACATTAGGTTTAGCTGAACATTCACTAATTCTGACAGTATAGGTTCTGTCAGTCACTCGTGTAGGCTCTAGCAGTTGCAGTCAGCCCTCATTGCTAGAGTGGTCAATAGTTGATCCTTGAGTGGTCAGTAACTAGCCAATCAAAGTAGTCTGATCTAGGATAGGCCAGTTTCCTCTTTGGCTGAGGAAAGTCTCTTATAAGCTACAGCACTGTTAAGAACTTTGCAGTCTGACTTCCGAAATTATCAGGTAACTTAGTACGTCAGATCTGTCTATTATAGTATATATAATTTATTAATAACTTAGCTTCACGTTCAACCTCTAGCATCTCACATCATAATCACCTTGCGAGTATTTATATCATTCTGTATTTAAGCAACCATATTTATGTTATACTTTATCTGTTCCTTGTTTAATAAAGATAGTTTGTATCTGAACTGTCTCTTCACGTGTAGCTAGTTGCCCCTAACATAATCTAACTTATTAAGTATCTAATATAATAGTAGATCTAGTTTTAAGTAGAACCTTTAGCGTTCTTACAGGCCTACGCTGCAGGCTGTCTTTGTTTCGTATTGCATTTGGAAGCGCTTCAGGACTATTATTTTCGATTACGGTTTCATTGTGTTAGATAAGCCTACATGTATCTAGCGTCGGATGAGTCGCTCTTTGAAAACTTGCGCTATATGAATTTGCTATCACAGTTACAACTACAACTTCTTAACTCGTAGACCTTAATCGCGAAATCGGCTGGTGGGGCCAAAAAGCATTCGCTCTAAGCATAGAGTAGAAGGTTCCTGATCAATATTAATGAACTGTTATGAACAGGACAACGTGACCTATCTGCCTCAGCAGGCATGGATTCTTAACGGAACCGTCAGAGACAACATTCGCTTTAACAAACCAACACTGAGACGAGATTCAAAAAGATCGCAGAGGCCTGTGCCCTTATACCAGATCTCCAGAACTTACTTGGAGGAGAACTGGAGGAAATAGGATCAAAGGTAAACGATGGATCACTAGTATCCGACACGCGCTACTATTAGCTCAGTTACTATTTTCTTACGATTTCAGCGATAGTCCACTTATCGTCGTTGTTGTTTTTACTTCTATTGCCGTTTCATTGTTGTTGTTGTTGTTGTTATAATAATAATAATGGTAATAATAGTAATAATAATGATAATATCGTCGTTGTTTTTATTGCTATAATCGTTTCAGCGTTGTTTTTGCTGTGGTTGTTGTTATTATTAATTTTTTTAATTTTTTATGCCCTGAGGTACTTCATTCCCCCAGGGACTTAGAGATTATTAATGTAGAGATTTTATTGTCCGGAGGGTCAGGCCTCGACTTCTGGGGTCAACGGAAAGGTGCCCATGAAAGCGACTAGGTTGTAGCGTTGGATGCAAACAGAAATGCGCTGAAAAAGAAAGGTCGTCTCACGTCTGTCGCCACTTATAAGAGAAATCCGGCTACCGATTTCGCTGATGAAATCCAACGCCGAGGGGTTGAAACGGTCCATTGTCTCAATAGCGAGCGGTTGGAAATCATAGGAGGCAGGTAGTCCACTGTATTTTAGAGTTTTGCAGTCTGCTGCCTGAACCGACGCAGGTCCCTTCTCCCCAGTCTGGGTTATGTACGAGGCAGCACAGTTATGAACAATTGTAGCATCCCATGCCAAGTACTTCCCCCTCGACCGAGGGATGAGCGTTGCCCCGTCGGGCCTCTTCCCATCAGATCTAAATAGGCCGACCGGTTCCTTGGTGCTCGGTATCTGAGCCCTGAGATGAGACCGCCAAACGATGTCATTGATGACGTTGTGGCGCAAAGAGCGTCCCTGGGCCCTCCTACACACGAAGCCATGGTGGCCCTCCGGGCCCACCGCCTCTCCACAGTGGCATCTGTGAGGGCCACAAAATTCCAGGCCCAACCTCAGGCCTACCGCCACCCGGACCGCCTCGTTGTCAAGGACAAGGCCGCATGTAGCAATGGGCAGCGCGGTCAGCCAATCGGCTGAGTAAGGGCTGCAAGCTGCGTCTATTATTATATTTTTATACTATTATATATTATTTTCATTAAGCCACCTGTATTTAGTAATAAATTTCTGAAAAATAGTTAACCGAACTAGAACCAGAATACGCAATGTCATTAAGCTACCTGTATTTAATAATAAATCTCCGAAAATAAGTTCGCCGAACTACAACCAGCATAAGCATTGTCATTAAGCCACCTGTATTTAATCATAAATCTCTTAAAATAAGTTTGCCGAACTAGAACCAGCATAGGTATTGTCATTAAGACACCTGTACTTAATATTAAATATCTGAAAATAAGTTCACCGAACTAGAACCATCATATTTCACTTCAAATCCTAGAACTAAGGGAATTAGAACTACAAATCAAGACGCATTTGCTCTAGTTATTTCTACCCATTTGACGCATGCCTACTAGTGAGGTCTATTTCGAATCCTTTCACGCGTGTTATTATTATTATTATTATTACTATTATTATTATTATTATTATTATTCATAATTGGCATTGCCAACGGATCTGTCATCATGCTATCTGGGTCGCCGCTTGTCAGTGGACTGTAATCTTGACATGGTGCCCTGAAAAGCCACCGCATTGAAACGTTGGATCAATGCCGACAAGTTCTGGAAAAGGAAGTTTGTCTCTCGGGTGTCACGGGTAGTTGTCGAAAGTCGGCGTCCAGTCTCAGACAGAAAGGCGAGGCCCTCACTATTGAGGGGACCGAAGGTTTCTATAGCGATTGGAACAAAAGTGTATTTCTTCTCTAGCTCAGAATATTTTGTGTGTTTCCTTGTGGCTGCTATCTCCGCCGCTCCTCCAGCTGTGGAAGCTGTTTCGGGGATATAGGAAGCGGCCACTGTGTCCACCACAGTTGCGTCCCAAAGTAAGGTCCGCCCCCCACTCCACGGTATCAGGGTCTGCCCGTCCGGTCTCTTTCCATCTAATCTGGAAAGACCTGACGGTTCCTTGACTGCTGGAATACCGGCTCTGTTGAGGCTGCGATGGATTAGGTCGTTGATATTACAGTGTCTTGCTTGGCGGCCAAAACCCAATGAACAGGACAGGCCATGTGCGCCTCTGGCTGAGACGAAGGCGCCGCATGCGCAGGTGTGCGGCTCACAGATGGCCACCCCTAAACGTAGGCCGACCGCCACCCTCACGGTATCGTCCTCCAGTCTGAGATCGCGAGAAACGAGCGGGAGAGCGTATAGCCAGTCCGAGGCGTGTGGTGACTGCGAGGCCCTTAGTCTCGCCTGGTCGTAGGGATCCTGTAGCTTTTCTTCTAGTGCAGACAGAACCGCGTTTAACAGCGGTCTGTCAAAGTGGGCTTGTTTATGGCCTGGCGTCGTCGGGGCAGAAGCTTCGGTAAGTTGAAGCCAGGTAGACATCGCCGAGTCGCATGCTGAGTCCGATTTCACCGCTGCTGATGCTAAGATGAGGGACTGGATCTGGAGAGTGCCCGCGGCTGAAGCCAAAAAGGCGGGAAGTGCATTATTTTTGTTATTATATTTTTTATATTGTTATTTTTTCAGTGCCCCAAGGTACATATGATTCCTCAGAGACTATAAAACTAACCTAATATGTTGGTTGTCTGGAATGTTCTCGTGGGTCCCCCAAGACCATGCTTATTATTATTATTATTATTATTATTATTATTATTATTATTATTATTATTATTATTATTATTGTTATTATTATTATTATTATTATTATTATTATTATTATTATTATTATTATTGTGGCGTACACCGTTCGGACGCTACCAGGTCGCGCAACGGTGTCGGCTCCAGCCCTCTTCTGTGTCTGGAGCCACTCGAGTCACTTCTAAGTCGATTTTTAGCATAGCCTGACCGTTCTCCATCTCTGCCTATCGTAGCAGTGACTGTCAGAGGAGAATCGGGGTTGACCGTTTCTCTAAAAGAGGCAACAGTATATGACTCTGTCTCGGGATCAGACTCTATCACTTCCGCGGTCGCCGGATGGGCAACGTCCTGAGGATGGCCTTTATTCAGAACAGGGTTCGCTCTTTTACCGACCGGAGTCTTCCCTTTCTTGTTTACTCGCTTAGAGACGGTTTTCCTCTTTCTCTCTACCTGACCTGAGCTTCGTCGTATCATTCTACATCTCGTGACTCTTGAACAATCGCCAACAGGGGGCATCAAACGTTCTCCCTGTTCCGGAGAGCAGAAATATTTGTAACAAGTCCCTTCGTCACTTTGCCGTAGGCAATGCTGGCCACTGATCTTAACGTCGCCTTTTCCCAGACACTTATCCACCGGAAATCGCACCTTCCACTCTTCATGTACCTCTCGCTCCATGTCCGTGTGTGGCATACCGGCCTCACACGTGTAAATTATCATGCACCACGATTTACCGTCCTCTGCGTTTTGCAGTTATCCACCAACACCGTAACATATACTGAGACTTCGGGAAAACCCGGGGAGTATCTATGACCACGTTAGGTAGCCAAGAAGAATATTTATCGAAAAACCGTAATACAATCAAGAAGAGATATCGCGGGAAAACCGCAATTAAAGATACTGCGTTCAGACACACAAGTAAAGATATCGCGGGGAAACCGCGAGTAAAGATATTGTTGCGATCAGACACGCAAGTCAAGAAACCACGGAAGACCGCGGGAGTAAGTATGACCACGTTAGGTAGCCAACAAGAATATTTGTCGAAAGACCGTAAGACCGCGAATAAAGATATTTCGAATCAGACGCGCGAGTAAAGGTATTGCGATTAGACACGTAAATAAAGAAACCACGGAAGACCGCGGGAGTAAGTATGACCACGTTAGGTAGCCAAGTATATAAATTACAGGGAGTAAGTATGACCACGTTAGGTAGCCAAATATATATATTACAGGGGAAAAGAAGATGAGGCAACAGCCGCAATTATTGAGGTCTTCGGCACCAGTCACGACCGTTTCTTGTAATCGTCGTAAGCACCAAGGGGGTCACCCTCCCCGTATTTATCGAACGTATTCAATGGGAAACTTTCCCTGTATTTATCGAACGTATTCAATGGGAAACTTTCCCTGTATTTATCGAACGTATTCAATGGGAAACTTTCCCCGTATTTATCGAACGTATTCAATGGGAAACTTTCCCCGTATTTATCGAACGTATTACCGGCCTCTCTTTCGGTCTGTACGGTTGCTACTACGGGAATCTAGCCGGCTTGTAATTCTAGCGGCCACCCTAATTTTCTCGGTCTCGGCCACCCGGAACTTTTGCGTATCCGACAACCTGCTGGAAAACGCGAGGATTAACTATGACCGTTCTAGGTAGCCAACATTTATATTTCTTGGTTACCAAAACTTTCTCACGGTCTGCGCGGTCGGGGATTTTTCCCAGTCTATATATCTGTCGGCCGCCGATGCCTCTCTCGGTATATGCGGTCGGTCCCTTCCGGGACTCACCCAGTCTGTCTCACTGTCGGCCGCCGAGGCCTCTCTCGGTATATGCGGTCGGTCCCTTCTGGGACTCACCCAGTCTGTCTCACTGTCGGCCGCCGAGGCCTCTCTTGGTATATGCGAACGGCTAACCCGGGCTTTACCCGGTCTTTACACAGACCTGTGATTTATTTATTTCACTGTCGGACCTTCCCGAGGAAGCAACCTCACGATCGGCTGCAGACTTTCTCGCGATCGATAACAGGGTGGGGCCCCAGCCCTATCAGATCGGCAGAGTCGGTCTCAACACCAGACGCTCGGCTGTAGCTCGGACTAGTTTTTGGACGCCCTCTCGTCCGCAACTATATTTTCTCGCAACTTGCCGTGAACCAAGCTTTGAACGAACGCTCACCGACCACACGGGTGTGCGGTATTAATCGCTAACCAAGGAATTCAATGCACCGTATATGCAGAGCAGTCGTCACCACTCTACAATATAAGCGACGCACCGCATGTCAGGCTATACTCAACCCGATTCATGCGTCTGCACGCTATGCACAGAACTACAAACCGCCGATCGGTCTTCCCTCCAATACCAACACTGTAAGAAAATGTACGTAAATTAAGCGCTATGGCGAGCCGATTAATTACGAACAAATTCTTTAATCCAAGCCTTGTGGCCTGTCCGCCACATTATTATTGTTATTATTATTGTTATTAGTAGTGGTAGCAGTAATATTATTAGTATTATTGGTATTATTATTATTCGTACAATCCACTAAATCTCATTTATTCACCCATTCATCCATCCATCCACTCATTTATTAATGAATCCATCCATTCATTCATCCATGCATCCATTCAACCATTCATTCACTCATCCATTGATCAATCCATTGGTATCCATTCATCCGTCAATTCATCCGTTCATTCACTCATCCACTCATCCATTCATTTACTCATTACTTTATGCATCCATCCATTTATGACGATGTAGATGATGACTGATGACTGATTATGACGCTGACGACAAGAGGCGGTGATCCCAGGAGTACAGGGGGACAAGTCCCTCCACCTTTAACAGAGGGGGGACACGTTATACGTGTGTCCCCCACATTTCCTACCCCTGTTATTGGGTGTCCCGGTTTCGGACATCTCCCCCCGGATATCTCCCCCGGACATCTCCCCCGGACATCTCTCCCCCCGACATCTCCCCCCGGACATCTCCTCCGGACATCTCCCCCCCGGACATCTCTCCCCCCGACATCTCCCCCGGACATCTCCCCCGGACATTTCTCCTCCCCACATCTCCCCCGGACATCTCCCCCGGACATCTCCCCCGGACATCTCCCCCGGACATCTCCCCCGGACATCTCCCCAAGACAACTCTCTCCCCGACATCTCTCCCCGGACATCTCCCCCCGGACATCTTCCCCGGACATCTCTCCCCCCGACATCTCCCCCGGACATCTCCCCCGGACATCTCCCCCGGACATCTCTCTCCCCGACATCTCCCCCGGACATCTCCCCCGGACATCTCCCCCGGACATCTCCCCCGGACATCTCTCCCCCCGACATCTCCCCCCGGACATCTTCCCCGGACATCTCCCCCGGACATCTCTCCCCCCGACATCTCCCCCCGGACATCTCCCCCGGACATCTCCCTCCGGACATCTCTCCCCCCGACATCTCCCCCCGGACATCTCCCTCGGACATCTCCTCCGGACATCTCTAAATCTAAAGATGGGACGCGACATGTTGACCACCAGTGCATGTTATTTCACTGTATGTCTGATCGGGATATTAAACAACGATGGCTATGGTATGTATGGTCCCATTTGATACGACATAAGAAGCCCATTTTGTGGATTCCTTATAGTATATGGGTCTCACAAATCATGTAGATGAAGCCATCCAAATCGGAGTTCTTTCTGGGGTGATTATTTTATGCGTCTTGACCACTGAAAGGCACTGTCAAATTCAAGGTACACTGCACTGCATTTTTGATTCTGTTCCAGGGCCGTACCGAGGGGGGCCAGCGTGGCCTAGGCCCAGGGCGCAAATGTGGAAAGGGTGCAAATTTCAGGATGGAATAACTTATTATTCCATAAAATGCACTATTTTTAAAATGTGGGGCGCCAAAAGGGATGCTACGCAGTACGCACACGGCGCAATTAGCTAGGTATAGGGCGCAATTAGCTAGGCATAGGGCGCAATTAGCTAGGCATAGGGCGCAATTATAGCTCGGTACGGCCCTGTTCTGTTCTAATACATTGCTATCGTGCTTGTAGGTTGTTCACGTGCTATAACGAAATCATTGGTACGCTTGCTGTATTCCTAACGGCCGCAGTTGCAGTGGTTCTCAACGACGAAAAATCAACTCCTTCATCAGTTACACCAGGTGCAATAGGATTGGCTCTCTTCAGTGTCTTCCAGGTGAGAGGCTCTTCCCATCAGAGGTTACACTCCCCTTTCTTTTACAGGTTCCAGCCAGTTACTGTATCCTTAATTAATATATTCATCATTTTATTTCTCATAAAGCCATACGATTGGTCGTTCATCCCATGGAGAGCGTGTTAGCAAATTTACTTACTCGGTCACCTACTCACCCGCGTTCTTACTCACTCAATCAATCACTCACTCACTCATCACAAACTCACGCACTCATTGGCATGCTCGTTAACCCACTCATTTACACACTCATCAACGCACTCATTAACTCACTCATTAACACACTCATGAACTAACTCATTAATTAACACACTCATTAACTCAGTCATTAATTAACACACTCATAAGCACACTCATTAATAAACTAATTAACAAATTCATTAATACACTTATTAACACACTCATTAAAATATTCATTAACACATTCATTAACACACTCACTCACATGTCGATGACCATTTAAGTATGCTTAAAGTACATTGAGAGTGATATCTAGTACAGAGCCAGCAACCGATTGCGTTGTTCTCTGTCCGTTGCATTAGTGAATGCGACCCGCAGTGAATGAAGTCTCTAGAGTTTTAATGATGACTGACTTACTTACTTTTCCTTTGCTTCTGTCGATAGGTTCTGCCTCACATTCCGATCGCTAGTCGTATGACGGTCGAGATAGAAGCGAACATTGTGGCCGTTGAGCGCATCAAGGAGTATAGCAATGAGCCATGTGTTCCAATGGAGGTAGGGATTGTATACGGTGTTATGTGTTCCAATGAAGGTAGGGATTGTATACGGTGTTATGTGTTCCAATGAAGGTAGGGATTGTATACGGTGTTATGTGTTCCAATGGAGGTAGGGATTGTATACGGTGTTATGTATTCCAATGAAGGTAGGGATTGTATACGGTGTTATGTGTTCCAATGGAGGTAGGGATTGTATACGGTGTTATGTGTTCCAATGAAGGTAGGGATTGTATACGGTGTTATGTGTTCCAATGAAGGTAGGGATTGTATACGGTGTTATGTGTTTCAATGAAGGTAGGATTGTATACGGTGTTATGTGTTCCAATGAAGGTAGGGATTGTATACGGTGTTATGTGTTCCAATGGAGGTAGGGATTGTATACGGTGTTATGTGTTCCAATGGAGGTAGGGATTGTATACGGTGTTATGTGTTCCAATGAAGGTAGGGATTGTATACGGTGTTATGTGTTCCAATGAAGGTAGGGATTGTATACGATGTTATGTGTTGCAAAGGAGGTAGAGATTGTATACGGTGTTATGTGTTCCAAAAGAGGTAGGGATTGTATACGGTGTTATGTGTTGCAAAGGAGGTAGAGATTGTATACGGTGTTATGTGTTCCAATGGAGGTAGGGATTGTATACGGTGTTATGTGTTCCAAAGGAGGTAGGGATTGTATACGGTGTTATGTGTTCCAAAAGAGGTAGGGATTGTATATGGTGGTATGTGTTCCAGTGGAGATATGGATTATCAACGGTTGCAAACGCAGAGCAGGCCCACGAACACAATAAAGAAGGCTAGGCAAGGTAATGTAAGAGGACTCTTAACCAGGTAATGTAAGAGGACGCTTAACCAGGTAATGTAAGAGGCGACCCATGCAGGGATATTGATAATAATAGTAATAATAAAATATTATTGCAATAATAATAATGCCGTGGCATTCAGAGACTCTTTCTTCAGCACGTTAGGGACGAGTATCTTTAACGCACTTCTCTAGTATCATAAAGCCTGAGGGTCATTTCTACCTTTGGAAAAAAATATTAATGATAATGATCATAATAAAAATAATTATGATACTGATAATGACAATGGCAATAATGACAATTATGACAATAATTATTTTAGCAATGATGGTGGCAATAACAATAGATTTAGGCTATGATAACTATCATTACAAAAATTATTTGCAAATAAAGCTGAATAGTTGAAATTTGTGCTTTGCGGACACTGTAGGCTGCGTGGGATGTGACACGTACCTAACGGAAAAGTTAAAAATACGGATTATAAACCGAAGTTCGCTGGTTCTACAAGTAGGCTTATGATATGGTAGGTTCAATGGGAGTCATGTACTCGTTTTCATTCATTATCTACGAAAATTTAGATAAATGCAAACTCTGCTAATGTTACTAGTCTATATCTGCAATTAGTTTTAGAAATGATTTTCAAGAAATGTGAAGTTATTTTATTTAGTTTAAATAACGCAATTTATAAGGGCATAGTAAGTAAGTAAGTAAATTCTTTACTTAACCATCTGCATGTCCGCACTCTGGTTAACAATACATTTAAAAGTACAACATTCGAATTGAAAACAATTATGACACTCGATTGTCTGCCTGTGGAATAACACGGTCATTCGTGAAAGGAGTAGGTGGTCATCTTTAAAATTGGAATACATTTAAAAGCACAGGATTCTCATTAAAAGGATTTTCAATGCAATGCACAAATCCCATCACCTTGGATGATGTTCCTGCTTTCAGAAAAAGTGTTCCGGATGTCGGTCCGTCACTTGTATTGTAGTTATTTATTGTAGATTAATTGTCACTTTCGTTAAAGACTCAGTAATGCACTTTGCATGAGGTTTGCATTCCTCACCGCTACTGGCGCGTTTAACCTTTTAAGACAGTATACCATTGCGCAATACAATTTGAGGCGGAAGTCCATATCGAGTCGGTCGAAGAGAGAGAGTTGTTGTAGCCGTTGATGGAAGTTGATGGTTTGGTTTGTTCACATTTTAAATCTGCCATCGGGGCTAGAATGCTTCTGATGGAGCTTGCGGGCTTGGCCAGGTCCAGGATTATGGAAGTATTGGACCCCTTTTCGATGATATTAGAGCGTTAGAGTAGATTAAGACATACAGCGTGATGTGGACGCCATTTGCAACGCAGTGTAATCCGCTGTTCGAATATTGTAGTCGAATATCTGTTTGAAACGAGGCATTGCTAACTTAATGAGCGATAAATACGCTTGCCACCGATATATTAGTTCGTGTCGGTTATGAATGGCATCACTGTATAGTGATATTTAGGTAGTGCGTCGACTGTACATTGACGTTTCACTATAGTGTTGTACTAGTTGATACAGGGAAAACCTCTTGCGATTCATTGTTTCATTTGATCACTTTATTTCATTATTTTTGATTGTCTTATTTTAAATAAAGTTCATATTTATTGCAATTCAAAGAATCGTGGTCAATTATTCTGAATAGGATTACAGAATATGTTTCTGTAGCGCTGCCTTATCTCCTGGCTCGCCATTTATCTGGCGCCAGTTTCCCCTACCTTGACTATCAACTAAGTGTTGCATTAAACGTGCTGAATGGAGGAAATGAACCCTGACGGTGCTTCGAAGCATACCGTCGTCCGAAGACCATGGAAGAAGAGGCGAAGGGTGATGAGGTCACCTTCGGAACGAGGTCAATTGAGCGCCCGAGCAGACAAGATGACGTAGGAGGTTCTGCATCCACTCCAAACCACATCCTGCCCCGTTGGGAAACTTACCTGGAAGGTAGATCGTCCTTGTACTCGGAGCCGAGTTTATGGCCAAGTGACCCCTTGAGTTCTTTAGCGCCTCTATCTAATCCATTACTGCAGTTCAACAGGGGGCGCTTGCGACAAATGACCAGCGATTGTTCATGAAATTCGTTTGGCAAAGTCGTTCAGCAGATTAGCAAGACCCTGATATTTATCTGGCTCCTTTTTCAAAGCACTTACGTTGCTCCTTTTCTTTGGTAATCTATATGTCCTAGTGCCAGAAAAGACATTATTTTAGGCTCTGGTGCAGAGACATCAAACGCATATCATCCTTGTCGTGGATGCGTGATTAAATAAACTTATAACACCTCAAACGGCCGCACACTTAGGCCTTATCATAGTGAGCAAAAAAATGTTGGAGGGAAGGGCAGGATCAAATTTCGGTAATAAATAAATAGTGACCCGCTATAACCAGATCAGTAGGCATACATTGCACCGTCGTTTAGTGATAGGCATGCTGGAGAAAGTCAGATGGCAATGTGATGACGGGAGTCCGAGGAGTGGCCGATAAGGGCCCATCCATATATTACGTACGCAAAAATCGGATTTTCGGACCCCCTTCCCTGTTGCACCTTGTGCATTTCGTGGATCCATCCCCATGTGTACGTACATTTGAGCTCTACCCCCATTGTAAAGGTTAAATAGCTAAAAGCATCTATAAGAGATTGATTCTACCACAGGCTATTTATTTTTGTTAAGCATCATATTTAACAGCTTAAATGTGTTAAAAAAATCCTCCCGTACGCAAAATGGCCAAAATTTTAAACCACCCTGATTTTCATATCATATTCTGCATTGTGGACGTCATAATTAGACAATTATATTTGCGTCCGTACATATTTTCGGGACCCCTCCATCCGTACGCGAAGTGGCCAAAATTTTAAACCCCTCCCTCGCTGCGTATGTAACATGTGGACGGTCCCTAATGACATTCATTTGAGTTCAAACATACAGATCCTATGCAAGGCTGAACGTGCAAATTCACACGAGTATGATGACACGAAATAGTTGGAGCACCTAGCGAAAAAATTTGAACAAGAGTTATAGGTGATGAAATCAAATCCTTCAGCTGCACGTTTTATCACTATCCCCTTGGGAGTGAAAGCGGGAGTGAACCACATGCGGATAGCGAGCATCGAACCTGTGTCCATTATGTTCTTCATGAATGTGTTTTACAGTTCAACCTGCCCAAGTAATGGGCGGAATGGCCACTCACTATCCTTAGCAAACACGATTCAGCCACGAACCCTATCATCAGGTCGAGTATGACTCAATGCGATTCATATCCAGTCAAATCAGAACAAATGTTTAGAATGTTCGTAAGATTTAGCCACCAAATTCAAGTTACAGGTGAAACCAAATCAATCGCAGTAAAGCTGGATCGATACAAAAATCAAATCATATTTAGTGTATACATAAAATCGACTGAACAATGCGTTAGCTTAAACATAGCAATACAAAACAGTAAAATAGAGAACAAAAAATAATGATCAGTTAAAAAACTATTACAACAATTGTTATACGCCTAACATATGTTTCTAAGGCCATTACTGAATTATTGTGCATTATGTAAACATAAGTTGGCAGCTCGCTGTTAACCAATCATGCTTTATGCAAGATAATTAAGGTGGGTGCATTTTAAACTGTGCCGTCACCTAGCGAATGCGTGTGTAGCAGTGTCTTTTCGTTTGCATTCGCTAGGTGGCCGCGTTATTTTATCGTCCACGAAGTTGATGAAAATAATTCGTCTTGTGCGTTTTCGGACAATTGCCTTTTATTCTGTCGTCTTGAATGTTTTTAGGTTCTTGTTTTTCTGTCTTTGTTTATTTTGTGTATGTATCGAACCACTGTAATCAAACAATTTTAAGTATTTGACACCGATGCTACCGTGTGACCATCTTCAGCCATTGTTGCCAATCACCCTCCATCATCTGCCTCAGGATCTTTCACTCCTCTGGCTTTCCATTCCAAACTTAAGACTCGTCTGTTCAAGAATTCGTCCCCTAGTTACCCTCAAGCTGTGGAAATTCTAGACCGATCCATTACTCTACGATCGGAAACGACAGCCGGCGGCCAACAGGCAAGGGCAAAATTAACTCAGCCTCTGGACACTGTGCATTGCACATCCATGTTCCATAGTACTAGTCAGAGGTGTAACAAGGTTTTGAAAAGTTGGGGAATATTTTTACAATATTGCGCGGTAAAAAAATTCCCCCCCCCCCACTTTTTGAATTTTGCCCCCAATAAATTTGAAAAATGGGGAACACAAATAATCTTAACAAAAGTCATCTTAAAAAGCCATCGGAGAAACATAAAAAAGAACCGATTTGGGAGCACACGGGAGGCAGTGAGCACTAAAACTGGGGATGGCATTGCCCCAGTTTTGAAAATGGGGCCGGTGCCCCCTCTACCTACCGCTTGTCACACCTCTGGTACTAGTATTACAATAATGCTGGTTTATTTCAGAAATTGCACGGTGACCTTATAAGGTCATTCAAACGGACAAGCGGTGGTGATGGATATCACCCAGTCAGACTCTCATTGAAAAATGAGCTGGGTCCAAACCATATACGGTCGTAACGTTTACATTTTGCATAGCGTTGCTAAGCCGTTAAGAAAAGCGCAACACTATTTAATGCTCTAATAGAAATACGTAATCTATGAATTCGCATCGTAGGGCAGGAAACCAGCGTTGTTTACCTATGTGGTTGTTTATGAAAGTTTCTTTTATACAAAATCTTTAGATTAATTGCCCCCATTTTTATAATGGTCAAATAACATGAGAATCACCGTTCTCAGGAAGGCAGATGTTGACCGGTTTTCAGACGAGAGCTACCAAGAGGATCAGGCGACTGACTAGATGGCTATTGGATCCTCAGAGGCAGGTGAGTAGCGGAAGAAGATGCTCAATGAATTTCTGCAACAACAGCGTTGGTAGAGGGTCGAGCAGCGGTAGACACGATGATGGCCTTCAGTGCAGTAGAAGTTACCTCACTTAAGGTCTTTAGAGTGCAGTCAGTAGAGACGAATTCAGGGGAGGCAAGCCAGCTCAGCTCTAACAGATTGAATTTTAGTGGTACAGCGTTCTGCAAAGGCATCAGCGGCGAAGGCCCAGTCCTGAGATTAATGTTCTTCTTGAGTTTCTGCCGTTATCTAATATGTCTTCCAACTTCTCAATGGCGTTCCGTTCAAATATCGGGATACTGCAATCGACCAAATTTATGCGAATAGCTTCACGTGCAAGACACCGTGAACTGTTTGGATTGTCCTACCAAGAATTTTAAACAGATGATAGTTAATACATATCCATTACAACAAGTGGTGAACAGAAGGAGAGATGAGTTACCAGTGACATCATGCTGGTGGTCTCATGTCCCGAGCCAAGTACCCAGGGGCCAGAAAGTCACTGCTTGTCGGTGATGATGTTCCGCAGAGTAATTGAGTAGAGCAACTAAGGTCACTGATGACTATTGATTGACTGTTCCAAAATGAGTGTTGCAATGACATTGTTAAGGCAGTTTTTTAGATCTATTTTCTTAAAAGTTCAGTTCTTATAAACATTTGACACTCCTGCGTTGAATCTATTGATATTGCATCTGACCGATTTGACTGATTAAGCATAATTGTAATCTCCAAATTTCTAAAGTGCCTCTTGAAAGCTAAGCGCAGGGCACCAGCTTATTCACGAGCGCTGCGTCAAATTGAAAGGTTTGTCCAAAGGATTGTCTGTGCACTCTGTGGGAGGTCAGAGTTCAGTTTCCAGGAGGTCAGCAGGGAGGCAGAGTAGCTGTTAAGGAGTGTGTCGCTTTGGTCAAGGATTGACAAATGGAATGCCATGTAAATTTATATAATAAATTATGTCATGTGCTGGTAGGGCCGACTAATAATAATTACATTTGAGACTTATATCATAGCTGGTCATTGCGCGATAGTTGCATAGACTACATGTACGTGGTCGTTGGGTCGCAAATGTAACTTATGTTGCGACAAATTACATCGTTTTTTGTTGAAAGTGACTAGTTTGTCCGAGTTAGAGGGTGATGATGATAGAAAAGTAAATTTAATTCTAATCACATTACTGTTTAAGAATAATAATTATTACAGATAAGTAAAGATTGCCGAAATCCGTTCAGCACTTGTGTGGTCAAGAGATGGGTTGCATTTTGGCCTATTTTACATCATTTATTGTCTGAAAATCATAATAAAGTTTAGCAATAATGTTTTTATTTTTAAAACTAAATATGATTATTGTTATGTTTCTCAGAGCAGTGCTGGGCTAATGCATTTATACACTTGCAAATATCAGTCTACCTATAGGTCTAATCAACATAGGCCTACCTAAAAAAATAATGATGCACGTGTGGAAAGAATAAAAAATTTATTACACAATAAAGGGGTTGAGTGTAGCCATGTAATGTAATCGAGCACTTATACAGCGCCCCTTCAAGATATCTACTCATGACCTGTCATTGCTGAGTTCTGCTGTTCAAATAAGTAAACTGTTTGTTTTATTTTCTTCAGGACAGAGCATTGTCCTTTGTCCATGATGAAGGTTCTGATGTCGTTCAAGACCAACGAGATTAAGGTCGGCCTCGAAGGCCTCAACCAGACGAGACAGTACGCGCTGATGAAGTACGTCTAAAAAGGATACGAGAGCCCATCGTAGGGCAGCAGCGAACTGCTTCTTGTTTGGCATAATAAGGTAATTATTACCATTACTTGTATTATTAATATTAGTAGTAATGTTATGTAATTGAACATTTATGTAGCACCCCATCAAGGTATCTACTCAGTGGCACTTTTAATATCACTACTATTATTATTATTATTGTTATCATTATTATTATTTCTCTTGTTGTCGTTGTTGTTTTTCTTTTATCTTTTTATTGTTAATATTTTAATCAATTTCAATGTTATGTATTTATGGTATCCGGACATTACCCCCGGACATTTCCTCCCAAACATTTCCCCCGGATAATTCCCCTAAGACATTTCCCCAAACATTTCCCCCCACCCCATATGATTACTTGCTCAGCATAAATATTAATGAGAGTGCACATTATTTTGAATATTATAATTTATATAATAAATTATTATTTATTATTAAATTTTTTATTAATTATTTTATTATTAATTTATTATTAATCATTTGATACGATGTGTAATATTAATCGTGGCAAAATCGCAGTTTTGTCTGTAACGTATATACACGCAGCCATTATCATGTACATAGCATGAACTCTCACCCTGGTTGAAACAGAAGCTATATTGATGAAGATAATTCTTTCTTAAATGAAAGCTGAATTGAAGTAAAGACATGCTTAAATGGAAGCTGGATTGATTAATGAAAATGAGTCTACTAAAGTAGAAGCTGTATTGATTAAATTATCAGCATAATTAGTATGTAGCCTATAATTCAAATTATGCTCAAACGGAAGCTGGTTCGTTGAAAATAATCGTGCTTATGTAGAAACTAGATTGATGAAAAGAATCATTCAGCATGCCTAAATGGAAGTTGGATCGATGAACAGATTTCTGCTTAAATAGAACCTGGATTGATGAGAGGCTACCGCTTTAATAGAAGCGACATCAATAAAAATTATGGTACTTAAGTCTATGCTGGATTCATGAAACGATATCATGTGGTTCACAATAAGCTGGAGGAAAAGATTTCTGCAATATTAGAAATTGGATTGATGAAACAAGATCGCTTTAATTATTGTGCTTGAGCAGATACTGGATTGATGAATATAATTATGCTCAGATGGAAGCTCGATCTAAGAACATATTTCTCCTTTTATAGAAGCTGGATGGATGAGAGAATGCAAATTAAATGTAAGCGGGATCAATTAAAATCATCATATTTCAGTAGAAGCTGCATTGATCCAAAGATTAGTACTGAAATGGCCTAAATGGATTGACGAAAGTAATCATGCTTAAGTAGAAGCTGGATTGATGACACAATAATACCTAAATGGAAGCTGGTTTGATGAAAGGAAATATACCTAAATTTAATCAGGATTGATGACAAAACATACATAAATGGAAGCGGGGTTGATGAAACAAATATACCTAAATGGAAGCGGAATTGACGAAAAGAAATAGTTAAATGGAAGCTGGATTTAGGAGACAATTCTGTTTAGATGCAATCGCAATTGATGACATGAAACTGAAGTCTGCTGAAATAGAAGCTCGATTGCTGAAATGACTTCGGTCGGCATAAATGGAATCTATATTGATGAAATGATTATACTTAAATGCAACCTGTACTGGCGCCGTAACAAAAGCGTGCAGGACATCAAATGCAGCTTCCATCTCAGTAAAATATTTTTCATCAACCCAGCTTCTACTTAAGCATGATTCCTTTCACTTAAATTCGGCACCTCTATACCTTGCTTCGTTTAAGCATGATTTTCTTTTTATCCCACTTCCACTCAAGTGTAATTTATTCATCAACACAGTTTCGTATTAAGCATAATTCTGTTCGTCATTACAACTTTTAATTAAACAAGATTTTTTTCTCTTATTAATCCAGCTTTGCTTGAAGCCATAAAGCAATGATCATATATACATATTGTATACTCCCTGCTCTTGTTGTGTGAGAACCTTGAACAAGGCCTCTGCTGACATAAATTCAGAACCAACAACTTATCAGCCATGAACAAATATGGCAAATAAATAAGGGTCTAGGACATTTCTCCCATACATACATACATACATACATACATACATACATACATACATACATACATAAATACATAGATAGATAGATACATACATACATGCATACATACATGCATGCATAAATACATGCATAAATACATGCATGCATAAGTACATGCATGCATGCATGCATAAGTACATGCATGCATGCATAAATACATACATACATACATACATACATTCATACATACATGCATCCATGCATGCATGCATGCATAAATACATACATACATACATACATACATAAATACATAGATAGATAGATACATACATACATGCATACATACATGCATGCATAAATACATGCATAAATACATGCATGCATAAGTACATGCATGCATGCATGCATAAGTACATGCATGCATGCATAAATACATACATACATACATACATACATTCATACATACATGCATCCATGCATGCATGCATGCATAAATACATACATACATACATGCATGCATGCATGCATAAATACGTACGTGCGTGCGTACGTACTTACATACATACATACATACATACATACATATAAATATGTATGTATATATATATATAAGCCTACATAAATTATGTACTTTTATATACATTAATTATGTATATATATACATATGTATATATACTTGTATATATATAGACATGTATATATATATGCATGTATACATATATGCATATCTACATACATATATACATATATATGCATATATATATACATATCTATACATATATATATATATATATACATATATATACATATATATATATACATATATATATATGCATATATACATATATATACTTACATATATGCATATGTATATTCATACATTATATACATATAAACTTACATACATACATACATACCTTGATATGCAGACTTAAAATTTGCTTGCCATTAAAGGGTAGGTTTTAAAAAAATAGCAGGATGCTAAAGGGGTTAACACCTCTGTATACATATTGAGCACCCATGAGCATTGAGGTGAGGAAATGTATAATTTGGTTCCTGCATTGATGATACTGTTTAGCATTATGGCCAAAGTTTTGGGATGCTTGTAGATGGCAGAATTTTTTCTTATTATTTCATTTGCTTCAATTACTGAAGCCATGTTTGAGGGTCACAATTCAAAGTATCCAGTGTTGTATTTCTGGCTTTGGTCTGTTCTTGATATGATATCAACTTTTGGCTGAATTTCATTTAGACTTGAATTTTAGTGTCATTTGGGGCTTTATTTAAATGCTGTCTTATTCAAAGGATCGATTCAATTTGAGTTTGATTTAAGGATAGAATGAGTTTGAGTAAGTTAGTAAGTAAGTTATTTGAGTATGATTTTAGGATTGATTGAGTTTGAGAATAGTTTAGTATTTGAGTATGGTTTAAAGAGTTACTAAATTTAAGAGTAGTGAGTAAGTAAGTAATTTGAGTGTGATTTTAAGTGTGATTAAGGTTGAGTAAGTTAGTAAGCAAGTAATTTAAGTGTAATTTAGAGATTTATTCTATTTGTTGTATGATGTATAGTTTGATTCAGCTTGATAGTAGTTAGTAAGTTGTTTGATTGTGATTGAGTTAGTTAAAAATTATTAAGTTAGTAAGTAAGTAATTTGAGTATGAGTTAAAGATTGATTCAGTTTGAATAAACTAGTAAGTAAGTTAGTTATTTGAGTGTAATTTAATTATTATTTCAGTTTGATTAGGTTGGTAAGTAAGTAAGTAATTTGAGTTACATGATTTCAAAATTGATTCAGTTTGAATAAGCTAGTAAGTAAGTTAGTTATTTGAGTGTAATTTAATTATTAATTCAGTTTGACTAAGTTGGTAAGTAAGTAAGTAATTTGAGTGTAGTTTAAAGATTGATTCGGTTTTAGTAAGTTGGTAAGTAAGTAATTAGAATACATGTGATTTAATAAAGATTGATTCAGTTTGAGTGAATTGGTTAGTAAGTTATTTGAGCATGATTTCAAGATTGATTCAGTTTGAGAGTAGGTAGTAAGTAAGTGATTTGAGTGTGATTTTAAGTTTGATTCATTTTTAGTGAGTTAGTAAGTAAGTAGGTAATTTGAGTTATATGATTTAAAGATTGATTCACTGTGAGTAAGTTAGTAAGTAAGTCATTTGAGTATGAGTTAAAGATTGATTCAGTCTGAATAAGCTAGTAAGTAAGTCAGTAATTTGAGTGTGATTTCAAGATTGATTCAGTTTGAGAGTAGGTAGTAAGTGATTTTAGTGTGATTTTGAGATTGATTCGATTTGAGTGAGTTTGTAAGCAAGTAAGTAATTTGAGTTATATGATTTAAGATTGATTCAGATAGTAAGTAGTTTGAGTGTGATTTAAAGATTAATTCAGTGTCCTTAAGTTAGTAAGTAAGTCAGTAATTTGAGTTATATGATTTAAAGATTGATTCAGACAGTAAGTAGTTTGAGTGTGATTTAAAGATTTATTCAGTGTAAGTTAGTAAGTAAGTTATTTAATTGTGATTTAAAGATTGATACAGTTTGAGGCAGTTTGTAAGTCAGTAAGCTGAGTGTAATTTAAGGATAGACACAATTTGAGTGAGTTAGTAAATAAGTAATTTGAGAGATATGATTTAAAGATTGATCCAGTTTAATTAAGTTAGTAAGTAAGAAGTACGTAATTTGAGTTTTCTTGGATTTCATACAGTATTCTTGAAATATTGAGAAATTTTAAACTGTCTGATAATCACTTTAAAACGGTTTATTATGATAAAGAGAAGCTACATGAACCCAATTGAGGTAAAAAATCATCATATTTACATAATTTTACTTTTATTTTTTATAGCTTATGATGTCAATATCTTCGTTATTTCTTCATCAAGTGAAGATATTTCTGCAGTTCGCTGTTGCCCATAGGCCCGTGAACATGCTGTAAAAAAATTATTCGGTTTTGAAAACATCGATTTTTTCGTCCGAAAAAACCGATGGACTAACCATCATCGGTTTTTTTGCGTGAAAAAATCGAACTTCTCCAAACCGAGTAAGCATGTTTATGAGTCTACAAGCATCACAGATCTGCAAAAATATCTTCAATCGATGAAAAAATAACCGAGATATTGCGGTTTTCTTGAGAAATCAACAAATTTTAAAGTTTTTGGAAATCACTTTAAAATAGTTTATTGTGATAAAGAGAAGCTATATGAATCTAATTGAGGTCAAAAATCATAATTTTTACATAATTTCATTTTTTTTTTTTTATAGCTTATAATGTCAATATCTTCGTTATTTCTTTATCAAGTGAAGATATTGCTGCAGTCCGCTGTTGCCCATAGACCCATAAACAAGCTGTGAAAAAATTATTCAGTTTGGAGAAGGTCAACTTTTTTGTCCGAAAAAATCGATGATGGTTAGTCCATCGGTTTTTTCGTGCGAAAAAATCGACCTTCTCCAATTTTTTCCAGCCTGGGTATGGACCTACCAGCATCACGGATCAACTTAGATATTTTCATTCAATGAAAAAATAACTGAGATATAGACATTACAGTTTTCTTGAAAACTATGGAAATTTTAAAGTGTGCCAGAGTTGCTTTAAAGTATTATGACAAAGTCAATGAATTCATGCTGTATTGGGAACTTTATGTCATTTCTGTTTACAGACTACTACAAAATCCTACAACCTGGAAACTGATTAGAAACCCAAACACAGAAGAAGACAGGTATTTTAAGAAGCCAAAGTCATTTATTATTTGGAAGTATTCCTTGTATATAATCTCAGGAAACATCTCTTTAGAGAAAAGTAATTGTTTGTTCTTATTAGCATAAATCAGTCCACATTCATAGTCTTATGAAGAGCATCATTTTCTTCATAAATTGGTCCATGATGTTACGAAGACTTCTTTCACGAACTTTCACCGTTGTCAGAGCTTGAGCTTCTCTAGACACTGAAAGCAAAACAAAACATTAATTTAAACTTGGTTTTTATTGCATTGGACATTAAAATCCTTAATATGGCAGAAATACAGTTGGAGTTTATGCTCCATCTGAGCCCATAGCCAGCTCAGCTATAATGAGCAAACGAGCCTGCTCGGCTATAATGAGCTAACTAGCCAGCTCGGCTATAATGAGCAAACGAGCCAGCTCGGCTATAATGAGCAAACTAGCCTGCTCGGCTATAATGAGCTAACTAGCCAGCTCGGCTATAATGAGCAAACGAGCCAGCTCGGCTATAATGAGCAAACGAGCCAGCTCGGCTATAATGAGCAAACGAGCCAGCTCGGCTATAATGAGCAAACGGGGGGAGGGGTGGTGGTAAGATAGAGAGCTCTATCTTACCACCCCTAAGGGCACAGATGGAGTATAAGCGCTTATACTCCATCTGTGTCCATTATGATAAAGAGATGCTATATTGTGCCTCTGAGTGGGTTTCTTGAAGGGGAGCTATATGAATTTTTGAAATGAATGAATGAATGAATTTATGAATAAACTTTAGGAAATATTATCATAATATGATATTTGACTTAAAGTGTGTTTATATATAACAATGTCTGCTATCAAACTGAATCACTTCCTAAATCACAATCAACAGTTTGTCCATTATAGCCAAGCTGGCTAGGGGCCCATATTATGTGCCCCTAGCCAGGTTTTCCTATAATGAGCAAACTGTTGATTGTAATTTAGGATGTGATTCAGTTTGATAGCAGGAGTTGTTTTTCTTGTTGTAGCTGCTTCCAGTGACCGGTCTTGGAAGTGTCGTCCGAGTCTTGACCGACCGCGAGAGAGTTTGGAACCAGTGTACTCGACAGGCAGGCACCACATTCCCTCGACCGATTCTGTGGAAACGACTTTCATCTGAAATCAAAGAAAAACTCTTCATTAGATACTCGATGCTGGCAAAATACCCTGACGGAACACTTTGAACACTGAGATTTGTAGATGTGACTTATAATATATTACGTTTATGGTTGGGACTTAACTGTGGCAGGGTTGCTGTTGACTTTGCAGTTGTGTGTGTAATGCTGTTACACAGGTCAGCTGAAATTTGTTTCAAACACAGTTATGCTATGTTTTGTGAAAGTGAATATATGCAAGATGCAGATCAGTATCAAATGTCTTGGTTCTTCTTAACTCACAATTATACACTGAACTCGACATACATGCATAGTAAAGCAACCCTACGGCTTTAGGGCTACCTTAGCATGCATGTATGTATGCATGTGATTATTTATTTAGCGCCTTTTACGGACCTCACCAAGGCACTAAGCGAATTCACCCGCTTTACCAAGTCAAGTCACCCATGGCCAAGCTACTTGTTCTGCTCCAGTCCTAGGTCAAAATCTGGGAGGTCAAGCATTGTTGAGGCTAAGACTGCTGAGTGAATAGTCCACCTCTGCATCAGATAGATATCCTAAATAGACGGTCAATGCTTTATCGAAAAATCAATAAATTTTAAAGTTTTTAGGAATCACTTTAAAATAGTTTATTATGATAAATAGAACTATATGAACCAAATTGAGGTCAAAAATCATCATATTTTCATAATTATATTTTATATGGCTTAAAATGTCAATATCTTAGTTATTTCTTCATCAAGTGTAGACATTTTTGCAGTCCGCTGTTGCCGATGGGCCCATAAAGAAGCTGTGAAAAAATATTCAATTTGGAGAAGGTCGACTTTTTAGTCTGAAAAAACCGATGGACTAACTAACCTCCATCGGTTTTTTCGTGCAAAAAATCGACCTTCTCCAAACTGGTCTGATAAGGCAAACGACCAAAAACGCTAACCTAAGACGGAAACCAATCCCAAGACCGTTACTTTAAGACCAAGACCGACGCATTCGAGACCAAGGCCAAGACCGATGGTCCGAGACCAAGACCGATGCATTCGAGACCAAGACCGCAGTTTTCCGGTCTTGAGACCGTCTCGAGACCAAGACCGCGGTCTCGAGACCACATCCTTGACCCAAGCCCAGTCCGAGAGCGAGACGGGGCCAAGATCTCCCGACACAGACGTAGGATCGAGACCCTAGCAGTGGTCTGGCAGTGTGTGGGTTGATCGGTGAGTGGGTGGGTTGAATGGTGGGTGGGTAGATCGGTAGGTATGTTGATCGATTGTTGGATTCATCGGTGGGTGTTATTCTTTCATCGAATGAATATACTTGAGTAGATCTATGATTCTCATAGTTCCATACGCAAACTTGAAATAACTCATTAAATTTTTAGGAAGTAGACTTTTTTCCAAACTACGTAACCTTCACCAAAATGGAGCGAATGGTGGAAGGGTAAATGTGAGGACAAATGGAAGAAAGGAAGAGAGGGTGAGTAGGAGAGCAAAATGAAGGAAGAGAGCATATAGAGTAAGGGAGGGTGACGGAAAAAAGGAGGAAAGAGAGGAAGAGAATAAATGGAATAAAGGGAGGGTGAGGTGTTGCCCTCAATCTCCCATTCCTTAATTTAAGTTCATTTCGATTCTCTGGGCGGCACCATATATACCGTAATATAAGATGTGTATTTAACATGATATAATTAATTTACATCCATTCGCTAGGTGGCGCATTGTACACGATATTTGCTTAACACGATATAGTTAGTTCACGTCCAGTCCGAGAGCGAGACGGGGCCAAGATCTCCCAACACAGACGTAGGATCGAGACCCTAGCCAAGACCCAGATCCTGACAAAACCCCAGCATGACCAAGACCACGACCATCACTGCCTAATCCAGACCTAGACCAAAACCCAGACCGAGGTTTTGTTCTCAGAATTAGAATAAGACCCGGTCCGAGACTCTGACCCAGACTGAAACTCTGACCGAAGCCTATACCTAAATCCAGACTGAGACCCAGACCGAGATCCATACCGAGACTCTTCCCCAGACCAAGATCCTCACCGGCTCCCTGACAGAGACAAAGACTGTGACCCTGAGCAAGACCGAGACCACGACCCAACCCGACCCTGAACGACACCCCGACTGAGACCAAGACCTTGACCCAGAGCCTGACCGAGATCCTGACCATGACCTAGACAAACACCGAGACTAGATCTTACAAAGGCCTAGACTCAGACCAAGTGTGCTGAAATCGATTGCAAACATCATACTACGGCAAGGGGAGGTTTTGGATTCGGTTAAAAAGTCATCATTGTTTAATCGAATTGCAGCAAAATTACATCATTTTAATCTTTACTGCGAAAGCTTCAAATGTCAATATCACTATTATTGTTCTTTCATCGAATGAATATATCTATACAGAACTGTGATGCTTATGGGCCCATACACCAGCCGGGTCAAAAGTCACACTGCCTGTCTGAATATCGCTATATATATTATTCAGCATCAATTTTGTTATAGCGCTAGGACTTTTCAGCGGATGAATGTATCTATGCAAGCACGTGGTACTCACAGTCCCCGGATGATGGTAGGCTAGGACCACGCGGCAGTTTTCTTCCTTCTTTCTCCACTCTTACCGCAGAAAAACCGATCACAGTCTTACAATCCATTCACGTCATGCTTCGAGTTCATCTGACATCTTTCACGTCTTTAACAAAATCAACTTAAACTATTAAATACTGTCTGTGCTAGATTCCGTAAAGGCACCGGCGTTACTCAAAACATTGAGACTCCACATGTTGTTGAAACGGCCTATAGCCTACTATGAATGGCCACCTGCTTGGAATCATTGAAGCGTGTCCATCCCTACATCAGCTGCTCAATTATGTTACGCAATTGGTCTGCGCGGGAAATTTGACTGGAATCAGATTGTCTGGCATAATACTCTCCCATGTATTTATTCGTGGAATGTAGACTCCTATTGCTGCATGTATGTTTGCATATGTTTGCACGCCTGTACCTTACTACGTATTTATGTGTTTGATCCCAATTTAGTTCAGATAGACTATCATCATATTTTACTATAATCACTGCAAAATTCTAATATGTTAATCTTATTATTGAAGGAATAAAATGTTTTTTTATATTTTTCTTTCATCGAAATGATCGAATGAAAACATTTTCTGCAGACACAATCGCCGACTTTTAGTAAAAGGCACTGAGGCAACAGGCCAAGGATAATATTGCGCAACAGCCAACAGTGCCTCTTCACACTCAATCATTCGTAAATGTAATGTAAATCCTCGAAAATTTCTCAGCGCCCTCAAAAACCGTGTCAGGGAGACCAGCTTAATCACCGGCGCTAACGACAAGCGCTCAGCAATCGCGAGCTTTACTTAAAAAAGGAAGGAAGAGAGCAAAATTGAGGAAAGGGAGAAAGAGAGCCTATGGATGAAAGGGTGGGTGAGAACAAGTGGAGAAAAGAGAGGAAAATAGCATATGGAGGAACAGGTATGGCAAGGGAAAGTAGAAAGGAAAGGAAGAGAGCAACTGAGGAAAGGGAGGAAGAGAGCACATGGAAGAAAGGGAAGATGACGGCAAAGTGGAGGAAGAGGAGGAAGAGATCAAAATATAAGAGAAGGGAGAATGAGGGCATATGGTGGAAAAGAAGGATGAGGAATTGGTTCATTTCGATTCGTTAGGAGTCGCCATTCAAACGGTGTTTATTAAACGTGTTAAAATTAGTTCATTTCGATTCGCTGGGTGGCGTCATAAAAACGATGTTTATTTAACATGCTAAAAATTAATTCATTTCGATTCGCTAGAGGGCGCCATTTAAACGATGTTTATTTAACGTGTTAAAATGAGTTCAACTCTATTCGCTAGGTGGCGCCATAGAGATACGTCGATTGGTCAAAAGTCACGGTGAGTTTGCCCTCACTGTCCCTTTCCTCCATTTACTCTCTTCCATCATGTCTTCCAAACGTTACAGCAATGACTGCAACCGTACAGGCAATCATAACAGCAATAACAGCAGGCTTTGACAGCAATCGCAACACCAAAAACAACAAGCGTAACATCAATCATAACAGCAATAACAGGAACCGTAAAAGCAATCGTAACAGCAATAACATCAACAGCAATCATAACAGCAATAACCTTAAATAACAGCAATGACAGCCACCATAACAGCAATCGCAACTGCAATAACAGCAACTGTAACAACAATCGTAACAGCAATTACAGCGACCGTAACAGCAATAATAAAAGCAACCGCAACAGCAATAACAGCAAACTTAAAAGCTATCGTAACTGCAATGACAGTGGTCGTAACAGTAATAACAGCAAATGTTACAGCAATCGTAACAGCAATAACAGCAAGCGTAACAGCAATCGTAACAGCAACCTAACAGCAATTGTAACAGCAATAACATCATTTGTAACAGCAACCGTAACAGCAATCGTAGCAGCAATAACAGTAAATGTAACAGCAATTGTAACAGCAATAACAGCAAACATAGCAGCAATAGTGACAGTGATAGCAGCAACCCTAACAGCAATGGTAAAACCTATAACAGAAAACGTGCAGCAATCGTAACAGCAATGGTAAGAGCGAAAACACCGTGTATATGACGCCACCTAACGAATAGAGATGAACTAATTTTAATACGCTTAATAACCACCATCAATATGGCGTCACCTAGCCAATCGAAATCAAAAAAGTTTTCTCTCATCTTTTCCTCCATATGCTATCTTCATCCCTTTGCTCCAATTGCCCTCACCCTCTATTTCCTCCATTAGCTCTCTTCCTTTCCTGCATATGCTCTCTTCCTCCCCTTTCTCCATTTTCACCTCACCATCCCTATCCTCTATATGCTCCCGGAACTATTCGGAACTTTGGCAGACCCGCACGGAAACCATTGCAGTAGTCCAGGCGAGTCAGCGCGTAGGAGTGGACAATTAAGAGTTATAGCGGCGTCAATTCTATTAATTCTGCACTTCAGTTATCATTTTTGAAGCTTCCCACGAGGTCAGATATACATAATCGAAGAAACAAGTATTGAGATAAGCGACAGAGAATGCTGAAGAATGTCCCAAACGTATTGGACAGACGGGAACGCGCCCCTCAATCGGTAGGTGGCGTAGTACTTGTTTGAAATTAAAAATAACAATTGGTATCATTGTGGTGGCCTATTTATGAATTTTTAACATATAAATTTGTTGACTAAACGAAACTGCATCCCTTTCTGTGCGATGATTGATGTGAAACTAATTTTAATTAAATCTAAAATGGTACGCTCTTTTGAGAGGTGTCGCGCACACGAATCGCTAGGTGGCACCGTACATGTGTCTATTGAATTTACAATAATTATTATGATTGCTATTATTACTTTAGCTTATTTACCATTTAACACTGCTATTTAGTGAGTAAATAAAACTACTTTCCTGTAAGTCCAATAATTGGTTGCCAAAAGTAAGGCGTAGCTGACAGTTGATTAATGAAATTATACTCTTAGACTCCTTTATTTGAAGACTTATTGATTAGATACCATATAAGTAGTGCAACGCGTGTATAATATAGTTGGGAGTGGACGGGTTGATAGCACACATTCTGAGGATAGGCCTTATGGTCCAGTAAATGCACTTGCATTTGAGGAGCAATGTGTAGCGGTTCCCCGGCTCCTAACTTTTGCAAAGCTTCCGTTTTGACGTATCAATTTCTTGTTGAAGAAAGCTTCGATTTTTCTGTCCAACAGTAATCATTTATCGACAAAGAAATTAATACTAGAGGAACTTTATTCAGTAGAGGTACTGCATGGGTTACAATAAAGTGCCTGCGTTGTCCTTTCTCAAGACGAATTTCTTTTATATGGAAGCGATTGGTTTGCGCTGAGAGATGCGCTAAATAAATAAAGAGATTTAAATACAATACAATATGTGATGGCTACCGTACCTGACTTCAAGGAGAGTAGGCCAACACTTTTGCCAATGCCCAACTTCCATTCCCTTTCACCATCTATTATTGTAAGTCTCGGGGTCGTACTCGGCACCGGTCGCTAATCGGTGATGTCAGACTTCCGGGTTCCCAACCGTGTATAACCCCTTGAGTCTTTGTGAGTCTAGAGAATTTAAGCCACCTCCTTCTGAGATTAAGGGTCGGAATCGGTTAGCTTCCTCAAAACTTGGCCCCATAGAAGAAGGGCCTATATAGTCTATCCAGCATTTTATAATCTGGACGCAATCTTCCTTTTAAGCGCTCACTTCTACGCAGAAAATCAGGGGCTGTACTGGCTTCCTGAACCAGTGACAAATTCCTTAAATCATTGGATGACGAGTATAAAGGTTATAAGTATAAAGTATAAAGGCTGATGGTATAGGGCACGGCATCACAGGGTGCGGCAATTGCTGTATCAAAGCAATCAATGTTCGAAACTTGACTCACGGATCCCCGTGTAGAACCTTCTACTCTTTCCAACCTCTCGCTAAGTTCTGATAGATTAGCCAATTGTTCAGACTGACTTCTAACTAAATCTGCATGACTGAGAGATTTGAGCTAGTTTAGTTTCTATCCTGTTCTCTGATTCTAACTGATTCTTTGACATGCTATCTAATTTAGTAAATAACCTGTCAAGTGCAGAATCAGGTTTACTGAAAGGTGAATTTATCCTTTCTACCTCAGTAGCCAATCCTACTTGATGCAAAGACTCCTGAGACATCATGAAAGAATATGAAGAAGTTTAATTGGAAGCAAGAACAGAAAAGCGGTCAATTCAAAGACAAGTATTCCAAATAAAATCACAAGGATCACGACCAATGTCCAAGTCTGAATTAAAAGTGCTTCACATTAAGCATACGTCAGTCAACATATATGTATTCTCAGTCAGAATAATTGAATCTCCTGACCCTAACCTATGCGATCAGCAATAATGTTCTACAAATTTCATATCTAGGTGGGAATAATAAAATACAAAATGGATGGCACTTAACCTACAAATCTGGACTGTCACAATTCAGCAATTCCGGAACGATCAATGAAAAAATCCAATAGAATACACATCCACGGGATGAATCCAATGGCAATAATGCTTTCTAATTCAATAGATCGCAACTGATGAGCTTAGTATACTTTCACTACTAAATTCGATTCTCAAACGCTAATATCACGGGCTCAACATATCCGAAATTCTCTGCATATAGGCATACAGCACTATCACAGACGACGACTGTCGGGTAACTGGCAATGGGTTCGAGGGTGCTCTTGCTTACATAGGAACTAGCTTCTACATTATTTCCCGCCGGCGGGAAAGCTGTCAAAACCCCTTCCGTGGCATACCAAATGGCTTCCGATATGCCTTGTCGGAGATGAACGCGCCTAGCGATTTATCAGCCTATTGAAGACAGGCAATTAATTGTCCGATAAACATATCCTGGCTTCGGCTCCATCAAACCGGCCCACCTATGCAGTAACTAATGCATCATCGTTACCTTGACCTTAATAGTGATACAATACCCTTAAATGACAATCAGTAATATAACACATGTAAAAGAACTCTTTTGTAAGCACTTATAGGGACTTACATTATCCTCTGCCTCTTCCCCTCCTCTTTCTTTCTGTTCTCATGGATCCTCTCCTTCCGCTGTCTATTACTATCCATTGTATTCTCATTCAATTCCCATGCTAATCCCCTCATCTTTCCCTCCTCCCCTTCACTACCCCACAATTTTTCTCCACCTCCTTATCATTCACTCCTCACCTGCCCATACTCTCCGATTTCAACACTTTGTCCCATTTCCATGCTCCTCGTTTATTACTCCCATCCTCATTAGCCCTTCCCTCAGTTCTAATCCTTGCCCATCTTCTGTTCTCCACCACTCCTCATCATCCTCTGCCCTCCCCATTATCATAGTGATCCGTTAACATACCAGGTTTAAGGCCTTAAGGCAGACGTCCTTCGTGGATGACCCCTATCTGACAAAGTCTCTAATTTCAGAAGCTGGAAGATTTGCTGGGCTGGGACTTAAGACCAACAGGTATTCAATTTCATACAACGTGCATGGATATGGCTATTGAAATGAAATTCTAATGTGACAGTAAGACCTAAGGCTGCCAATATTCATAAGTTTAGAACTATTTTAACATCCACAAGCAGATCATTGAGTAAAGATGTAAATTCAACTGTTGTTAGAGCAACTCACAGATACACAGAGTGTCAAAACTTTAACTAAACGTATTGAAATGACATTGGCATCGCTTGGATTTCACATTACCCTAACCGAGGAACAGCTTCTTTAGTGCCTCCACGACTAGCATGCAAACTATCGAGCGACGTGAAATAACATGTGAAACGATTTATGCAGCACTCTGCACATTAGGCAGTTATTTAACAGTCTGAGAAGTCCGTCTGAACTCTGAAGCACTCAGCCTTTTGATTGGACAACAGCATTATCGCATGCACTGTCTAAAGAGATCGATGATGCAAAAATCGAGAAAAATGGTATTATACGTACTCTGAACAAAGCCTAATTGTCATAAAACTTATAAGAAACCAGTCTGTATGGTAGTGGTCACACTAAATTATACACACAAACAATCGCAATGGAAATTATCTGCATGAAGTCCACTAACTGCCTGTAAAAACCTAATCCTAAACGATCACCTATTTCAAGTATTCTTTTTCAGTCTGCCACGTTCCCACTATTTTCTGGATCTCCACAGAGACCTTTATCCACTTACGACTGAATAAACCCAAATGAATAAGCAATCAAAAACGAAACTATTTTTCACCACTACATTTCACTATAATAGAGCTAAGTTCTAACAGAGTAGTCTGTTCCAGTTTAAGTTAAACAAATAAAACATTGAAAGTTACTTAGAATGTCCAAAAGTCATGATAAAAATTAAAAACAGCCGTTTCAACATGATCGGTGCCCAAGTCGGCAATGCTGCTACGCATTTCTGCCAAAAGTTGACCGATCGCTGATTGGTTGGCCGAGTCAAATAGTTGGCTGACTGAGCCAAAGGGTTGGCTTACTAAGCCAAAGATTAGTTGGCCCAAACTGGCGGCGGCTGCTTTGGTCGAGCATTAACAAAATGCGGAATATGAGCATTTATGTTACCATGCATAATTTCAATTGTAGGTAAAAAAATTATCACAGCCAAATTCTGTTTTTCCCCAAATAACTTCATTATTGTAATTATTATATGCCTTGGTAAAATTCTAATATTTAATTAGTCAACATTTGGCTTTAGTGAATGTAATTATGACGACCTTAATCCACGGCATTCTGGACATTCTCGCCAGAGGTCGGACAATGAAGTAATTAAAAGACCATGCAACATGCTATAATTGTCACATAGAATTAAATAAGAATAATACTAACAATACTACTCCAAGTAACAGTGGCCATTTTCTCCTTACCGATTGCCAATGTGTGCAGAAATACCATATTGGATATTTCTAAATATGAGACCTAGGTAAACTGTCTCCTTAGATTCATATTATTCTGCATTTTATTTAGATTTAATTGTATAGGTATTACGACGATAGACGAGACAGAATGTGCAGTTGTTTGGTATTGTCAATTAATTAATTAATTACTTAATTGCAGCAGCTTTGAAGTGATAGGCTTACTTGGGGTAATAATATTATATTCAATTAGGCCAAGGTGAAGATTACATGCCATATTCTAGTTTATTGTGGAGTGGTTAAAGAAATTTGGATTTCTGCAAACGCAGGACAGCTTCATTTGATCAGCTGTAAGTTGAAGATTGAGACGACAACAACATGCATTCACCTCCAGATCGAGTCATAGCAAACTATTCGAATGTTCCAATTGAATATATCCGACCTGAATCGATATTATATCCATTCATTCAACCATGAGTAAAGCAATTGTTTGAGCGAGTTATTGATGATAATCAAGACTAAGGGATTTCGCATTTTGGTCATTGTGAGACTGCTGCAGGTACACGGATGTGTGATATCAGACATCTTGCAGCAGAAGTGAAAATGAAACATGATCCCCTTGTGCTGCAAAGATAGGCTGAAGTCAACAATGCCAAGAAGCTAGTAAGTTCATCCTGTTTTCGATAAGATCACAAGAATCAAGGTGATGACAAGATATCCAATCTAGGACTCAATATGACCCCATTCATGCAAGTCAATCCATGGGAAAGTCAGTTAGGATCTGATAAAAATTTAACCTGATGCTGGTTTGAGGGGATTTATAGAGAGTAGTAGGATAGGCTGGTCATAGGCAGAGATGACCTGTGTTGATGACTGTATATTGAACGTTAAATGAATATTTTTGAATATTGTACATTCGATATTTCATATATAAACGGAGACAAGCCTATGCTTAATTTCTGTATAGTATATTTCTGCTTAGTGGTGTTCTAATGTACAGCGATGAGACAGAAGAACTGTCTATCTTCATAGTAAGTCTTCAGGCATTTCCTGTTCTAATTTTCTTACATCCTCAGTGATTCAACACAGTGAAAATCTAGACGGTCCTGCACAAAAGATTAAAATAAAACAAAATTCATGACAATGATGATGGTGAAGCAGAAGAAAAAAACCACAACACATTACCCAGGCAGTGTGAATTTCTACAGGCAGTAGTGACCGACTTTTCTTTAAATCAGGTGGGTACAGAAAATAATGGTTCATAGTAATATTGTACTCTGAGTCAAGAAGAGTCACTGGAAGTCTACCACTTCTTCTTATGCTCATCCATGCTGTAGCCACCTGGTCCGAGGGCCACCACAAGAAGAAGTCCTCCGATAACTGATAGCGTCTGAAAGAAGTCGTACTTAAGGAAGTCGCGGTTGTACTGATATTCTGGGATGTTCCACCATGCATTGCTGTAGAAGTTGAGAGCCGTCAGCCACAGAACAAGAATGAGGGAGGCCAGCTTCGTCTTGTAGCCGACAGCGATCAGCAACACCAGAGCAGTTCCGACCGCGTTCTGGACGAACTGCAGAATGGACATCTCAAATCGAAGCAGAGTCAAGAACATAAAGACGAGCAGAATGCGGCCGCTCAGTTGCAGGTACGTCTTTGGCGTGTTCTCGCCCAAGGACGGCAGACCAGCAAACAGACTGCGGCCTTCAGATTTACTCTCGGCCAGAAGCAGAATCACACCTCCAGTCAAAGCAAGATTCCTGTAACACAGACAGCAGCAATGGTATATTAACACGTGTATGGGTAAATTATTAAAAAAAATCACTCAATGTAGTAGGAGTAGTTTCAGTTTAACAAGACACTGTGTGATAATGAAGATCATAAATGTTGCCATCCTCCTTTCAACTAGTGCTGGACTGGCACTACCAGATTATGAACAGTGGCCGAGTCAATCGTTCAGCGAGTTGGCTTCCATTATATGTATTTAGACCAAGATAATGCAATGTTCAAGTCTTGTCCCTCAGATTCTCTATCTAAACAACCATACTGATATCTACTTGCTGGAATAGACTATCAAGATACATTACATATAAATAGCTCAACAAAGACCATCACGGTTAAACAGTGAATTGCAGTAAGAAACAAACAATTAAATGGCTTCTCTATGTAAGAAATGGCAGAAAATCTTGTCAAATAGTAATTATGTAACATCACAGTATCATCGAAATACACTAGCAGAAGTCAAAGCTAACTTAAATAATTTGTAAGTGCCTTATAGATAATGACAGGCCAAAATAGTGTCAAAAGCTTGGCAACAGCTTATGGCCACTCAAGCCATCATACCTTTACTCACAAGAAAAACTGATTTTAACATAGCTGAAGTTGCAGATTTACCCTCATTGGTAATTTAAGAAACATGCAACTGAAATTAAGAAAATTGTAATTAACTTCATTTACTTTAGGAAGAATTTCAGGTCCCAGAGCACACTGTATGCCACTGACTACAAAGAGAAAGACAAAATGTTAATGTCAGCACTAAGGAAAACATGCAACTATACTGTCATTGATAATAACCGCATACTTAAATATAACACACACAGTAGATAAAAAAATATGCTATGGATTGAAATCCATTACTTACCCCTTGCACGGCAAATATTTTTAGGACTTACTCTAGCCATAAACAAACATATTTTGAAGTTTTGGTCTATTTTACTTCGTCAGAGTAATGTTATCTCATCGACAGAAAAGACAGATTTAAGTGCTAATGTAACACTTGTCTACATATATATATATATATATAAATATATATATATATACACATTCTGAACAATGTCACTAAATTATTTGTAAGTGCTTTATAGATATGAGAGGCCAAGTGTGATGCTTTTGGCATATACAAATCTCATCAAATACATTATGATATGCTGCCAAGATTTCAATAAATAGCTGTTACTAATAAATATAAATAAATATATTACCAATGTGGTACATCCTCAGATATTATTAAGTAACATTTAAATGGTATTTTTTTCAGTTATTATTAAGTAACATTTAAAACAGTTGTATGTAAACCATTGTTTCTATAACATGCACTGAAAGCTTTGCAATGTCTCAATTCTGCACCTATTGCATGTACAGCTTTACTGTAAAATTCGTCTTCATTATTTTTCCTGAGACAGACATGATTATTAAGACAACAGCAATGGGACATAGGGCCATACAAGGTGTTAGGTTCAATCAGGTCAGATGTATCCATACCTGTAGCGCAATGATGAAAAACAGAATTCCGCAGGCGATGCTGACTTGCTTCCGGATAAGAACCAGGACGCAGCCACCAAGCTGACCCACCAGATTCAAGAACACAAAAATGGAGGCAATAATTTGCCCACACTTCCAAGTGACATTCATGTAGTCTCGCTGTTCACCCCACTGCATCCACATTCGAATTCCATCCTCAATGAACGTACCGATGATGCAGAGACGGGCAATGTGGGGCAGAATGTGCTTCCCGTGTCGTAGGGCCTACCAACAGAAAACCACGTAGCCTCAGCATCACTGTGACTGCTTCAGTTTTGAATATATAATATTTAGTGCCTTCCCTCATGCTTACATGTGCAACCAAAATGCAAACTGGAAAGCAATTCAGAATTTATATAGCACATTTACAATGTAGTCATATTAAAAAATGGATGCACAACCAAGGTATCGATTATAATGGCTAATCTGAATTCACTCAGCACCTTGATAATAATGATTAATAATTAATTAATGAAAATAAACTCAATGTGAAATTGATGCAATATGGTTCTGGAGTAGAAATTTTTTCGTATATACTTACAAACGACAATCACCCTGACCCTTTAAGACCCTCACGACGCTTAACCTGACCCGCTGTCTTAGTCCAAACCCACTCCACTGAATGAAAATAAACTCAAAGTAAAACAAGCCCTTGATGACAAATCAGAAAGTTCACTGTACATGTGTGAATCAAAAAGCATATATAGTTCGTTTTAACCAGCATGACAGAATTAAATATTGTGAACACATCCATCCAGCATACTATAAAAGCAACTAAGGAATGAGCAATTAATGCATCATGAGTTTCTGCTAAACTGTAATACCGGTCAAAAACATTACAAATATAAGTTCTAGTATTCATCAATTCCACATATGTAACATCACACAGTTCTACATAATGCAATGATATGTTATGGAATAATTTTCTGTGGCAGAAACTTCGCCCACAACGTAAACGAAACTGCCACTTCTGTGGCAGGAACATATACAACATTTCGCAGGTAAAGACCTATACACATGTGCAACCTTTGCGCATGCACACTACTAAAACACCCAAATTCTTATACTATGCTCTCATGAGGATCGGTTACGGTCAGATTTACCAGGACAGGTTAGGCGTCGTGAGGGTCATAAAGGATCAGGGTTATGGTCGTTTGTAAGCATATGTAAAAAACCTTCTGTCGCAGAAGTAATTTCTCAATTTATTGCGTAGCTGAAGTTTCGGCCGAAGCAACGCGCATGTTATTAATTTTCTATTTGAGACAATCTGTTGCAAATGGGCTATCGCTTCACTGCACATTACGTCCGAATAAGCTGACATTAGTTGTGCATTTATACCTCAAAATTGCATCGAGAATCAGTCTGGTTTTATCTCAAACATCAATTTAAAAGCCTTTGAAACAGATCCTAACTGTGGTGTTAGAGAAATCTATACCATTCAAAAATTTCTTTCCATCGAGCACCTTCTTTCCCCAACAAACATCAATACGCTTAAATATACAGTTGTACAGTCCCCTTAGCAGTGTCTTACCTGGTCGGCGACATCTTCAGCCTTGTTTACAAGGTGATCCTTCTGAGACATCTTTGGCGAAATTTAAGTAAATTGTAAAACAACCGGCTGTGATGCGTCGCACCACCTCGGCCACCGGATACACGACTACATGTGCAAATAACAATCTGGTACCCTGCTACCAGATGGATGTCGTTAGTACGATATCACACGACGCATAATAATAATAATAATAATAATAATAATAATAATAATAATAAAACAGCAGCCTAATACGCATCTATTGCCATTTAAGCACATGAGTGTTAAGCGTAAACTCGAAACTACTAAAGCGCTAATTCAAAGCCATACGCAAACTTGGCAGGAAACTGGCTAACATAACTTAATTATTTAACACATAGCACTTTATAATTTTAATATCCATAACTTTGTCTCAAACAATTCGAAGATAGGCCTATGTAATGTAAATCTTGGAAACTTCCTCAGCGCCCAAAAGGCCACATCAAATAAATCAAATGATTCGGTCACTGGTACTACTATACCAAATTAATGAAAGCAGCAATAGTATTTGGTAGCATGCGCCTTAACCGTCTTTGCGACTATGCAATTACGGTGTTAAATAAGTTATACTCCAATTGAATTTGATCAACGTCACCGCCAAGCGGAAGAAGGACTAGTCAACCAAAAATGAAGAACTTGTCAATCATGTTTGCATTTTACTAACTTTAGGGATGAATTGAAACAGTTCATATAATAAGACTTTTTTAATTACTTGTAGGCCTACTATATATGTTGCTGCACGAAATAATTTATAGTGACAGTATCACTTGTTAAATCAAAATAAACAAGCTGGCTATTTCACTTCTTATGATTAAGTAGTATGTTTTGTTAAATCATGTTTCCCTCTTCTGAAAAGATTTCACTTTTGCACATACGAGGTTTGTGCAGTTGGCCATCGGCATACGTCTGGAATAATATTTGGCTATGGGCGGTGAAGAAATGCAAAGTAATGCAAATGTTGATTGCCTCTGCAGATCTCACTTGCACTTTCAATTCAAGTGCAAGAAAAGATGGTAGAGTCCCAGACTCTACCATTGGTCTTGATGATCTGGGACCACTCTGTATTGGTTTTGGATCACCCGGTCTTAGTCTTGGACCTCTCGGTCTTGGTCTCGAGGTTTTGGTCTCGTGTCCAACACTGGCTGGAATGGATTTACATAGCAATACATACATGATACACCAGACGTCGAAATACAAGGTTGAAACTCGAAATTGATGACGTACTTAATTAAATGGCAGTCGGCCATTCTGGATAAATGTAAAGTCGTCGTTAACATGGCCGCAGAGAAATAAACATCAGCAAATATCTTTTATTATACTTTATTGCAAAATTTACTTTTGTATAAAAGTACAAGACTCATCTAAGTTAAAATGACAAAATAAATTAAGTAAAAAACGCTACTATCTGTGACAAGGTATGACAGCATCTAAATCTTTACGATGTTGCGGCATCTGCGTCAACTTGCCATTTAGCGTACCTCGACATTTATAGAGCGCTATTACAGGTCGTCGTTTAATGTGTTAACATGAAGCACTTAATTTTGTACGACTCCCGTGACAATACATTGTATTTGTAGGTTTTTTGCTGATTTCTTGTAACCGAAGTTTTTTTGATTCACTTAATTTATTTAGATTTCGTGGCATGATTTATTTATTGGTCTATTTATGTTCGCGTAAACTTTTGTAGGACCTTCCTTCTCTTTACTAAAACGAACTAATGATGTCGGACGTTGGATTGAGTTCATCGTCAGTTGCCATGGGAAGAACCTCTGCAGATGATCCTTTTGCAAATTTCTCGTATCATCCTCCAAAACCAGTGGGACGTTTCCGAAACTTTGGCCATAGGAGTCGATACAAGGCTATGTCTATTTCCAGAGAACAGTTGGGTTCTAACAGTAGTCTTGCTACATTATCAGGTATTTACACTAAGTCTCTGAAACAATTAGTTGGGCAGCTTTTGCATTGTAGAAAAACTCTGGCACCTCATTGCAATATCTGCTTGCAGTTACACTTCACTGTTAAAGTTATGTTCATATTAACAATTTTAGTCGTATCTTATTTCCAATGCTTGGAGAACATAGAACATTGGCTGTTGCAGTTGCAGGTTTGGCTAGTTTTCCAAGTGAACACCAAGTCCAAATCACACTCTGTTAGTAGGAAATAGACTTGCATGCATGGCAAAGTTGCAACAAATTATGTAATTCAGGTAGCTGGAATCAGGGATGTGGTCTGGAGACCATGGTCTTGGTCTCGAGACGGTCTCGAGGCCGGAAAACTGCGGTCTTGGTCTTGAATGCATCGGTCTTGGTCTTAAAGGAACGGTCTTGAGATTGGTCTCTGTTTAGGTCAGCGTTCTTGGTCATTTTTATTTTTGGTTATTTTTCGATTATCAGAGACACAGGATGTTTAGGCCATACGCGCTTGTTATCGATTTATGACGTGCTGACCATCTATATATACAAGTTACTGTGGGAAAAATATGCAAGGTTTTGGAACAATCTAATAATTATGTGGTCGGCCACGTGTAGTCACTGTTAACGTATACAATTTCGAGTACAAGTAGGCTCTACACCATTCAAACGGAACGTTAATCTACGTGTTCAGACGTCTTATCTATAACATATTATATGCTGTAAATAATTTATAGTGCGATATTCTCAGGCCGAAGCCTAGGGCTGAACCCGCAAAAGTTCAAGGTGACTGGTAAAACTATTCTTTTCTGGACCATTTTTAAGATTAGTTTTCTTCAGCAATAATATTTATGTTTTAAGCATGTTATTCCGTTTTAGCGTCTTAATAAATTGAATTGTTTATAAAAAAGGAGTCTTGATCTTGGTCTCGGACCCTCGGTCTTGGTCTTGATCTGGGACCACTCTGTCTTGGTTTTGGACCACCCGGTCTTAGTCTTGGACCTCTCGGTCTTGGTCTCGAGGTTTTGGTCTCGTGCCAAACACTGGCTGGAATGGATTTCATTGTCACAATGTTGAGTTCCAAACAAAGTGCCCCTTATAAAATTCTTAGCCATAAGCAAATGTACTTTAATTTGTCTGGCTGATTTAATTTATTTTATAGGATATATTTGTTATGGCAATATATTAATGAAGGATCAGCAGAACAGAGCAAAATATTTGGTTGTACCTCTTTCTGTTGTGCTCCTAGGGTTGCCAATTCTGCATAAACCCCTTCAGGACATATCCCAGTTCCAACTATGATGAATGACAAACCCATGAAGTTTTCCACATTCTGATAGACTTGAAGTTATGAATTTCGAATGATGTTTGAGACTTTCGAGTCCTTAATTGAAAGTCGATTAGTCGAAACACTAATGATTAAATGATTAAATTATGGCTATGAACATTGAGAATTAATATGCTGTATTACCGAATTGATCATGTTGCTTGGATTTGGATAACGTCACGAATCGCATAATCTATTATAATTACTTACCTATTCCTGGATTCTGGGACAAAATAGGCATTGCCAGGGACATGGGATGGCCTGGGTCATTTCCGGGACTGTCATGGCCATTCTGGGACGGTTGGCAACCCTTTCCTTTTCTGTCATACATTAATTTCTTAGCAATTTGTTGGCATTTCTGCACTTATTCTCGCATTGGTGCAGAGAGGCAGAACAGTAATCATGAAGGACTTCACAAGCATGTGATGCTTAGTTGTGTTCTACCTATCCAGATTTATTCGTTATTGCGTGAATTGCTTCTGTGATTGCATTAAGGCTCGAGTCAGAATCTTCTGGATCCATTGAAAATGATGTCGATGCAAGAGGATGCCAGGTCGCGTAAGATCTCCTCCGAAGTCATGAAGCACTGTCTCTACGAATCCGTTCTCTCGCCTTCAAAGCGACGATTCTCCATGAGACCCGGAAACTACTGTGACATGACCGCGTCCGAGTACGGCGACGACCCGTCCGACCCTCACTCGTACGCACGCATGGTCCAGTCGCTTCCCGTGACCCCGGCCCAGAGTCAGACCGTGACACCCCTGCACAGCCCGAAAAGCAGCCGACGATTTCGCGCTTTCTTCTCCTGTGGGATGACGCCGCGAAACGGAACGCCGGAGGAGGACGAGCGGAGCCTGGAAGTGGAAGAAGACAGCTGGAAAGGCCTTCCGAGTCTGTTCAGGCCGAGACCTCGTTACATCCCGGCCAGCGGAAGGGCCGTCGGCATGAATCTTCTAGACGACATGCGGGAGGACATGGAATATGTGAATAACGAAGGTGTGGTGGTGCTTGATACACCACCTAGGGGTCACCAGTACCGGCCAAATATGCCATCCTAAGGTAATCGAAAACTTGACGCGCAAGCCACGAAAGTATTTCGGGACTTCTTTGCAACACTTCTGAGAGCTGTAGATACGTTCACACAAAGTAGATGTAGTGCTTGCTCTAGCGTGTCAGGCCTAGGGTTGGAGAAGTTGATGTGTGTGTATGTTAAGATGTTAAAATTCGTATAAATGTTGTTTGTGTGTTAGGACTTTTCGGGTGTTGAAGACCTCACTTTGTTAGAGAATCCGATGACCTTCACTCTGCAATCCTATATTTTGTAATGTTTGTTACTACAGGGTGTTACTGTCACTTAACGCTGTTGTATTTATGTGTTAAATGGCAATAATGTGCAACTTTTATGACTACTGGACTTGCTTTATTTCTGCTCTCGCTTACTAAACACTCAACGTAAGCAGGTTTACAGTTCAGTTGAACTACTATGGCTAGACTGTTGTCTTTAAGTATTGCTACTAAACTTGTTACTTAGTGTTGCTTGGATTCATTGCCACTAGTTGTAGCTCTGGCATAGTAGTATTTCATTACAGTTGGACATTTACGGTATTACCATTGCAGAACCAGATATTTTTTGGGTAGAGATGAAGCAAAGCAATTTTTGTCAATCATGTCAGGTTGTTGAGTGTGCTCAGAGTCGTCTTTGAAGACCGAGACTGATCGTTAGTGACTTGGTTCTGATAATTACAATATTTTACTAATAGACGAGCACTAATTAGTAATGATCACAAAGTCACAATATATTTCCTTTGCATCATTGGACTCTATAAGTAATCTGTCTCTCTGTAGAATTTCAGTCAATATCTTCCTCTGATCAGGTACGAATTGTAAATTTTTTGTATTACCATTGCAAAAGCAGATCTATATTTGCTTACTTACTTATATTTGGTTAGAGAGGAAGAAAAGCAATTTTTTGTCAATCATGTCAGGTTGTTGGTAAGAGTGAATTTTAGCAAGTAACCGATGATTTATTTTGCCACATTTTCTTACTGTATGCCTGATCATGTTCAGTACTGTGAGAAGCAGTCTTTGAAGACCAAGACTGATTGTTAGTGACTTGGTTCTGATAAATACTATTACTAATAGACAAGCACTAAATAGTAGTGATAGCAAAGTCACAATATATTTCCTTTGCGTCATTGAACTCTATGACTAATCTGTGTCGCTGTGGAATTTCAGTCAATATCTTCCTGTGATCAGATATGAGTGTCATTGTAATGGGTGTGAGGACGTGCTCTTATCAGAGCTGATGGCCTCTGAGGTTTCACAGTTCAGCAGTTCATCAGTGAAGTGAGATTTAAATTCAGGTCAAGGAGATGAGAAACAAACTGCTGTGTTGTGTGAATACTACAGTTATTGAAGAGCCAAACTTTATTGTTGATATCTGTGTTAGTGATGTTTTGCACTGCCAAGTTCAAGAGAAATGAGTGAAATTTAGCTCGGACGTTTAATTAAGGAAGTGCACTTGTGAAGATGTGGCAGCAAGACTATCAGTATTTGCTTTTCATAAAGTACTTGTTTAAACAGAGTTTTGTTTTAACAGTGTTTTGGCAGATGCTTGAACATCTGGTATTTGCATTACCAAACATAGTATACGGAAAAGGTCAAATATTAAAATTGTTTGATAGTTCTGCTATGCACAGACTTGGAAAAGGTGTTGCTTGATTTGGTATAATGGCTCAAACCAGACCTGCTCCTAAGCTTGCATCTTTGCTACTAAATCCTGGAATTGTGTGCAGGAGTTTCATTGCATAATACATTTATTTGGGATGAAGATGGAATATGAAGAGAATGGATTTTGTATCCACAATGGTTCAGAGGTGCAATATCAAGTTGTGTTCTCTGTCATGTTGGGTTGGGATGGTTGCATCATTGCTATTCAAAATGTAGGTCAATTTCTGGCAGTTCCACTGACTTTTCAGGTCATGACCTCTGGTTGGGTATGCCACATGTGGACCTAATGCGGAATTCATAAAGGAAATCGGGTAGAAAATGTTTTGTTCGATGTATGGAAGCTTATTTCCTGTGATAAAATGGTTTGCATGTTTAAACCATTCAGAGTAAATTTATATTAAACATAGCTGGTGTTGTTCGGCAGTTTTAATTTTTTTTAACTTATTGAGATGTTTTCTCAACTTAATGAGATGTTTTCTTAAATTAGTTTACCCTGAAGATTGTACCTGATAGCAATCTTATAATATATGTTAATATTTCTAACTTTGAATTGATTGAATCTTTCATTTTATTTTTAATGATAAGGTGAGAGGGTCTGGTTATTATGCTCATTTTCTGAATTCCTCGATTTTCCCCCGAACTCGGTAAACATGCCAAAAACCAGTTGAAAAGGGATAAGTTTTCTTTATGTATCAGTTCAACTGCTGGTACTAATACTAATGAGCAATGAAGCCTTTTTGTTGGTTAATTCAAGAGTCATCAGCTGATCGCTTTATTAGGAAATCCAGTATGTTCTTTGTCATGATTTCACTGTGTTTAAGTAATTAAAGACTTTTTTATCCTAACGGTAAGCTAATTGTATGCTAGTAGAAATCATGTGGTGTGTTTGTAGAGGTTATCATGCAGCAATTAGGTAGAAATTCTTTTAGATATGCGCATCTCATTATATGCTGTTTACAAAGAAGGACATGACAGCAATTTGTTGATGCATTTCTTGTGGTCTGTTGTAGTTTAAGAAGGATGTTATATCTAGTGTTCTTAAGTAGAAATTCTGTTCTCGGTCATGCTCTACTCTTAGTCTGGTTTAGATTCGATGTTGTTAAAGATTTCCACGCTCTGTCTTGCAAAGAAAAACCAGATAATTAAGTCACGAAGTCAGTATTTCGTAGTATTATGTCAAGTACGGTGTGGACTTGTTTGGGTGTTCCCATTTTACGCACCATTGTGCTCAATGGAAAGTGGTGTTCAATCTCCAACGTTATTCACTCAATATGCCTTATTGGTTAACTCTTTAATGACCAGTGTGTACTAGGCTATGCGGGAAACCAATCCAGCCGTTATAGGGTTAATGCTGCATGCAAGAACTGCAGTACAGTACTAGATATTGACTTTATCAGCATTAGTCCTTGTCTATGCATGGCTTGGTTTACATGCCATATCGTAAAGCATGTCTCTTAAAAAATTTTCATTACTGTTATGGATCTGTGTAATTTTTTCAAAGAAACAATGAACAGGTTTTTGATGTGAGACAGTTTTACTATGAGACTACTGAATGGTTCAGTATTTGAGTTCTACGTAAGTCATGTTCTATTGCTCCAGTGGTGTTCTTAAATTACTTAGATTTTAGGTTGTAATATTTCGTTCAGCCTACTGCCAGAGGAGGAGATTAGCAACGTTTGAAGCAGATCATTGTGATCTGATGATCGAAAGGAGTGACACAAGTGCATGTCTTAAATCGGTTAATATAACAACATTTGTAGTATTGTGATCTAAGGTTGTCACTGTTCAGAACTGTATTGAACAGTTTATGGCACCAGAGTAATAATTATTCGTTCATGTAGTGTCCACCAAAACCAATCTGTTGCAAATGGTCACTGGGTTCAAGTACAGAATACGGCCTATGGAGGTTATGCATCATCTGGGTGATTTCTGGAGGTTTTTATCTGGGTCATTTATATAGGAATTGAACATACCGGTACTTTAAATAAGTGGTTCTTAACCTGGGGTGCAAGTAGGCATTCAGCGTTTTTGTGACTCTGCTTCTTAAATGAATAATATTATTGAGAAGCAGCAAAAACAAAAATCACATTAAATTGATTGGATTTGAATATATGTGTCAAGTACTAGTTAATTAATTAATTAATTTAATAGTTGTGGCTGATAATTTGACTTAGAAAAAGGTTAAGAATCACTGCTTTGAATGACTATGTAATGTGTCTTCTGGAACTTCTTTCACCTCTTACTTGGTTATTTTCTAGATGATGTGCTTACATTGAAAGCATTTATTTGTGTGTGATGTCTCACAAGAATTTCCTGACAGTATTCTTTTGTGGAATCTAGTTGAAATTCTACCAAATGCCAGGCATAGGTGTCTTCAGTATTTCTTTCTGCATAAACACCTGCTGAAATTTTCCAATTGGGCTAATAATTGAAACATGCTCACATTGCTCAGTTTTACGCATCACGGACTGGACTTAGACTGGCTATTGACGGTAACACACACATGTCAAATATAAACTGGTCTGAGGCTAACTATATAGTTATGTGTGTTTGAGTGTCTTTAAAGACACTACTGAAGTTTCCTACTTGCATGTAACACTTACTACACTATGAGTTCATTGAGTGGGAAAAATGAAAAACCTCTTCTGAAATTGTATTCAAAATTAATAACAAGGTGCATCTGTCACGACTTGTTGAAATTTTAATGAAAATTGGGAAGCAATGAATTTTACTTTTTGTTCGATATGTAAAGGTATACACGTAATTTGCGCGCAGAATGTCCTTCGGTTTTGACGTAGACAGCAAAGTGTATTCAGTTTCAATTATTCATTGACAATTCACCTCGCGCTTACATAATACATAATGTATTTCACTGCCATTTTTGAATTTTTTCTGTGGATTTTCTTGCTTTAACTCCCAGGTTTAGTAATCCAATGGATTTAGGTCTGGACTCTTTGGAGGTAAAAGTGTTGAAAGAAAAGTTTCGATCATCAGCAGTTTTATGGTTTCACAGATTTGGTTTCCAAGAACACCGTCCTGGGTCCATAGAGTAATGCATAAGACCCTTGCTTGCAGAGCAGAGGAAGCGAGTTTGATTTCCGCTAGCCACTAAAGAAAATCCTAAGACTAAAGACTTATCGTTCTTTCACTCGACAGTGGCGTTGGTTAAATTAGATGTTAGATGTATAAAGTGATGGCATCTAGCATGGCTGCCAACAGTTAAATTCAACTCCTCTAATAACTTATCATCATATTTTTATACTCTACTTGTAATCATATTACAGTTTGTAAGTTTTTAAATAAAACAAAGATATTATTATTATTAGTATCCTGATAGTGGCTGACTGTGAGATGTAATGAAAACATCAAAACTGTTCAAAATCTTGTGCTGAGTGAAGTGGTCAAACTGCAAACTTACCGCACACAGTGAGAATGGTACTACCCCTGAACTATCTCGTACACCATGTTAGAGCCTATGTGTTAATAGAACGTTTAGGCAGTCTGCACCATTAATCATAATTTAATTTAATCATGTTTAATTAGTGTATCCCTAATGCCTACCAAGTGCAAGTGCACAAACCATTGATAATTAACTGAGTGTTGAGCAAGTGCAAAGCTAATCATTTCCAGGCATGTTCTTCTGGGTTTCAATGGTATCATACAATAGATTGTTTTGACTATCCTATAATACTGCAACAAAAAAATGTTTAATTAGTTTACCAAAGGAAACAAAGAGGAGGTGGAGAGAAAAGCCTCGAGTGCTCAAGTCTCGATCATTCGTTGGCCTTTGTGAGTTCACATTAATAACATTCGATGACAGTACAGATGTTAATATTGTTAACAAGTTAAGATTTGGTGTCAAAAACGGTTAAAAACATGCACCAACACATTAATAATCCAAGGTCCTTTGTGACAATTTCATTTACTGAATATTTTTTAAATTACTTTTTAATGGCATTCAAACTCACACAGGTGCAGCATAATTACAAGTGTAGTATTACAGGAATTGAATTTAACTGTGTAGCTGTCATGAAAGGTGCCTATCACGTCATACATATTATTTAACCAATGCTGCAACATAGCAAATGGTTTTGTAAAATTTTGGCAAAAAAATTTCATTGCGGTTTTACCCCTTTGCTGAACACCATTTGTCATGTAATGCTGTTCATAAATGATGTCATATTCAATGGGACCATCCAAGATTTCAAAATTCATTAGCCATTACAATGAGGGTTAAAATCAGATTCAATTCCTCACATTCATGTATATGTCATAGTTATATAAATAACAGTTGCAGGGTGTTTATTTTGCCACTTGCATTGTATAATACATAGTTATATAATGCATGATGTAGTTATGTGTAGATAACCATTCATGCACCTGTGTAAATATTTATAAATATATACTGAAAGACATATTTCTGTATATAAATCTTTTTTATTCACCAAATACGGTAGCACAGTAACTATAAAAAAATAAAACGACCAGATACAGCATTCTCCGGGGCAGTACATCTGCCTGTACAATATGAAATCAAAAATATAACAGTCCAAGTTTCATAAAATACCACTTATATACTCTGTGCATAGGAGATCACACACAAAAATGTACCACAGTGTTCCCTATATTTGGGTCTCTGTGTGAGACTGGGAGCATCAAGGTTGTGCTTATTGACATCCAGAAGTCCTTGACGTTAGGTTCCTGTGTAAAATATAGGTTGTCTTCAACACTGCAGTGGCTGACCCTGAATATCTAACAGATGGCATTGCTGTGGGTGTAGTTTAAGGTATTCAGTTCTCTGTTACAATTCAATTCCGTACAGCAAGAATGCTTTGCATTGCATACTTATAAGATTCAGTAATACTGGCTGAGTGACTCTACAACATTTGCTATAAAAAAAGTTGACAAGATTTGCAAAATGTGACTCTCATTTCATGCACACCAACTTTAAATGATTTGGCAGAAACAAGAACACAAACCGAAATATGTAAGTTTTTCAACATTGTTAATTTGAATACAATACAGATGTATTGTATTCAATATGTTTTTTTTACATTTAATTTCATGTCAATACCACAAATTTTGACCAAGATATGCCAACAGTAAAATCAGATCATAGGCATACACACTGCATCCCCAAAAATGTGATGTGCCAGATGTAAATACAGACTTTATGGCCTTGTGGTAACAAAGTACATGTAATATAATTAACATGACTACTAAAAGGAATCTGAATAAACGTAAACCTTGCCCCAGTACTCCTAGTGGTGTCATTGCGATAACTTGAGTTTATACAAGTGGAACTCCTCCGTTAGGTTGAACCTAATTTTTTAACGTAGCTATTACCCTGTGAAGGTCACTGACCACCTCAAGGGGGCAGCATTTTTCATGTAACTCATCACAGAAGATTAAAGTGCTACTAACAGTCAGTTTTTTATGCCTAAGGGATTTACTTGTATTGTATTGGTATTTCTGCAAGATATTAAAAAACCTGATGCATCAAGTTTGAGCATGTTTAAGCTACAAGGCAACTTTTGACATTTTGAAGACCACATAATGTCTGTCCGAGTGTTTGAAGGTATCGCATGGTGGATTTACCATGACGCGGTCTTGTGCACTGCACCATTTCTGCTTTTAACATTTTTTATTATATTTAGTTTTCTCTTGTGTAAAATCTTTTGCGCTCAGAAACTAGTTTCAGTATTCAAATTTGTCAGGTTTTATTTGGCGTACAAACCGATTGCTCACAGTTGATCCTATATGCCTTGTATTTTATGTGATGAAAGTGGGCATCGTGATATTTTGTTTGAATAAAAACAGGATTGCAGTACTAGTGAGAGCTTGTGGAGGGCAGTGAAAAGCCTCACTCGTTTGGTCAATGAATTATGAACATGATGCATATATGCATCTTTTCTCTTTTCTTTTTGGTTAAGTACTGAAGGTATAAAATTGTTGTACAACTTAATAAACTAAAAAAAATTTAAGTTTTACAACACTGCATTTAATGCAGTGTTATTTTACCAGGTGTAAAAGCATTTGTGGCTTGATAACTGTTTCCCTTAGTTGCCTGCAGTGGAGCAATCTTTGAACTGAATGAGCAAAGGTGACCACCCCATATAACTGTACCAGTAATCCTGAACATCAAGCAATGCTCTGTGGAGCTGGCAACTGGGTAACCATAGTCTCAAAAAACAGTCTTTGTATTGTGTAAACACAAAGTTATGACTAACTATTGTGTGATTTTATGCAAATGGTTGTGTGTGATGTTGTGTGTTTAGTAAACTGAAGAACACGCCAAGGTTTAACATGTATATTACATTAATTAATTACAGGTCTTCAAGTTGTGCACAACGATGTCATGCACGTTAAATAGATGATCAACACAGAAAGTTGCTGTACATAAAGAAGTTCATTCAAAAATAAATCTTCATCCACAGTGCATATTCATTTTTACTTTCTAAACTTAGCATAACATATTGAATTTATCCCGTAGTTGTCCATGGATCCAATTTCATGACCCGACCCATCCAAAATGGGCCCGACCCAACTTCCGAAGTAAAATATCTGACCTTTAGTTATAATTCTAAAAACATCGTTTATCATTTAATTCTAATGTGATAAAAACACAACACAGTCAGACCTTAGGAATGGGGACTCTTATATAGGAGTGAGGACTCTAAACAGCAAATATAGTTGCAAGGAATGGGACACAATGCAGTAAAATAATTCTGCAAGATAGCCTTGTGGAGGGAAGGGATAAAAATCAAATATGATTGTCTAATTATGACCTCCACAATATGGAATATGAAAATCAGAACTTTAAGCCCCATCATGACTATATTCCTGCTTAATCAATTTTACGTAGAATTCAAACTGTTTAAAATGCAAGTGTTGTTAGTATTTATTTCTTCATAACAGTTAAAAAATGTAAGCAGTTAAATTTGATGCTTAATAAAAATAGATAGCCCATGGTAAAATCAATGTATTATAGTTGTCTTTGGCTATTTAACTTTTGCAATGGGGGCCGGGGGGTTGAGCTCAAATGTATGTATACCCATGGGGAGGGTCCACGAAATGCATGCGATGCAACAGGGGGAGGTGTCCGAAAATCCGATTTTTGTGTGTGTAATATATGGATGGGCCCCAACTGGAAAGTCTTACCGTCATTGTTTTTAAAATTCTCTAAAATAACTGATTCTTCCAGTTGTTTTTGATATACAAATTGATTGTTAGTATTTGCAAGGATGATTTTAGATGTTGCACAATTCAGAGAATGGCTGGACGATATCAAGGAAGGGTGTAACGAGGAAATACACGTTTTTAGCAGCTGAGCACAGTACCGAGCAGAATGGAAGAAAATTGTCAAAAAAACATTTGAAACCTATGGGAGATGACCTCATGGAGCAATGGATGGATAGATGGACCCACATAGCGTTGTTTACCTTGCTTCTAGTTAAGAATTAATGTTATAATTTACTTAGGTGGTCTTACTTAGCGGGACTATTGATTGTCCTTTCCGGGTCCCCTGTTGTTGCTGATTGATGAAAAAGTATTTTTGCTTTTTGTTCAATGGCTTTCAATCCTCAATCCCTTCTCGAAGAACTTCAACAGATTTGTTAAGCATGAACAGCTTCTGGGTAATTCATGCTGACAGCCTTTATAATATTATGCTCCTTCAAATGTTCCACTATGTTATCCTTAATGATTCTATCCATTACCTTGAACTGGTTAAACTGACTGGTCTGTAGTTACCTGGGTCATATCTAGGTATCTGATCTGACAATTCAAGACCACACAATCATATTGGTTGGCCTTAATATGTTTGTAGAGTAGATTCAATGAAAACAGGAGCTGATCATAAATTGCATGGAAGCCTCTTACAGAAAGAGGGACTGACACTTCCATGATGTAATGTAACATTACGAAGCAAAAAAATCCGCCTGTTTAGTAATATTTAAAGTATAAGCATACACCTGAATGTTCCTAAAATTCAAATTTTTTATTGTCTATGTTCAGGTCCACCCAAACAGTTCCAATCATCTTACAGGAATTATCTGTCCACTGAAATGAAGTGAAAGTACAAAGGAGAGACACAAGAAGAAACAATTGACCTGGATGCAGAAATTATAGAAAATTAGACGTCATTGGGCAATTTTCTCGTTTCATTTTGGATCAGTACATCAGGTATAGAATTGCTGTACAACAGTGTTATTTTACCAGATGTAAAACTTGCGACATCATAAAGCTGTCCCTTAGTTAGTCATTGCTGCCGGCTAAAAGTCTAGCATAAGCATTTATATGACTGAATGTCTATTAATTAGTTGGACCCTACCTCTATTTTGGCATTTCTTGTTAGTTTATAATTACTATACCCATTTGAGCATTTGTATATCAACTGAACTGTTTAAGAACTGTTCAAAGGCCAGCTGTGATGAATGTCATTCTGTTCAAAAAATGTCCATTTTTAATGGAAAGGCAAGGATTGCAGGTACTGTCTACATTTTAGGTAAAGAGTGACATGGGGACACAAATATATTTGCCAATCCTATTTCAGTGGCCTATTGAATCCCATCAGGTTTATCCATATCCAAATTAGCTGTTCCCATCTCCATACCAAAAATGCAGACTAACATGTACATTAAACCGTTCTGTTTTTAACCTAGCATTTCTATAATCAGAATACTTAGAAGTTGAAAAGATGTAGAATTTGTGACATAATATTGTGTGCAGAGCATTGCAGACTTGATTTAGTTTAATAAATGATTCACTGCATAAGGGAACAAAATTATAATCGTTACTGCAGTAATTACTGTGCCTGTATTTTCTACCATCCCCATGATATACCGCTGCCACTTCTGCAATATTACCGCAGAACTTTCCGTGGTTCCTGCTTTCTTTATTATTGTGTTACTCTCTAATTATATAATTTGAAGCTGCTCCACATGAACAAGGTGGTGCAATGCAATTACCCAATCGACCTGCCAAAATGTTGCTGCTAATAAGACAAAGATCCAGACATTCAATACAATACATTGTATTGAATTGGTGTGTAAAGTACTTGAATGATCTAATTCCTACAAACTAGAATCACAAAGCATTTGTATTTTATATAAAAAAACATATTTGAATTTAAATTCATGCAGAACTTTGTCCTGATGGAAAGAAGTCAAAAATCATACAAACACTCCAACCATACAGGAACACCCCTAACCATACAGGATTTTTTTAAGATTCAAAAGATACAAACTAGATGCTTAGACATGTTCATACCACCACCTCAATCATTGCCAAATTAATATTACATTACATGACGCAAATCAATATTTTAAAAGTCACACTAAAAAGTTCAACAGTTTCTCGAGGAACAGCAGAGCGATGTTTATCATGCAACGAATTCATTTACAACGGACAATTAACTCGAACAATTGCCAAATCAGTTATCAACATTTTCATCACTGTCATCCGTTTCATTGTCTTTTTGATACTGAACGAAGCGTCGATTTGGGTTGCACACAGCATCGATTTCCGCCTCACTTAAACCGGAGTCTTCGTCGTCGCTGTTCGGAGGTAGCATATCCTGTGGAATCATTTCATTTGACTCAGACTTTGGATTCGAAGGAAACTGGGCTGGCCTATAAATCAACAGTTTATTCTGAAATCAAGGTTAACAAGGAATGCACTAGCTTACCGTAATCTACCACGGCTGCATCCACCAAAGTCTGCTTATGAAGAGCAGTCCTTTAAGCTAGCCTAAGGGGCAGCCACAGATTTGACGTATTAGCGACTTCAGTTTCTTAGCCTTGGCATATGAGGGTGGGTAGCAAGTCCCCTCCCTTTCCACCAACAGTGTAACATCAGTTTAAGTGTAATAGCCAAGTTGGCTTGGGGTGCAAATGAACCAAAAATCTGTAATAAAATTTCTGTCCTGGCAGGGATTTGGACACCTGACCTTTCAATTGACAGTCAAGCATACTAACTATTGTCGAGCACCCCTTGACCTCATAAAGCAGCACACAAATAGCTTGCTACTGACAGAGCTATATAATGCACTGATGTAATAACATTAGTTAATGCTATCAACATCAAACTGCTTCTACATTGATATATATAAGATTAAAATAAGTCCTGGATTAACAAGCCCTCTCTCTCGCCTTGCCAGTTTCAGAGAAGCCTCGAGACTTTCATGTTCCCTAGCCCAGGTACAGTCGCCCATTGACAGCGCTGCTGATTTGAGCGGCAACATTCGATTACAATACAGATGTTATTATTGTTAACAAGTTCAGATTTGGCGTCAAAAACGGTTAACAACATGCACCAACCATAGACCCTGCTGTTGAATGTAATCTATATGTGGTTTCATCAGAATGTGTGATATTTCTCCTTTCACTTTCACTCCCTCTTTGATTTGCTCTACCATGACAAAGTCACCTGTAAACATCAAAACATTGTAATGCACACCTACCAATTAAAATCAGCTTATTTATCACACAACAACGTTGTTTATAGATAATGGACAGTGGGCACACTGTTTGCATTGACAATGAATTGAGTATTTGAATATTACTCAGACTGCTATTAAGAAGGTTTCATGTACTGGATGAATAACATGTAGGGATGAAGCAAAACATTGTTGGTTATTGCCAAACTAAAATGACTCTAACGAGGAAAAACAACTGCAAAGTGCTACATTCTTGAAATGGGTAAATGAAAGGAAAGTACAGTAATTCAACCATGAAACAAAAAGAGATCAGTTTAGCAATAGGGTTTCTGATTAAGCACAGAGACCAGCACAGTTCACACAAAGACAGAACATATCAATCTGTTGCTGTCATTCAGGAATGTGTATCAGCTACAGACATTGGCCAAGAAATCACAACATTGATACACTAAGAAAAGACTGTGCTTGACAGGAGGAAACCGTGCGGTGATTCAGATGTCCCAAACAGATTGAACTTTCGCAGAGGTGGCGATCTTGTCTGACAGGCGGAAGGGGACACCCAATGAGAGTGGTAGAAATTGTGGGGGGACAAGCATATAATGTGTCCCCTCTTTGTAAAAGGTGGGGAGAACTTGTACCCCTCAACCCCCCACCAGATTGCCACAATATTGACAATCAATAGTTTCAGTCAACTCATCGGCAGATTCTGACTGCCAAAAACCTCCAAAAGAGAATACAAATTGATAAAATGATGCATCATCTCAGAATAAATATGCAATTGGCACCATTGGGTGATGAACCAATGGACTTAATTGATTAAATTTATCCTTAAGCTCACTTAAGTAAACAATTCTAACAGTGTATGCATTTATTTCTAAAGGAACCAATATGACAAAAATGCAGTTCTAAATGCTAACATGAGCAACAGTTAAAAAGAATAGTTATCTAGAATTTTAAAAACACACTAGTAGATGTTTATATAAAATAATCTGGGGATAAATTGAGAGTTGTCTTTGGATTGAAAAAAATGGTTTTGAGTTATAGGTCTCAACTGGTGAATGGAGAAGTGATTGAGTGGAGGTAGGAGACAGTGGAGGAGATGTTTATGGTTGTGTAAAATGGAGAAAAGGAGTTTGGCATCTGATGTCAAACCTAAAACATAGTCATAATATTCAAAAGGGAAATTAATCTTTGAAGCGATCAAATAATCAAATATATCTAAAAACAGTGGCCACAATGTTCAGCAACCAATATCAATATAACAACCTCTGTAGATGAGGAATAGGCCTACCTCGCTTGATCCAAACCAATTTTCTAAATTTAGTAGGCATACTAGCTAGAAAGGTCTCTCCAGTAGCAGCTTCTACCTCGTGTAAGTTATTGCCTTTCGGTGCTATGACCTGAAGGAAAGAGAAATAAAACAAATAGATAATAGATATAATAATAGATAATAGATAAAAATAGATAATAGATATTTTCTTATATAATTATGCCAGGATTGGATTCAGTTGACAATATTCTTAGATGACAAAATAATTTTAGATGACTGCAAATCATGTAGATTTTAAAGCATTCTTACTTAGCAGTAACAAATGAAAACTGTACAAAACACATCAATTTCAAACACTTGCATTGTTTCCTTTAACAATTACCATAAATTGGTGATCAGCAATACAGTTAAACAACTTAAATTGATAATATTTTTCAAAATGTCAATGGGATCAAAATTCTCTTACTACACGTTGTAAATTCAAGACTTGCTTAACCACCTTCTTTGGGAGTCCTATCACAAACTACCTTGGACCAGATCCCATTAATTACAATGAGGTCATTATCCAAATATTGAGATCCCTATTCGAACAAATGTAACACAAACGTGTTCTAGCAAATCAAAATATAACAAGACTCCTGTGCATCATCTGCTTAAGCTTATGCAAAGTCATAACTAAGCACGTGGCATTGTAACCTTGGTTGCCTATGAAACATTTACAATATGTAAACTTGTGTCTTCAAAGTATCAAATTGAAAACTAACTCTAACGATCTGGTGGTCATCATCTGGCAAGGCAAACTCCTCCAGAACCTCTCTAGTTACAAACTGGTGTTTTTTAGTAATTGACATTCTAATTCTGTAAGCAAAAGACATTGACTAAACAATTTAATTCAGTCTCAATCATAAGATTTCAAAATTCACCGAAAAACATTGTGATCTATAGTTTCCAATAATCTCCGCATAATTGGACAATTTTTTTATATGTAGCCACAACAAACAGTTTGCTCAAGGCAAAAAGATAAAAATACTGATTATAAAACTAAAGGCTACAAAGGGAGTCCCAAAGGGATAGAAATTGCCAATCGTTTCAAACAGAGTGCTGAGAAGGCACAGGACTAAGATGTACACAATTTGCAATCGTAATGCAATCGAACATTTGTATAGCGCCATTTAAAATCAGCAGCACTCTCAACGGGCTCTGTTCTTGGGCCAGAGAACAGGAGAGTCCTAAGGCATATCTTGAACTGAAAAGATATAAGGGCTAGTACTTACAGGTGCAAGGACTGTGGAAGACAGTTCCAAGCTGAAGAACCAACATATGCTAAGCTCCTATATTCAGCCAAAGCAAAGCACATGCATATCAACAACCAGAAGGCCACGAGGTAAGATTGCAAGGAACCCTTACAGGTAAAGAGGACATCAGAGTCCAGAAAATCCTTAGGTAAGTCGGAGCAACTCTAACTAAGCAGTTACGGGTACAGGCCAGGATTTACTAAGCTGCTCCAAATCTCACAACACCTTACCTGGTGATACCTAGCACCAAAAATATTAAAAGGCGCCTATGCTCGAAGATATATAAGGAAATAATAAATATTCATAAAGTTCTATAATGTGAATATCCAGTTGCCCATACGAGAAATGGGTTTAACTGTACATGCTGTTCAATAGAGAGCCATTGAAGTGAGTCCCGAATAAAGCCTCAGCATGTTGGAATGCCACCTATGAGACAAGCAGCAGCATTAATAATAGACAGAAGTTTAAGAGGATTGAAGCGAGATAGGCCAATGTATACAGCATTCCTAAAGTTAATCCTAGTGCAGTCAAATTAAACTCCAAACTTTAGAAACAGGGCACCAACTTATTCACCAGCCCTGCGTTAAGTCGGGATCAATCCGAATCATCGAAACCCGAAGCCTCAAAAACACTGAAAAGGCCAAAAAGCCCGATACCTCGAAAACAGCAGTGTACTATTAGAAACGCTAAGCTGTCTCAAAATAACGCAATTCACTTATCAATCCAGCTTCTGCGTGAATTCTTTTAATCGATCCAGCTTCCATTTAAGCAATATCTTGTTCATTAATCCAGATTCGTTTTCGGGGATACGGCGGAAATCAGTTTCGGGGATTCAGATTTCGGCGATTCGCTACGCACCCCTTAAGTCTGAGGGGTTTCCAAAGAATAGATCCATGTCCGCTGTCCGGTTACCAGAGGGTTCAGAAAAAAACAGCAGGAGGCACGACATCTATTAGGACTGATCTTGGATTTGACCGGATTTCTGATTTGCTGTGGTGCGCCGTCGGTTGATGCCATGTGCATTATTCAGGCGGCGCTATAGAAGTCTTTTAGTAATAGTCATCTGCTCAGGAGGCGGGTGTTAACTGGAAAGTTAGTTTATTTAAGCCGAATGAAGACTCGGCAACATTCAGCTCACTAACCTCAAGAAACAATTAATTCCACGAGCCTAAAATAATTTATATTTTACACTGAGCAAAATACTTCTATCAAATCTACCCAACTTTAAGCTCCATGTGCAACCAGCATCAAACGCATCAACTTGTGCGCTTACTTCAAGTTCTTTAAAGGAGAGTTTCTAAAAACATAGATCCAGCGCATTTCTTGCATTAAGCAAACTACAAGCTCATACTGGCAAATAAATTGAAATAACAGCGTTCTCCAAACGTTTTTAGAAGAGCATCGGATTGACAACGGTAACTGTTCGCCGTTATAGGGCTATTGCAACAAGCTGCCGTAGCAATGTGGATATATATGACCAGAAAATGACGACCGCGCCATTTAGCAACTCGTGATTATTATAAACTTCTGCTAGGCCTACTAATTATTAGTAATTAGGATGAATTGTTTTAATTATTTATACATTAATGGCATTCGTTAAATAAATAAAAGATATGGATAAATTTTTTATGTGAAGACATAAACTGAAGATATAAATGAAACAAAGATACACTACAGATAGTCGAAAACTGAAATAAATTTATGATTTGAACAAGCACTTATTTTCAGAACGGAATTAAATGACCACACTGTATAAGTGGGCCAATGTTAGTTACGAGACAGAACCGTTAAGTCAGCAATTTTATTCAAGTCTTTATGATGCCATAATAAGCAATCTGGCTATTTTGAGCAGTACTTCTTATTCTGAAGTCACATGCGTATCATATAATAAAATGCGCTACATTATCTTGAACGTCTAGTGCGCATGTCCGGTAACTATAAGCAACGCTTCGTAGACAGGTGGTTGTCAACACCGACATCAGATAATAATTAGCGAGAATTGAACAGATTCAGGCAACGATGGAGTCGAAAAGTTTGCATCTGAGCATCGATGCCGTTGGCAGCAGTGGATTCATTCTCAGCCCAGAACAAAAGGCTGCCCTTCAGACGTCTCTCGTCCTTCTGCAGAATAACCAGAAGTTTGAAAACGTTATCTTCTGGGGCAAAGTAATCGGAGGCCGCGAAGACTATTACATCGCTCAGGGTATCACCAAGGACTACTTGTCGGAGAAGCGAACGCTTTACAGGTAATTTAAAAATCTTTTCCAGGAGTAAGAGTTTCATACTGGAAATCCCTTAACCAGCTAACTGTAATTGTTGACAAACTGTGTGTCTGTAGTATATCTAGTAAGCAAGTTACAGTGGACTTAGAGCAAGCATGTATCGTCAAACTTGTGGCAATGGTGGATCAGCTACGGCCAAACCTTCCTGCTATGGCAATATAACTGGTCCACTGTTGCCAGCACATCCCAGGTGCTGTCCATCGGTCGTGTATGTTGTGGTACAATATATTTTATTGAGTGGCTAGTTTGTTGCGTTGTGTTTATTAAAGATTTAATACATGATACAAGGGTGATTTATTCAGGTAAGAGATATATAGTACATTTTTAGAGTAAATTGTTTTGTCTTAACTGGGACTCATTTATTTTATCAAGCGTTTTTGAATGAATATACTTTGTGTAGTGCCTCAAATATTAAGTGAAATCAGTTCAGTGCTTAGAATATTGGATGAGCTTCTTCCAGATTCATAGCTGGAAAACAATTTAATGAGGCCTGGTTTTGGTGGCTTCCGTTGAACATGGTCATATTTATATACATCTTAGTTGTAGTTTTTAATAACAATACAGCAAATATTTTGAGGGTTTGAACTCATAAATCGCCCCCTAAATGGCTTCATCATTTGAAGTGTAAAATTATTTCATATATAGAAGCAGTTATCTTATATGCAGACTTAACTATCCTGTGTTGTGTAAACATTTATTACAGCAAGGACTGCGTTCACTGGGGTATTCTTCCACTACCAACGCCAGAAACAAAGCAGAAATCAAAGCAGATAACTGGCTATTTCACAGGAGATCCTTCCTTCGAATTTGAACAGAAACTGATCAAGAAAGTTGGAGACGGAGATGAGGAAACAGAAGAAGTGGTACCTATTACCTCAGTTACTCCCTGTGCCATAAACCGTTTGTGCAAGCCTGAGTCATAAATTTATGTAATTAATGAATACCCGATCAACAGATACTGAAGGATAGAACTGAGAAATGCTGTTTTTAAGAACTGACAGAATTAATTTTCACATTATATCATGATATTGTGTGATTCATCATATCCAGTTATTGCTATTATCTAAGTTTAGATAGCTCCACTTTATAAGGCTAGTTATTGGTTGCTTCTCTAGAAAGATCTTTTGCTTACACTTCAGTAAAATTTGGAAAGGCTATAAAGTGATGGTTGGGAGCCTTTGACAATTCAAACAATATGGCAGAATTCATATAGGCAATACATTTATATGGTTTCCACAGCACTTGCTAAAGCGTCTACATATCTTCTGCATGGTCTTCTGTTTGTCAGATAACTTTAAAGGAGGAAGACCGGCTGGCTGCAGTAATCAGTGAAATTGATCATGATGTTGCAATTGTGCCAAGAGGGGCATTTGTTAGATCACCAACTGGCGAGATTTACCAGAACCGATCATTCGATGGTAAATGTTTTTCTTACCCAGTCATAATGCTGCCTATTCATGAGTATAACCCTACCCTCTATTGCATAACATTTATTCCCTCTCCTCATCACTCAATTCCATGTTGATGTCACAGGAAAGTAGCACATTTCATTTGAGAATCATTGTTAAAATGCAAATTTATGTAATACTAGACTGCAATGAAATTCTTAAAAAATGAATTCATCCTTGGGCTCAAGTTTAATGTTTGTCATCATCAAAATTGCTTCTCATATAAATACAGAGTCTTTAAATATATAAAAAATCTATGTATTTTACATTGTATAATATACAGTGTTATATTACCAATACCATTTAACCAATAGCCGATATAAGCTGCTGACAATCTGATCAAATTTGCACAGCAACTACTTTGCTTGCCATAAATAATTCTTTGTTTTCTATGTTTGCTAAACCACTGTAGCAACTTGTTTAGTAATTGAAATATAATTAACTAACATTGTTGGGAAACAATTTGTTTTGGATCAGTCTGTCACAATCAGGAAATTGCCTTCAAAAATAAATATAGGTGTTGTAGAATAGAAATGGGCAAAACTCAATTTATTGTGTAAATTTTGGTTTTGTTGGATTCAATGGATAGTCTTCCATACAACTGTAGGCTGTATCATCGGACATTCCATCCGCCGTGCTGGAGAAGCTTCTTCAAATTTGATGTCTCTATCAATAAACCCATCATAAAATCGGACCGAATTTTACGCTTATGTTTCAGGTCTAGCTTTGTCTGAAGCCAGCCAACTGTACAACTTCCTACACTTTCGTAAAGCTGAGAAGTTGCTTGGGAAGACGCTACTACAGAGGTCGAACTTAGACAAGTCTATTGACTTCATGGACACCATTGAAGAAGACGTTCCAAAAGGTAACATAGCAAAGGCAAAGCTGTGTAGCTTAACCTTAGCCGATATGAGCTGCTGACAATCTGATCAAATTTGTGCAGCAACTACTTTGCTTGCCATAAATAATTCTTTGTTTTCTAAGTTTGCTAAACCACTGTAGCAACTTGTTTAGTAATTGAAATATAATTAACTAACATTGTTGGGAAACAATTTGTTTTAGATCAGTCTGTCACAATCAGGAAATTACCTTCAAAAATAAATATAGGTGTTGTAGAATAGAAATGGGCAAAACTCAATTTATCATGTAAATTTTGGTTTTGTTGGATTCAATGGATAGTCTTCCATACAACTGTAGGCTGTATCATCGGACATTCCATCCGCCGTGCTGGAGAAGCTTCTTCAAATTTGATGTCCCTATCAATGCTAGTCGAGAATCTGTTGGTTAGGTCAGCGTGTGTGCGCCAGCGACTCTTCTAGTAATATACGGCAAATGTCTTTTATCTAACAAAGTAGCCTACTTTACTTAAAATGACACCGAAAGAGTGCCTCTGAATAGCTGGTTCTGTGAGAGGTGCTATATAAATTCTCAGATACGATTGATGAACTGTTTTAGTAATGCGTCCTTTGAGTAAGACTGTTTTCTGAAGGCATGCTATAAATGTTAGTTATATTGTATTGTAATATAAATGCTTTTAGTTTTTTAGTGTAATGTTTATGACTGCATATTGTGTACAATAAAACTTCAACAGAACGTTGAATTTACTCTGTAGGATGCTGGAGTCTGCAGATGGAGCGTGGTGGTGGGCTGGTGACACTGAGGAGCCTTCTCTGGTTGGGATACGTCTTCTACCATGTGCCGGGCACCAGACAATATGGATCCGTGTATTTCGGAAGAGGAGACAAAAACATCGACCTGCCATTCATGCTTTCTTAATTTCTTAGCAATTCTCTTTCCATGTAACAACTGCAACAGTTTGATAAGATACAAGTAATTCCAATTCCACAATGTCAATCTCTTTGTCACCTTGCTTTAAAAATAACTGCCACGTGTAAAATAAACAATCTAAGCAAACTAACTATTTTTAAAATTCCACATCTGACCTTTTTAAGGATGGAGCAGACAATAATTTTTGTGTCTATAAAATGGCTGTTGCATTGATTGTATTTCAAAACCTGTCGAGCTCTCTATAGAATCAACTGCAGCTTAAAGCTTGCTTAACTCTCTATGAAATGAACTTCTACAATTATAATTATCATACACACTTACTAATTCACTGGATGTTTCAAAAAGGTGTAGCTGCAAAATTATCTATCTTACAATTCTATCATACCAAATGACTGCACTAACAATTGGCCCAGTTACAAGAGTTATATGTATATATATATATATATATATATATATAGCAATTACATTGGATCCACTCTGTCCCTGCTCTGAACCTGGCAGTGAACATGACTGAATGCTTTACTATTCATTTCTTTAAAAAGTTATAAATGAATATAAAACACCAATTGGCCTCAAAAACCTTAGTTTATTGGATACTTCTGTAATATTTTGCATTTTTGATTGTTGTGAAGAATAACATCCTTCATTTTGCATATAATCAAATTGCACAAGTTTGTGAATTTCAAATCAACTGGAACCTAATAGGCTGATTTTCTATTCAATGATGTTGATGCATTGAGATGAATAACTTAAATTATGTAAAGTATGCTACTAAAATAAGCAGGTAATGTAGCTGGGAAACAAAACTGTGCAGTTGATCATGTACTGTTTTATGGTTGCTAGGGTGTAAACTTTGGTGGTCGTAGTTGCTTCCCATCCACTTGTTCTCCAGTGTCTCGATATCAGATCGCAAAATTCAATTCTCCCTCTCACTGCAGAAGAAAGCACGGATTCTTAAGTAAAATTTCATTTCTAAAGCCTATGGCAAATACAAGTATCTAATTCGAAATGACTAGAATATTATCATATGACCATATAATAATTTTCTCCCCAAGCCAATTATTAAGTAACAGTAAAGTATCAAACTTCTAATCTAATGTTGAAATTTGATAAACAATGATCAATCCATCTAAATTATCAATCAGTCAATCAATGCAATTTATACAGCGCCTCTTCAAGATAACTAAATTATGATGATGAAATTCTATGATTTCTTCATATGTCTAATACACCAAGAGTTAAGACACAACAGATCAACCAGTATGTATGTATGTATTAGGGTATTTAAAGAGTTTAAGGACATCATATGGCTACCACAGTCCTTGACTTCGGCCTCTCCTCCCTTATCCACGTTCAGTTTGTCAGCACACAAAAACGCCAGAGGTGGAGCTCAAGCACAGTGATATTATATAAAGGGAAGGATCTACAAATGTTTCAACAATGTAACACAGTGTTTCTCAGTGGTTTCACCAGTATTTTTCAAGCACCACAAAGTCTCCAAGTGGAAGCATAGTGCCAGGCCCACCGAGATCAGGAGGACAGCTGGGGGAAAACGCTCAAAGTCCCGGCAACTAACTTATGAAAAAATATATAGGGTGACTCGATAGGTCGAGAACGATTTTGAATGCAGACAAATATATGTTATACACAATATAATATGGAAAGTTGTATACTGGAGGATAGGTTGTTCAAATGAGAATGTTAGGGGGAAAAATTAGATCACTAGCTCACTTATTAAAATTGTAATGCCAATATCCGTGACGTCATCAAATTCGTGCCAAGCAAACGTCCAGTTACGCCGAAAACAATATTATACGACCATCACTGTTAATCCACACATAATTAATTAATACAAATTATCATTTAGTATTTAATAATGTTTCCTTTACTCTTTATTACAGCCTCAAGTCGATTAGGCATCGAGCCGATTAGATTTTTCAGAGTTGTCAGAGATATGGATGTCCATGCCTTACAAAGCCGACGTTTTAAGGTGTTCAATGTCTGGGGTTCGGGATCGGCATAAACAGTTGCCGCCATAATACTCCAAACATTTTCTATTGGTGACAAATCCGGCGAATTAGGTGACCAGTCCCCCGGTGAGATGTATCCAGTGATATTTTTGTTCAACCATTCGACTGAGGCTTTTGATGTGTGTGCACGTGCACCGTCTTGTTGAAATAATCCTTTACCGTTATTATGAAACATTTATGTGGCTGTTAACTGAGCGCAGACTGCAGTTCGCTGGAATGCGGGTTTGACCTCTTTCTCCAGTATCTCATTAATGTAATAACTCGAAGTGACTGAAGTTTTATTTGGAATGATATGAAGTTTTGTTAATCCAAGAGATGTCATGCCTCCCCACACCAGAACTGAGGGACTGAACTTCACCTGTGGAGCGCACGGAACAGAACTTTCTTGTGATCCCCACACAACGTCGTTCTTACTGTTAGGTACGTGGTAGAGTTTGAAGGGCAATTCATCACCGAACATAACACGCGACCAATCAATATCCTTAAACTTCTTCGCGAAGAAGCATCAGTTAACTTTGGGACTTTTTGTCTCTTGAAACTCTTCCATTTCAGCGTCGTCTGCATATAACGCCTGATTGTCTCTTTGTTTCCAGCAAGGCGTCTGTCTTTTAACCGACGTTCTAATTTTCGCAAACTCTGTCCTCGCCTATATTTAGACTGTTTGATCAGTTTTTGAGCGGCAGCAGACTTCCTACCACCGTGATATCGATTCCGCAGCATCTCGTTTGGACTCTGCTTGTAGCGTTTGGCCCACTTCCTAATCCACGATTTAAAACGACCCAATTTCTTTCCTATAACACTGTAACTGTACTTTTCTTCCAATAATGTAATAGCTTGAGCCCTAATTTGCGATTCATTTAAGGCCGCCATTGCCTAATCGACGTATTCACTAGTCAATGATAATGCTGCTTGTTTACGTTTGCTTGGCACGAATTTGATGACGTCACGGATATTGGCGTTACAATTTTAATAAGTGAGCTAGTGATCTAATTTTTCCCCCTAACATTCTCATTTGAACAACCTATCCTCCAGTATACAACTTTCCATATTATATTGTGTATAACATATATTTGTCTGCATTCAAAATCGTTCTCGACCTATCGAGTCACCCTATATATAATTAGTAATACAAAGCTTGTGAGTTATTCTTTGTAAATATAATATTACTGACACTTAATTAACAACAATCAGTTTAAAATTCAAGCAGCTTGATATATTGCACTATCAATGTTGCTTATAGACCATGCCTACTTCCCTCTAAGATGGGGCCCAGAATTTCTCTGCCTAGGGCCCTGGAATTTCTGTCAGCGGGCCTGCATGGTACGTACACCTATTGGTGACACCTTTCGCCACCACTGGGCTGTGACACCTACTAGTACATAATAATTCATCTCTCATAATGTAACACTAGTTGCCTTTTTTTAATGAAAGCAGACTGTGAGACTGTGGTTCATTACACACATGCAATGATGCAATGGCTCAAAAGGTAGCATTTTAAACATACAAAAAGGAGCTTTGCCTACATGGGTCCAACCAGCTGGAACAGCCTCCCCTTTCCTGTTCGGAAGGAGCTGCTCTCTCTCTCCTCTGCTGCCTTCCGGAAGAGCTTGAAAACTTTTCTTTTTCTGTTTAGTTTTGTGTTGACTTATGAGCGCCTCTGATTCGAGTGGTGCTATATAAGTGCTCCATTACATTACATACAAAACAGTAGTAATAACTTGCCCCCCAATAAGTGATCTTCCTGCTGAAGCGAACTCTCCGTTTGCTCCTCCTTTGGCCTCTCCGTAATCGACTCCGTGACCTTGATGCTCTCCTTGACGTCGATGGCTTTAATATGCCTCTAAGACGTCTCCGTCTCCTCCTGCTCCTGCTGTCTTGACTTGAGTTCCTACTTGAGTTACAAGACAGTGACCGGTCTCGGCTACTCTTCCTGGTTCGGCCTCGAGTATTGGTCTTCTTCCTTGTCGCGGTGGTGCTCTTGTTGTTGTTGTTGTAGCCCAATTCCAGAGATTCATGTGCACTGCTGCCAAATGCTGTGATGGGGCCAGGGTAAGGCTGAAACATTAAGTTGGAGAGACATGCCATGAAATCAACAATCAAGATATACACATTTGATACCTGTACTGCCACCAGACAAAATAGAGCTTTCTCAATAATTATTGGCTTCAGCGTTGAAACAGTCTCCTATCTGACCACTGGCTCTCTCCTCTACAACCTGTCTGGCTCTTTCTATAAACTTGTCAAGATTTTCCTGGGTCAGAAGCAACTCTGAATAGTTTTCCTGACGAGGCACTATATAAATTGCATTGACTGATTGCCTGATTAAATTAAATTGTTTGACTCCACAGAAAACTTGTAAGTATAAGAGTCTGGGCACCTTCTTCAGCAACTAAAGAACCAGGATGCAGAGCAACACAGCATTTGATAAAATAAAAATGGATCAAGATATATATGTTTGATACATAATAATGTTAAATCAGTCTTTAGTTTTGCTACATACCTCAGCTGGACTGGTTAGCATCTCGTCTCGTTTGCATCTTTTACGTGGCAATCCAGCTTGTGGTGAGACTTTTGCCGAGCGTTTCTTAGGTCCAGTACTCCTGTCGCAGACGTCGTCGTGCTCATTTCTAGCCCATGCGGGAATGTTCAATACGGAATCCTGCAGTGTGTAGCTACTTGCTGCCAACCTAATGGTTGAGATTGAACGCAGCCTGTTGCAGCGACTCCCTCCAGCCCCCCTTCTCAGATTGTTCGGTGGCTGGTAATTTTTAGTGTAAAAGAAATCTTCACAGATTTCCATTGTAAGGCTTATCGTATGAAGTTGGTAGATAAACAACTTTCGACGTTTGTCTCCAGTTAGTCTGCAAGCTTACAGAAAACTGACAACGTGCTCTCGCTTTTCTGAATTTATGGCCATAAATACGCTTTTCTGTAGTCTGAAATCCTACAATGATAAAAATATTTACTATAATCAAACTTTACAGCTTTGTCTAAACATTTTTAATTCATCCAACTGTTTTGTTCAAGGATGTAATGTAATGTAATCAAGAATATCGTTTGCATCATGTTCGGTAAACAAGGGACCGCTTAGTGTAATACGTAAAATAACTACTTATTAAAGTTCTAGTAAATATTCATCGATTTATAAAATTCCAAAACTGCTCAAGTCCAAAACTTGACATAATTCACAACAAATTTGCAATCTATGAAAGGCCTCTGCTATAAAGTACATCTTTAAATTATAAATGTAATGTCTAGAAGGAATTTGATCAGTTGATTTTTGATGGCCAATGGCACAAATGTTCTGAATCTTGTGCTTAAGTCAAAGGCAAACATTGCAGTCTAATAAATTAAATTAAAAAATTAAATTAACCCAAAATTTTGAATAGATGACTAACATCTAACATATAATAGTAAATATTTTTAGATAGTTTTGCGACTTCCCTAATACCTGAGTTTTGATGCAAATGATGTCATTATAATGTCATTATAAATGGTTTTGGAATTTAAGAAATCAATGAATCAGTACGCTAAGGTCTCTTTAATCCGGACACAGTACATAGTGTCTCAACTTGGTAAACCTGGGTAAATCTAAGTTAATCCAAGTTAGCCTGAGTTAATCAGGTCAATTTGCACAGCATACAACCAGAATATCATTTACACCTCTCAACTTTATCAATAGGAGTTAATAACCTATAAGCAGCAGACTCCTAGAATAGTTTGGGAAGAAACAAGTTAGTCCTCCATGGTCCTGATCACATATGGCCCCATTTTAATGGTGATTTTAGGCTTTGAAAACAAACTTAGGACTAGCAAACTAGTTGTGATATAATTATTATAGGAACATGCTTCGTCATCATTTGTTCTGAATAAATAACTTTATGGCTGGTTTGGCCACTAATAGGCTGGGAAGCAAGCACATTACATGGAAGGCCCTGGTGCCAAATTGACAGTTTCAGGTCTTCTAAATTGAGGCATCTAGCTTCTGGCCTTGAGGAATTGCTCTGAAAATTTATGGCTGACAAGCCACACATGCATGTATAGCATGGCTGATTTAACCTCAATTAGCTAGGTTATTCAATTCTATTAAACTTCAGAACACTTGCCCAGAAGCAGAAGCTTGAATGTGAGTCTATTCAGCAAGTTTCAAACTACATCAAGAAATCCTCTTATCCATTCTTCGAGCTGCTATAAGTCCATGCTTGTACAGCAGATCTTCCAGATGTGTATACCTGAAATGCCAAATATCAGGTTACAGCACCAAGTTACCTTTGATTTAAATACTTGCCTCCACCTCAAAACTTGACCCATATATACGAAACAATGTTCATATTTACAGACATGCCAGGAGCCTACCAACCAGTAACTAAGATAGTTTATTATATGTTTATATATTCATAATTATTCCATTAAGCCCAGTCGGCTAGTACAAATGCACGGTTTCCAAATTGTCAACTGATCGTGTTACAAAAAAGTCAGCTGTAGATGATGATCGTAGTCGTCTACTGGATTGGAAAGATGAACAAGGTGTAACAAGTTCGGAAAAATAAGATGAATTTGTGTGGACTCAGTGCACATTGCGTGTGGTACGGTGGCTGATCGGTTAGAGCGGTCGGCCCGTAACACTCAGTGTGCGGTGAGTGAGCGGATTCAATCCTCGTCCGAGGAGGCGTCAGTCATTGTGTAGGGACCTTGAGCAAGTTCTTCGCGCACAATTGCTCTGCAGTACAACTGCAATTGCGCCGTCGCGAAGCGTGTGTACTTCTGAGTAAAAGATGTTGGAAGAAGAGTGATATCAAATTTCAAGTAGAAAACAGATTTTAAACTCTATCCGGTCTTGTACGGGAAGCCAGTGTCGTTCACGAAGGGTGGGGTGACATGAACACAAGGAATTAACTTTTATAATCTTTGCAGCACACTGGAGAATAATGGTGAGTGGCTAGTGAGTGGGTGTGTGTATACACGGACGCCATAGAAGACTAAGTTGCAATAATCAATTTTGATTAATATCCAGTTCCATCGCGTAGCTTAATTACTTTGGAATGATATATAAAATAATATCTTATACGTCACGCACAATATTAATAAAGATTCGTCATTTATTACCGTTTATAAGATGTTCTAACGCGAATACGCGATCTTTTCCTTCGCTTGATGTTTCGCTCAAGACGTTGCCGTCGTGCCTCGCCGTCTGCTATCCGGCTTCAGTTGGACATCCGCCAAGTAAGTTCCAACTTTTAAATAATGTAAAATTGTATATTTCTGCATTCGTCCCTTTAAAATATTATTAAGAAATTTTTAATTATTTAATTTAGATACATATTATTATTATCTTCATTTATCCTTAAAATCTTAGTTTTTAAAAAATAAACAATACGCCATATCCCTACGCTACAACGAGACGTCACAAGTACAAGTACATATTTTCATTTTGTCAACGCAGGCTTTGTTCGAAAACAATCGAAGAATTTCTACAGCGCCAGGTTACACAAATGACACAATACAACTGAAAATTTACGGCGCGCTTTAACAAACAAGCCATGCACGAAAGCGAGCTTCGCTACATTCCTAGTCACAATGCGATGCAAATAGAACAGTCATGTCATGTCACATCGTCATCGTCGCTTCGCGACAGTTAACTACATGAATGGGAAAGTGATGTCCAATGCTTTCTGTCTCTTACGATGTTCATTAAGCTTGTGCCTTTTAAACCAGTGCACGCCATGACAATGTCAAACCAGCAGATTCTGGGTCTTCCACGACTTCGGCTTCCTTCCACTAAACCCAACATCACACTGTTCTCAATACTGTCTTTAGGCTGTCTCACGATGTGCCCGAAGTACCGCAGTTTTCTGGATTTGATGTGGCCCAACAGTTTGCTGTCAACTTTCGCAATTTGATACACTTGTTCGGTTGTCACCATTGCTGTCCATGGAATTCTGAGCAGCTTCCTCATGCACTTGTTCTCAAATGCTTGTATACGTTTCTCTTCTTCTGTCTTTATTGTCCACGCCTCACAACCATACGTTGCTACTGGCCAAGCCAAGGCCTTCATGGGTCGCAGTTTGGCTTTAGTACTGACTGATTTATTCTTCCAGAGGCTTACCTCATAGAGCAGTTGCTCATTTTTATTTGAATCGAATGACAGATGTGGATTGACGAACTGAAGTTGGGAGACGGTTCCAAACTATGGTTCCAATCTCGCCGGCTCTGCATGGTCACTCCTCACTCCTAAACCGTTTGCCACTGTGGAGCAGATCTCCTCAGATGGTCCCAGGCCACGTCGGCCTTGTGCAAATGTGGCGATGTAGGCCTATAGACGATGTTCCACATAGTTGAGGACTGCACAATATTAACATTTCCGGGTGGTCTCCGGGCCCTTCACAGGGTCGAGAAAGCTGGAATGGCCTCGCTCAGCAAGTCAATTATTCGCAAATAAATCAGAGTTGGAGATAGAACGTGATGTGAGCAGGGAACCCCAAGTCTGAGGGAGATTCCAGAGGAGATATGAATCATAATAAGATGACCTACACCTACAACCAGGCGGTTGATTTTGAAGGCCATACGAGCGCCGGATGGGGATGGGAAGCCAGTAACGTAATGTAGCCTAAATCTTCTAAAATTTCTCTGCACCCACAAAAGCCCGGTCAGGAAGACCAGCTTATTCACCGGCGGCAGTGTCGTTGTTGCAGTCTTGGCGTGATCCATTTAACAGCAAGATAAAAAAAATACATGGCCTAAAAACTTGAACATGTTAGGTTTAAATCGATGATAAACTACTGAAGGTCAAGCCTAGTTTTGTTACAACTTCTAAGTAGCAACTGTGTATGAAAGACCTGCTATGCAAAGGCCTGAATTAGTATAGGTCCACGATCCCTGTTACAAAGCAAATAATCATTCCATCTATCGGCTTACGTACCCATTGGTAACAATATTTCCATTTACGGGGTCCTTGTAGTGCCCATGTGGGTCTCACAAAATGGCTATGGGCAGCCTGTGCTAGGGATAAGTTACAATAACAATAAACATAATAAGAACAATAACAATAACAATAATATTAATAACAATAATAATAACAACAACAATCAAAAAACTTCTATCGTGCCAACAAGTACATATTTGTTGAAAATGCATATGGTGAGAAGGGTCCATCTGCATGAAGAATTTAGATATTCAGATATTTAAATATTCCAAGCATTAGTCAGTTATAAGCAAGTCTTGGGCATTTCTTTCATGCAAAACAGTTGAGAAAACTGTGCAGTCCAAGCACAGAGGCCCAACCAAGCATCAATTGATTGTAAATAAATATAACAGTTAACATTATATAACATAGCAAGGGTTAAAAGTGGTTCAGAAGGCATGTTAAAACCACTGCACTAACTTTAAACATGCTTAATAGCTCAATTTTTCCCAACTTTCTGTATAAAGCTGCGATAGTATCCACTAAAATAAAATTATCATAGTATAATCCAAGTCATTCTACAAGTCTACAACTCTTGCTATGATTAATTTCTGCCCTAATGTTCCTTTTGGCTTCTTTAATAATTTATGCCCATGTCCACCAGTTGCCTTGTTTGGTGCTAATTCAACCAGCTTTCCAAATGTAATGATTCCTTTCCATTGATAATCATAATAAGCTTCCGTTAAATCTCTGTCCTTCTCTCTCTCCAGTGTTGTTATCCACACCTTTTCGACCTTTCTTCATATCTCAAATCCTTATAGCTCCAATTTAGAAGGCTAAGACAGTACCTGCATACTGGTAAGGTATGGACTGCAGTTGGGATGGCATATAATACCAGCATGAAGAAGTTAAGCAACACTGAACAGAATAAATACTGGTCCAACCCTGCTTGCCATCCATCAAGGGTGATAAATAAGTACTTGTAAACATACACTGTAGGCCTACTATAAAGTAATGGTCATTTACAGTTAGCATCATAGAAGATCATGCCATAATTCAATTTTTTTGCCCACCTCCAGGCGTGGTCATGTTTTGCATTTCAACTGTAATTAAGCTTCTTCCTTTGAGGTTGCCAATCAGTTTCTATAGCAAATAAATTATCTAGCTCACCCTTAAATCCAATAACAGGCTTCACATTAAACTATTCACTTTAATAATCGATTGACCTTCGAACAATCATCATCAATTCCTGATTCAAGCCATTTAGTGGCGATGGGTATGAATAAATGGCATCCATTGTCCTTAATGTCAGTCCAAATGCTATCATGTACTATTTAATATTATCCACCCATCATAGTTTTCTGATTGTGTGGCATGGTGGCTGATTGTGTGGCATGCTGGCTGGTTGGTTGGAGCGGTTGGCCCGTAACACTGTGTGTGCTGAGTGAGCGGGTTCGACCCTCGTCCAAGGTGTCAGTCACTGTGTAGGGACCTAGGGTTCTTTGCGCACAATTGCTCTGAATTACAACTGCAATTGCACCGTCGAGGTGCATGCACTTCTGAGCAAAAAACTTAGGAAGAAAAGCGATATTAAATTTTAGAATAAATAGTTTTGATAAAACAATAAATCACAAAGAAAAAGATGTTCAATACTAAAATTCACTCACTAAAAGTTGAAAGAATTAACATAAAAAAATGAGGTAATGGGCTTCAAGTAACACGTTATCATCATCATTCATTGTTTCATATCACAGTTGTGTTACGTTATTTAAAAAGGCGTCATCGAGTGCACAAGATTTCATTGCACTGTCTTTGTTGTCATGAAACAGTGCATATTTTGGATCGAACGGATGCCTTCGACGTTGCTACGGCTCCTCCTCCTCCTCCACGAGGTCTCACATGGTCCGGAAAGTAATTTCCAGCAATCGTGTACTTTGCCTCGACTGGTACGTCAGGTGACACAGTCCGCTCGTCAACATCCGTCAAGTCATTCTCCTTGATCATCATTGCCATTTCCTGACATTGAAATAGTTATTCCACAGCTACAACCTTTATACACATGTATGTATGTATGTCTGTATGTATGTATATATGTATGTATGCATGCATGCATGCATGCATGTAACATGTATGTATGTATGTATGTATGCATGCATGTATGTATGTATGTATGTGGCCATATAAATAGCGCCTTTTAAGAACCTCGCAAAGGCACTAAACTTTATCAAAGCTCTTTTATGACCTGAATGTGGAAGAGCTGGAAAACCTTAGAATTTCTAAATTTCCCTGCCAGAATTACACACATGATAGATGATACCTACATTCATTCCATAGAATCCATACATGTCCCATATGGAAAATGGGTAATCTTATAGGGGCTCCATCTGGGTAGGCAGTTACTTGGTGTTCTGCAACAAAACTTCTTTGATTGTCATATGATGTCTGGTATATGGTAATCCACCTAAGTTACGTAGGTGAGAGAATAAAAAAAATATAGAAGAACATGCGTTCTACATGTTTCATCATATGACCCTAATTGATATTACTTGAAGTTATACCAAACTTGTGTTTGCATTGAAGTAGCTTATTAATACAATTGTATTTGATGCTGCTCTCCTTCCAAGACGCACAGATGTATGTAAGCATGTATGTATGTATATATATATGTATGTATGCATGCATGTATTGTATGTGTGTATGTATGGATGTATTGATGTACACTCGACCATACAGAACATTTATGAGCAATAATTGTGAGTGACGAACATGCCGAAGTTCCCTACAGTTAGTCTTGGCATTTTTTCAGGTAAAATCCATTCGGCTACCATTTCCGACAATTTTAAAACAACTCACACCAGTAGCTTCTTCTGCCTATACAGATATATCACTTGAAGAACATAGATTGTTGTAATTACCTTTTTGTTTACATCTTTAGTTTTGCTATCCAAACTTGCTTTTGTCTCCCTTGTCGCTGAAGTCACAGGTTCATTAGTTAGGCCATCTTAAATGTGAAAATAAAAAACCTCCAGCTAGAAATCCGATAAGCATTAACCAAGCAAAGATAGTTCTTTATTAAAATCCATTGTAAATCCGCCAAAGCACCGACATCTAAGTATGAGCCTATTAGGTATAAGCTGAAAAAGGCTTGAAACGTGCAATGTACTGAATCAAACACAAAAAAATACAATCACCTTACTTTACCTTACATAGGCCTACACAAGCTGTCTGGAATATTTTATCAACACTTGGTCCATAATTGTTCAATCATAACAATAACCGTGAACATAAATATATAAGCAGTAAAGCACATCTCTCCATGCCAGCATGTATGAAGGAAATCCCAGACAAGGAGGCACTAACAGCTACTGTTAGGATAAAAGGGGCATCAAAGCATACATGCAAACATGCATACAAACATACATACACACAGACATACCTTGGTGCAAATGATCAATTAAGCTATGTTAAAGATTATAATAAGTCACTGTTCGTCGTTAATCTAGATGTTGGTCATTAATTAAGATGTTAGTTCAGATATTAGTTATAAACTGTGACTTCTGTATAGTCTATAACACTGTTGCTGCTAAGCTGAACTGTTATAAGGGTGGCCCTACTTAGTGGGTCTTGGGACCCTTCTGGGCTTCCCATTTGCTGCCATTAATTTGGCGAAGTGGATGCATAACTTTTGAACATTGTACAAATAAAATAATTTGATTGATTAATTGATTGATTGATGACATATACATAACCTGAACAGCATGCCTCTAGAAGCTAAGCTCACCTTTCTGGTCTTGCAGGTCTGCCTGTATTTGCCAGTTTGTTCGATTTAACATCAAGGAAGTATAAAGAGGTGTAATGTCAGGCTCCACTTTTATCAGAAGCTACAATAATTCAGAAATCATACGACATACCATATTTATTACGATTGATATAGAGCTCTTCAAGACCATCTAAAAGGAAAGTCAAGGCGGGTTCCACATATTAAAAGAATAAGATTACCAGTAGCATAGTTGCTTGTCTGAAATATCATGCATATTAACCATTCAACTTCAGTTTTCAGTTTCATTCGGGCTCGATCAGCTTGATCGCCACACATGTTTGGTGCCTTTGAGCTCTAGGCATTTAGAAAGTGGAGCCATTTTTCATAGCATTCATAAATAAATTAATGTATTCAGACTTAACGGTTCACCCTACTAAAGGCGCTCTATAAATACAATACAATACTTAAAATAAATTCAATCCAGATAATGTTTAAAACATCATAGAAGCCATAACAAATGTCAATAATTTGCCTACCAGGTGACCCTCGCATTACATGACCTTACAAATGTCAATTCAATGTATGCATGATTAAAATTCCAAGCTGCAAAGAAGATATTTGCTTAAACTATAAAATCATTAATATATATATATAATTCATACACACAAACCCATATAGAACTACAAACTGCCTTTTGACTAAGTAATGGGATGGTAATCAATCCATGATATAAGGGACTTCAGTATTTAAAATGACGACCAACCTGAAAAACTGGGGCACAAATGGTATCGATGAATCCAACTTGCAGCTTTGGAAATTCTTCCAGCTTACGCCTTTCACTGATGGCCTGACTGATGCGCCTGTCCGCTATGCTCATGCGCCCAATTCCCTAAAACACAGACCACGTCTAGATCGTCGTCAACTAACTTGTCAAACACAGATATTGTTGAATACATTTGATTGCATCAAACTCAGGATTTGGCTTTTAGAGAATACATACAGGTCAGAACCATGTCAGAAGTGTTGTGAACATGGAAGCCTGAAAGGCAGTGGTTTTCAAACTTTATTTTGTTGTACTAACAGGTAAAAATATTGAATGTTGGCGTACCACCAGCACTGGTCAAATAGAAAACAGCAGGTGAGTGCAAAAATTTAATCCCCTTACAATTATTAGGGAGCATCATAAGTTCTCTTGCAAGCTGCAAGGTCCTGTTCACAGTCCCAGCCAACAACACATTTTTGGAACATTTCATGGCAAATGAAGCTCGTTTTTGTCATTATGTCATTGTCACAAATTTAAATAAAAATGTATTCACCCACCACTTAGTGATACCTAGCGCACCATTAGAGGTCTGTGGAGCACTGTTTGAAAACTGCTGGTCTAAATAGGTGAATCTTACTTAGTGCTGCAAAATAAAATATTTACAAATACAATGCAAAGAGAGATGCAATTTTTGTGGCCATTAAGACATTATAATATAATGTACATGGAATGGAGCTTCTTCTTGTTTAATACTTTGCTTGAATCTCTATTCTTTAGCAGTGGGTGGGCTTGGAAAGCCTCCACATAGGTTTCTTTGGTGTAGTACTAAATAAATTCTTGGGAATGATATGAATGATAAGGACAACAATGAAGCATGTATTAGTACATTGCACTGTCTAACAGATGTCTGCAAGAGCCATTATTATAGGCCAACATTCCAAAATTTGTCCTATTCCATATTATGCTTGGTCTTGATGAAGGCGGTATAAAAAGAAAATATGTGTGAATAAAAAAAATTAATGGAGAAAAAACCTTAAGCAATGTAACAGAAAACAAATCTTGAGACAAAGCAAACTAAACTAATATATAAATGTTCATAAAAATCAACACAGAACTATAAGCTGATATCAAATTACCGCCATTTCCTTTTTGAGTTCGTGTTTTCCATCACCTTGGTCAAAGAACTCGCTCATAACCAAGTGAGTAATCTTGTACTGCGTTTCCCAGGGCTTGCAGACGGACGCAACATCGCAGGCAGTCATCATCATAGCTCTTGAACACAGAAGTTCAAAACTGTCCATTACATTGAATTTCAAAACACTTTCAACATAATGTTACATAATCTAATGTGAAAACTGCAACCATCATTGTAATCACAAATTTATAGTGTCGCGACTACAGGAAATCAGTTGAAGTCCCTCTAACGATTGTTTCTAGAAGTCAATTGATATTGCATTACTCAGAAGCAGAGTCGGCGATTTCGTTTGGGAGGTGGGGGACACCCAATGAGAGGGGCAAGAAATGGGGGGGAGGGGTACAAACGTATAACATGTCCCCTATCTGTAAAAGGTGAGGGGACTTTCCCCTCAACCCCCGGGATCGCCACCTCTGCTCAGAAGTGCTCAAAACAATGGATTGTGTCAGAGGGATCCAAACAGGAGCAAAGGAGCATCTCATAGATCATAAAACACACACACAAACACACACACACACTAACACACGCATGCAATGGTCATCTTTATCCTCTAAAGACAAGCATCTACTAAGAGTAATTGGGAAACAAACGCAGTTCGTTGTTAAAGGGTTAAATGCGAAGCCATACATAAATCAGTTGTTTGTAGGATCAACTACAGAAGAACAAAACACTGCAGGCTAAATAAAATGAGCTCATTGAAGTGATCAGTCTATTTCAACCTTATTACATAGTAAGTAATAGTAATCAGAAATCTAGGAGTTTATGATTGCGATTAATCACATCTGACAAACAGATCTATTTCTCCCATATTATAAAAAGTGGCTCGAATTAATGAGAGACCTTTAAAAGTTAAATTAAGGTCGAGAAATGGATGCTGAAATAAATGCGGACAAACGGTTAGATTATTGCAGATAAATTAAAATTGAAACAATTAATCAATACTGCAGTATGGATCAAAACACATGACTTTCCTTTTGAAGACATTAAAAGTGCATTGATTCTGTCATACCTTAGTAATTCCTTCTTAAACCGATCAACCCAATGCTTCTCTCCCTGTGCAACAATATCCGAAAACACCTTCTTCTTCCTAAAAACATTACAAATCGATTGGTCAGACATGTTTGCATACAGCAACAGTAATGACAGTGTCTTTACTCCTTGCATACAAAATCAGACAACATGTGAAACATACAGTTGCTATATGCAAATCAAGATAAAAACGAGAAATTAAAATAACCTACTCATTTCTATTCAAGTTTCAGTCACTTGCAATTATGCTGATAAACAGACCTCATGTCTATTTTCAAGTACAGATAAACCGAGGCAGGCAGGCAGGCAAGCAAGAAGCAAGTAGGTAGGGTGCAAGATCATCATAATGTAAAAGTGTGAAGTCATACTTAATAGGTTCGTCAATAGAATAGAAAAGAAAGTCATACTTAATGAAGACAGCCATGTCAGTGGCAATGATAGCATTCTCAATTATGGTCATCATCTTCTTGTAATCATCAGAAGAAAGGTTTGCAAAGATGTTGTTTCCCTACACACGAAGCATTAAATAAAGCTATTATACAGAGAAAGATATAAAGATATATATATAGAATAAAGATATTATACAGATAAAGATATAAAGATATATAAAGAATAATGATATTAAACAGATAAAGAAATAAAGATATATATAACAAATAAAGATATTATACAGATAAAGATATAAAGATATATATAAAGAATAAAGATATTTACAGATCCATCCGATGCATCATCATTCACACCATTATCAAGTAACAGAAACACATTACAGTAATAGCATTAACAGAGGATCGTAGAGTAATGCATAACACTCTACCCCATCAGGTTAACTAGTCCTCCATTCGCTAGGCAGCAGCATTGGTCAAATTAGATGTATGACGTGATGGATGCCTTGCACGGCTGTCATATAGTTAAATTCAACTAATTTAATAACTTATGATCCTTAAAAGTATTGTTACAAGTTCATACTAAACTTGTAATGATGCTGCAGTCTGAATGTAATTAAACGGAAATTATTATCATTATCAAAGTCATAGAGTAGGGATTAATCAATATTATATACAAATAAGACAATTATTTAAATGCACACAAGGTTTAGCTAGTAACCAAATGTCAATGTCTGAAATTTAGAGGGAACAATTGAATCTGGAGACATTTCCTGAGGATAAAAAACTATCCAAGTTTCAGAGAAATAATATATATGTAACTGGGTTAAATATATGCAATTGGGTCAAATATATGCAATTGGGTTAAGTATATGTAATTGGGTTTAATTGCTTTGTAGCAGCAATGCAGTATGCACAGCAGCAGCTCATGACATTTCTGCATCCTTGCTCAGCCAAAAGAGCTGCACACAAACAAAAAAAGGCTATGGAGTGGAATGTCATGATACACTAATGGTTGAAGGTAGGTAGAAGAGCTTGTGTTAGGAATTTTACAGATCAGGCATCCTGAATATCCTGAATATTACAGAAAGTCAATTCAAATGGCTGAGTGGGTCTAAGTAATTTCATTACTACAGTAGGTGCATTTATAAATGCACATATTTTCACTAATATAAAATGAGGCTCCATATGAATTTCCAGGTAGATGCTGTTGTACCTCACATAAATACTGTGCTGGATGATTCTTAAATTTGAGGCTGTATGTTAGTGGATAGTATGATTACCAGAGCTGTTAACAATACTGGAAAAAAGTATTGCAATAACAATACCAATACTTCCTAATTAAAAGTATCGTGATACCAATACCAATACTTTTTCTGAAAAGTATTGCAATACCAATACCAATACTTTTATCAATACTTTTCAATATGCTTGCCTAATTCGAAATTAGCATAAATTATAATTCATGCATCGATAATTACAGAAAATTTCCAAAGGAATCGCTTGGGCCAATCACAAGGAATCTATAGAAGAGGAATGGTTACTCGTCAAATATTTGTGTACACGCTTTTTTCTTAAACACAGATGTCGCCCCAATCTAAAGTTTTCTTCTATTTGAAAATATGGTGTTTGAACCTTTAAAGGCATTTGTTTGTATTTTGCTGACAAACCCGGTCGTCATTCGTAAAGGTTGATTATTTTGAAAGGATATAAAATTTCTGGCTTTTAAATATCGCCCAAAAACATGGGAACCTTCCATTCCTGTGCAAATATTTGTCCTTGGGCCAATCAGAATGTCTTTGTAGTAGCCTTCAAGCAAGTTATTCGAACACAATGCTCTGATATCGCACTTGCAAACTTTGTTTCCTCAGTCCTATTCATTTTCAGGATCAACCAAATTTGCAAGCACTCTAAAATTAATTAGGAAAGCCATTTCCACCAGTGAACACAATTAGGCCAATAAAATATTCCATCTGTTCGCACCAAGGTATTTATATGGCTGAAAGAGGCTATATATATATATATATATATATATATATATATAGGCCCAAACTTATCAAAGTGCAACGATTGACTTTGCATATTTCTTGAGAAACTGTAAAAAATTTCAGTGAGAAAAGTATTGGTATCGACTATCGCTGACAGGTTAAAAATAGGTATCGCGACACATGCGATACCAGCAAAATAAAACTATCGCGATACTCGCTGTGATACTGACAATGGTATTGCGATACCAAAGTATCATGCTACTTTATCGAGATATTAACAGTCCTGATGATTACATAGAATCAACAATAAAAAGTAACAACAGGGAAGAAATAATTATATAAAGCACAAATAATTTATGCTTTTGCTTAGCCAAACAATAAATTTCTTTGGTGTTTCAGGTTCAGTTTTATACTATTATGTTAATGATGTAGTACTTTAATTCTGATAAACATCTGATAATAGCATAGTCGGAACATTGTTCACAAGAATATTTGTTTAAGCTGTGTGAGAAAACAGCATTGGTATCCATCAACATCTTATAAATGAAGCAGACTTTGTTCCTCTGTCCTGTAATGCATTTCCACAGTTTTACAGCTATTAACTCAAAACCTTCGCCGTTTGCTCGGGGAACACCTTGAACACCCAGTAGAGGGGCGGCAGCCATCTTCCTCCTCGTCAGGGCCAGAAACCTGTCTCTCCCAGGGCACCGGGTGCCCCAGCTAGTTCAGTTACGAGAGAAACTGAAAACATTACTTTACAGTGGCTGCTTAGAGTATTTGAGCACCAAACAAGTGCAAAGAGACTGCCTTACTTCACCACTGAGGATCATGACACACTGGTCATAATGATGATGCTCCAGTAATGAGCTTCCATACAGAGTTGCCAAAGGAGAGTCAGCCCTAGAAAAAAATAAAAGATATTAATAATGACACATCAAGAGTAACATGCTCTACCATATTTCCCATTTCAGCCAAAACAACTTACAGGAGTACAACTGAGTCAAATAGGTAAACCAAAATAATCATACACGAAACAATACGGTTAGAAATTAGAATAGCAACAAAATTAGAAGATGCTGCATTCTTAGTGCTACCTAAAAATTACTACACAGAGGCAGCAACAGAATTTGCAGGTCTTTATTAGGAGCAGGCATTTGCCTCAAAACTATCTTTAAAAAGCAACGTTTCTGGATTGAACTGCCGCAAAATTGTTTATAATATCATCATAAATTAATCGTGGACCTGGGACCCTTACAACCGCTGGGCATTTGGCCTTGCCCCTCTCGGTGGGGTAATGTTACTGTAAATGACATGATATAGATAATGATAATATAATGATAATACAGTTAAGAACTGCACCAATGCAGATAAAATTACTTGGTAAGGGCAGCGTTGTTTGTTCCCCTGTGATCAATGTCATGACAGAGACAGGCCACAACCAAAGCATACATCTCAAGATCTTCCATTAGACGAGATAAACTGCCAGTCTGTAAGGCAATCCAAACCAAACTGTATCATAAAGATGACAACAAAAGAAAATACACTTTAACATAAAATATTAAAGGGGCATGGGGAAAAACAGGTAGAACCACAACGAACAAAAGTTCTGTTTAAATAGGGCTAGTAATTTACATGCAGAACAGATGAAGGCAAAGAACAGTTTATTTTGCTAATTAAACATGTAGCAGAATTTTAACTATGGTTCAAACAACTGTTCAAAAACAAGATCCATTAAACAAAAAGCCAAACTTAACAAAACGATAAAACAAAGTACAAACCACAGTCATTTGTCACAATAAAATTTTAAGAAATTTCACATTTATTGTCAAAATAGCAGCAAAGCATGCAGCAAAATCTTAACTATGGAAATAAGTGGCTCATGAACAAGGGCCCACTCAACATAATGATAAACTTGAGTAAACTATAAAATAAAGTAGAAATGGCAGCATTAGTCATGTCTCTAGTGTAAGGAGAAAAACAGTTAGGGAGCCCAGTACACCAAGTTTAAGTAAGGACATGCCAACTTCTCTGAACCTCTCTTTAGTTTTATGCCTTTTTGGCAGGTTCGTATGTCCAATTTCGCCACTTCTCTCTGTTCAGGGCCTCCTCTTTCATCTTCTTGTAGTCACCCCTTCCCTCATCCAGTCCAAATTAATTTTTCTCAGTCTTCCTCTTGTTTTTTTCCCATTCATATTTCCCTCGATGATGTTTCGTAGTAGGGAGTCACCTCTTAGTATGTGTCCAATCCCTCTCCTATGTCGTTCTCTTATTGTCTTCATCATTGATCTTTTCTCTCCTACCATCCGTTATACCACTTCGTTTGTCCTGTGTTCCATTCAACTAACTTTTTCCAATCTGCGCCACATTCACATTCCAATGCTTCTAATCTTTTAAATCTGAAACCATAAAACTGAGTTGTAAATTCAAAGTAGACTTACTTACACAAAGCAGTGAAAACATAGTCTGCGTCACGTTCACTGCGTGTCGCCAGTTGTGATAAGAGACCGGGCGATAGTTCTTCTTCACTGTTAACGTCCAACGACAAAGTACCTGGAAAGATAGTTTCTTGCACTTGCAATAGTTAGATCTTCAGCAACCTTGTGTAACTCTAAACTGTAGAGCTTCACATACACGTATCAAACTTCTCATGCGACTTAAACAGATTAACTCAACTACTATTATGCAATGCTCATAAAAAGTACAAGACTTAAACCTGCACTTCAGTAGAGTGTCATGTATACAATTGTATCAATCCAAAAGGATGAAGTACAGGAAAATCTTGATAACACTGTCTTTTTGGGCCATATCAAGAACATGAATCGAATTATAACAAGTTTATATGCTATAGGAAAAATAGTTAATGGATCCATGTCCTTAAATATGTTATATCAAAACAGATGTAACAAATCTCTGGTGTACTTAGCTGCTAATCAAGCCAACAGTCTAAGGTAGGCCTATACTGACTTACTGGTCAAGCAGTTAGCAGTTGGACCTCAACATTTTAAGGTACACTTGTTTAAAGGTCACTGAACAAGAGCTACCATAAAAATGGTCAAAAATTAATTTCTCCTACTTCGTACGAAACTTTGAACTTATTGATGACGTTGAGCTCCACGAACATTCGGAGGACAATCTTGCATGTTTCGAAGTCGTCGAACGTCGTGTCATCGAAGTCAAAGTCGTATAATTTGTAGTCATCTGCATTTGCAAGCGTGCTTTTCTACAAGTCAACAAAAGCCAATGCAACTGAAAGTAACATGTGTTACAAAGCTAAACAATTCTAACAGTGGTCCACTGAAGATCCATCCATCAGTCACCTAATCGGCAGAAGCATATGCACTCATGTCTGCATACATGCATGTATGTATGTATGTGCTAACGTATGCACCAGACATGCGCAGGGCCTTCTCAGCATTCCATTCTCGTGCACTGCTATGCTGCAGCATCATGCCTTCTCTGTTGTGGGCCCTACCACTTAGAATTGACTTCCCCTGGATCTCCAGCATTTACCTAAGATCTCCTCATCTTCTTTCTACTCTTAAAATCTGTCCTCTTTACCATGGTTGGACTAGGTAGATATCTTAAAGAGGCACTATATCAAGTTTCATTGATTGATTGATTGATGCGTTTACAGATTACTGGTGTGTATGTACATATTTATGAGAAAAGTGTCTCTTACTGTCTCAACAGATAATAACAGTGATGATGATAATGATGCTGATGATGATGATGTGGATGCTGACGATGACGACGAAGATGCTGATGATAACACTGCTTTTGCTGATGATGGCGGTGGTAGGAGTGATGATTAAAGGCTCATATACCGATAGTTTCTCCACATCTTCTGGACTGGCCATTGCGTGAAACGCGAGAACTTCGAGGGCAACCTTCTGTCGTGCCATCAGCTTCATCACGTTCTCATAGAGCTGGCAGTTGTGGACACCCAGACCACAGAATATGGCAAACGTCTACCACACAATATCAGCCCATCATCAACAGTGTGTTTCTTAAATTCACTGGAAATACTTACACACATATCTGCTATTTATGTTAGTGAATATCAGTAATTCTGAAATAAGTGAAAGTTTCACTGACAATGTTTTTAAGCTAGTAACTGAGTTATAATGAGTGAATGAATGAGTGTGAGCGGGTGGGTGAGCAAGTACATGAGCCAATGAGAGTGAGCAAGCAAATGAGAGAAGAAATGCATTACTAAACCACGACTGAGTTGAGTGGTTGAATGATTGAGTAAGCAATGAGCACGCAAGTGTCTGAGTCAACTGTTCACCCATTCAATTAAAATCTGACAACACTGTTTCAAAACAGAACAAAATTTCCCTGTAAACTATTAAATGTGCAGTAAGCATGAGAAGGCAGTCATTTAGGCTAGTCTGAGAAGCAGGTCTTGGCATGAAGTGCTAGCATCATCTCTCTCTGCCTTGGCATATGAAAGTCCGTGGCCAGTGCTCACCTTCCTCATCTCTGATCCTACACCAGCAGCACTTTGTCAATTTACTCTTTAATGCACAGTTGGTTATGGGTGCAGATGTAACAGAACACTCAAAACTAGTGGGGATTTGAACTGTATCCTCTAGGTTGAAGGTACAGCATGCCAGGGATGTGGTCTCGAGACCGCGGTCTTGGACTCGAGACCCAAAAACTGCGGTCTTGGTCTCGAATGTATCGCTCTTAGTCTTGGTCTCAAACCATCGGTCTTGGTCTTAAAAGAACGGTCTCAGTCTTGAATTTTTGGTCTTGTGCCCAACACCCCAGCATGCTAACCTCTAGACCATCGTACAACAAGTAACACGAAATGAAAGAGAAAGTGGAGTGAGAAGAACCTCAACGGTGCTGATGTCGCTTTCCGTGAATGGCTTTCCGTTAGCTTTATTCATCATCTGCACAACACCAATCACTTTCTTCTTTCCGTTAGTGATCGGTACACTCAGCAGGCTCTTTATTCGGAATCCATCGTAGTCTTCTATCTACAGCCAAATCAATGCCACATCTATGGTCCATCCCAACGGACCAAGACTCGGGGTGTAAATCCTTTTCTAATGGCAGGCCAGAAGCAACATTTTCGAGCAAGTGGCGGGCCAGGGTGCAAAAGGCGCCCGAGCAAAATGGGATCAGGGATCTGAGGGGGCCTGTCCCCAGGATTTAATGTTGTAAAAATATTACGTATAATCGTGCGTATTAAGCATAAAAACAGTAAAATTACGTCTTAAGAATCTTAGTTGTATCAATATCAGTGATAAACATCACTGAAAACTCAGTCTTAAAAAATGAGAAATTTGAATTATTATTCTCTAATTGTGTGGTCTAGAGCTAGGCTCTGTAGATCAGAAACATATCGTCGGTGGGACAAAAATCGCCTGTGGGATGGTTCATTGGCACCCATGTCTTAAATGGTGTAGCACCTATTCACACGAGTGATGGTCAAGAATCCAACATGAAGAACTTAGAGAAAAATGAGCAAGATTGAGGCCATACGGTCGCTAAATAAAATTGCGTGTTTAATTTGAATCTAGAGAGTATTTTCACATTTAATGATCAATCAATAAAAATTGAAATTAATGAAAAAATCTGATCAAGCTATTTCTGGGCAAATGTGACCAAACAAGAAGAAAATACATTCCTACAAAAAGAAATAAGGAATAAAACTGAACCCCATACAGCCAGACATAAAAAAATCCGAAGCTACCACACAGCTTCTAAAAATGTCATACCTCTTTACCAAACTTTGGATCAGAAACAGCATCTGCAATATTGAGAATCTAAAAAAACACAACATTAGCATCCATGCAATAAGGTGACTGGACGTCTAACTATAAACCCAAAACCAAGTATTAGCATGCATACAGTATAGCAAACGTAATGCTGTCTGCTTAGATGTATAGCACCAATAACCAGGGCTGTACCGAGGGGGCCCAGCGGGGCCTAGGCCCAGGGCGCAAATGTGGAAAGGGCGCAAATTTCAGGATGGAATAACTTATTTTTGCATAAAATGCACTATTTTCAAAATATGAGGGCGCCAAATTGATGCTTCGCATAGGGCGCAATTAGCAAGGCACAAGGCGCAATTATAACTGGGTACGGCCCTGCAAATAACCTGTCAACAGTACTTCGATTTCAAACAATAACCTCTTTATTGAATTTTGGGATTCCAGGTCAACCTTTCTTTGAATAATATCACTCCTCTTAGCTGCCACTATGGTGATAGGCCTAAACATGGAATTTCTGAACAGTCCAACAAGACCAACTTTAGCAGCATCATAATTAATACCCTAAAATGCCCATCACATACCATGCCAAGAAACCATTTCTTTAGCAAGTTAAAAGCTGCCAAGATTTTCAGCATATTCTAAAACCTGAAATTACCTGAGCCGACATAGCCACGGCACGAGCAAACATGGCTGACCGAGCCCTCTGCAGAATTGGAACACTAGCAAAAAACCACAGAAGTACCAGTACAAATGGACCACATCTTACAGCATCACATTAGGCCTAATTCATAAACATCGTAATCATAATCTCAATATTTCTTTATAAACATAAAGCTAACCTGATTAAAGTTACCACATGATAGAACGTTCATTGCATCAGACTAACTCAAACTTTACCTTAAGCTAAATATTTAATATCTAAATATAATCTAAATATAAACTATACAAACAAAATATTTTCAGACATCATATTAGACTTATTCAAACTTGTCTGCAAACAAAATACTTCAACTAATAATCTGAATAAGATTTGAATAGCAGAAGACTTGAGATAACAGCAAAATACTTTTAATGGGGTAGGGTAGGCCTTGTCTCATCTGCAGATGAGACAAGGCACAAAATCAGTGCCCGATGTCAGCAGTCAGCATGTTGCGCCAATGCTCAACTGAGTAGTCTAAACAGCAACTTGGCAATAACATGATGCTCTTCCAACATGGCCATCAAGTGTTTCTTACTCGCTACTGAGATTGTCACTTGGAGCAGACATCACACACTGTAACTGACCAATGACACCAGCATCTCAAACTAGCATGGTCTTTACACCGTGGACCTAACATGATTTGGCAGTGCCCATGACAGAGTTTTATAGTTTCAAGAAAGTGTTCAGAAGTTGAGACTTAATGGTAATCAGAGCCCTAAGGCCTTCAGACTTAATTGGTCTTGGTCTTCAAAATTAAATCTAGTTGCAACCTTTGTTTTCAACCTACCTGGGAATAATGATATTGTCCGGGTTATCAGCATTCATTTCAAAGGCCTTTGTTATCTGAACATCCTGAAAATTTTATAAAAGCCATGAAACGTTCATTATTTGCAGTCAATAAGTTACCTGGAGTACCAGATCAGCATAAATCACAAACCGTCACAATAATGAAGCACTACAAAAACCTCTGAGATTGCTTTAGTGCTTGTTAGAGTAACATGTAAGGCAATATAAAGTCATGTACCTCAACATCATAACAACCGCTTGACTTATTTTTGCATTTTACCTTTACTTATCATAAATGGGTCGCAATGCTTGACAACTGATGAACAAGAATTTGAAACCCAGACCTAAAGGTTGAAGTGCTAGACAGACATTTGTGGTTTTGTGCTATCATGTCAGATTCACCCAAAGAAAAGCCTTTGAAGAGGAGCTACATAAGATCCACTTTATTGTCTGGCACCATGTCCTCGGCAGTGTCTATATGTCTTTTGGAGCTATTTACTGTAATCAGCCAGCTCTGGTTGCCGATCTCTCCACTTGGCCTCCGAAGGTAACGCTGTGGTTCCACACTCTCACACTGTCACCAGACAGAATAGGGCTTTCTCAATCGTTGGTCCCTCTGTTTGGAATAGCCCCTTCTGACCTACGTTCTCTCCCACGGAACCTGTCTAGCTCTTTTCACAAACTACTCAAGACTTTCCTTTTTGGCCGGGCCTGGGGTGCCTCTGAACAGTCATCTTGAAAGACAGCAAATAAATTCCATAGAAAAATAAGCAGAAAAGTGAGCGACAAAAACTACAGCATTACAAATACAATTACAGTTCACTTTGAATTTCACCCAGTGTTGTTACCTGCCCGGTGATTGTTACGAGGTAGACGCTACACCGGAGACATCTGATCAGATCCTGTGCATCTAACATGATTCTCTGAACGAGCTTCTCCAGACTAGTCTGCTCAGCAAATATACCTTTGGCCAGAGTTAGTAGCAACTGCAATGCAAGAAATGCAACAAAAACAGATTATATCAATCGCAAGCAAAGCAGAAAAATAATAATATTTATTTATAACATAAAAATAAAATGCATAAGAAAAAAGCTGCTCCAGGACATACACTAAACTGCATCGGACATACATTCCACATGAATCACTCATTACATTTATAAGTACACCAATGAAAATCCTGATCAATGGTAACAACTTCTTTGTTACATTCTGAGCATATAATGCTTAACCATTAAACGACCAGCGTGTACTGAAGTGAAAGGCATGATCGATAACGCTGGTCATTAAAGGGTTAAAGGGGAGTGGGCATTATCTCCAGATTCTTCCCAGTTCATCAAGCATCAATTGGCTCCAGAGATCATAATATATGAATGCATGTATCTATAACATCATACATACCTAAGTATCATGTGTGCATATATTAAAATATGTTTTAAAAAGTTGCATTTACTATTTCCTATAGAAATTCCCCAGATGTCTCAAAAGTCTGCAGGTTAAGCCTGAACAATTAACACGCCATATTTACGAAACAACAAGTAACGCCTGACGAAACAGCAAGAAAATTTAGAACACCAACTCTAGGTTTTCAAATGGCACCTGATTTTGTTTAAATTCACCAACAGACATCTCAAACATCTGTGCATTAGTTAGACCAATGCCACAGAAAGTCAGGTAGTTCTTGAACACCTGCAAGATTTACAGAACAATATTTAGATAACAGTTAACTCTCTCATCTGCAGATATGGGAAGGGAGATAGAAACATATAAGTCATCATCCTCTAAAAGTCAGCCTGAACTGGAGCAGAGCAATGGCAGCCCACAGCACGGACAGTTTTTTCTACCACATGGCAGTGGCTCAACATGACTTTACACTGGCATTCCAATTTCACATGCTATTTCGGATACTACAGTGTTCACACAAAATCACACAATCAACTCATTTCCACCACAGGCTGATAGACCCTAGTTACAATTACATTACAGAAATAATCACTTCATTGCTAATACAGTACAGTATCCTATGTAGTTTCAGAGGTACTGTGTAAATTCTCTGAAAAAAATAAAAAAATATAATGCAATCATGATTTTCTTTCAATTTCAAACAGACAAAAAACCGCAGTATGATTACAAACATAGTAAGAGCAAATAATGATAAGTTATTACAGGAGTTGAATTTAACTGTCATCAGCCATGCAAGGCTGAAAAACTTTCAACCCCCATTTCAAATTTGACAATTCAAGCCCTGTCTATCATCATCACACAATGAATCAGTTCTGGGATAAACTAAAATAGGTTAGAGACATCTGGTACGTCGGTTCAAGAAAGTGTTCGCTGCTAGTCACAAATACGAACACATTCTTCACAATTTCAATTGATAAACAAGGGGCAGATAGTGCATCCAAGTTCCAGCGGCCAAAGTAGAACACAGATCTTCAAAGAAAGGGTAATATCTGCAAATTAACTGCAAATTTATGAAGCACCAATTCAGGAGGACTGACCAGAGGTGCCCCAACTTGCCTCTTCATCTTCTACAGTGAATTCAGTTCCACCATCGATTTTGTTTATTATCTGTGCCACACCAATAACTTCACCTTCGTAGTCAAGGATGGGCATACAGAGGATGTTCCTCGTTCTGTATCCCGTCTTCTTGTCAATATCTTTATTGAATCTTGCGTCCTATATGTACAATGCAAACAAGAAATGTCACTTCACTTGCTTTTTGTTCAAGCAATTCACATGATGGTTACTATTCCAATATGCAAGGCACTAAACATTGAGGAAAGGCACAAGGTGACTTCTACTGAGAATTTCTATGGTCGCAAAATGTGATAAAACTGCTTTCTCATTACTACAGCTTCACTCTGTGTAGGATCTTTATAGCATAGGCCAGTTGTATTTTGGGCCCTATAATAGGTCTGCATTGCAAGCTCATAATATAACCATTGAGATAAATTGGCCTCTCAATCCCTAAGGGCACCTTATTTTCCTGGGGTTTCCGTGCTGAGAGCGACTATGAATAGTTTATTCAGCAAGAGGCTCCATATAATCTAAAGATGTGATAGGATAATATGTCTTGCTGTTATATCTGGTCAATTACTTAGGCACAGGTTGTCTATTAATTTTCAATAAATCTCGCTACAACAAACAGCGTTGAGAAGGAAGCTGGGGTTCTTCAGACATGTCATGTGATCAGATGGATTAGAAAAAGGAAATGATGTTGGCGTGCGGAGAAGGAAAGAGAAAATGGGGGTGACCAAGGAAAATATGGATGGACGAGATACACGAAAGAACCAGAATGAACCCGGAGGAATAAGGAGATGCGACTTCAAAAAGAAAGCAATGGAGAAGTTTTTGTTGTTGCGATCGCTAGAGTTCCAAGAACTGACAGCACAAGGTGACAAGGTGAAAAATTCCACAACAAGCGATATGCCTTTTTCTGCCAATATTTGAAACATCTACACAATAAGATTAGAAGAAAATGCCCAAACTATTGCAGTCAAGATCTATCATTAAAAACCTGATAGGCATCCTTGATGTTGATCGGCAGCCTTGTCTGAGCTACGGTTCCCGCAATTCCCCTTCCAAACGGGACCGTGATGTGATTCTCCTCTGTGTGAAGTGTTTCCTCGATACTAGACGATTCAGTCACGTCAAACAACTTTGACACGAGGTACTTGCTATCTCTAGTGCCTCGTGTAAGAAAGAGGCTCCCACAATCGCAACGCGTCAGAATTCCAACGTTAATCAAGATCTTGTGGCACAGAATGTTTACATCCAACTCGTTGGCAATATCTCTGATGAGTTCCATGAACATGTCCTGTTGGTTCATCTTCAACAATTCATTTTTGGTTTTTCTAGGTGGCGCAGAGCGCTTCATTGAGCCACGTACAAATTGGTCAAAAAAATTTGCGTTATTTTCCGGTGCAGCTCGCGTCATTGTTGTTGTGGCGGCCTCGATGGGTTTAGTCTCAACGGTTATCTCAGCAACAAACTTTTCCTGTAGCCACTGCTCCAGAACATTGCGCTGGATGTTCTTCGACACCCATTCTTTAACAAAATCATGGTCTGTATGAAGGTATTTCTCAATTTCTGAACGAGATGTGGCCTTAGACAACATCGATAAAAGTCTTACAGTTTCCACAAAATGTCATATGTGGATGATATCCAGTTGTTAAACAATTCCAACACTATGGTATTATTCCATGTCAAGCAACACATACAGCTCCACTCAGATCTTTATTATCAAACAAATAAACATAAATCATTATTAGCAAAATGCTTGACAACAATGTCTAATAATAATTTATTATATTTTCAAATTTTAAGCTGGTGCCAGCAAGTCGTTAAAAACCGAGAAAAACAGAAAGATGAGGTAAAGACATTGAAAGATTTAATGTTACATCCAGCTGAATCATTTGCGGTGGTAGGGGCCCATTGCAAAATTATGAGTTTTTCCGTAAAATTATGAAAATCCATGATTTCGCAATGTCCGCTTGATAATCTGAAGGTTCGATAGTCCAAAGGTTCGATAGTCTGAAGGTTCAATAATCCGAAGATTCTATACTCCGACATCAATTTTACTAAAAGCTGGATTAATTGATGAAAAGAAATCATGTATAGGCCCTAAAACTGTGAGCTGGATTGATATTAAAAGAATCATGCCTAAACGGAAGCTGGATGAATGAAAAGAATGGTGCAGTGCAGCTTCTAGCCAAACATAATCATTTCATCTATCCAGCAACCATAAATTTAAACCGCAATCTTATCACCTATCGACCGGACACCATGCACTCCTCGGACTATCAAACCTTCGGACTATAGACAAAGAACTGTTTTGGCTGGTGGGACTCAATGTTCCTAAGGAAGAAGCGTAGGCCCTACACAACACAAAATCGTAGTGACAATACAATTGGTAAGACCGCAAGAACGTAATGCTACAGACCTTACACGGCCAAACAAGAGACCCATGCTCGCGGGAATCTCTGGTTCCCGGCCAATAAAAAGTTATAGCTATATCGCTGGTTAAAACTTTTAACGGATGTTTACTAATAAACGTCGGGGTTACTTTTCGTATTTTATTTCAGTCTAAACCGGCTGAGTTCAGACTGAAATAAAATACGAAAAGTAACCCCGACGTATTTACAAAAACAACAAGTTATGGTTAAAACTAATGTTAGTCAACAAATTATCATTAATCACCATCAGACGCTACCTTCTGCTGTAAATCCCACTCCATCGTCTTTGCCGAGAACGCAACCTCGTTGAGCAGCGTGACGTACTACTTTTATTGTCGCGTTAATTATTTCACCGCCGTTTTGAATCAACCAGTCAATTCCTTTATTGTTTCCAGAAGTTAGATTACAGGTGGTGATACAAGCAATTGCATCGCATGTTAGGCAACGCTACAGTTTGACAAGTTTGACAACAACAATTTGACATTGTTAACAGACTATTGAAATCAGAATTGCAAAGTTCATGCGGCAGACAGTGGGTGAATAAATATGCCTCTTGAACGGTCATTTAATATAATTTAAGTCATACATATTGGCTTGTGTTCTGGGACTAATAGCTTTTGTTTGAAATAAAAAGAGTTTTCGTTCACATTAGTCCCAGGTATCAGCAACAATGTTGCAACATTACTGTTCACAGTGTTCAGCAACATCACTATTGCCGAAAATAATTTTTTCTTTTATTTTTAGGTTTTACTAGAGGCCTAATCTTCTTCGATGGCGGTAGAGAAGCGAGTACCAAGTCTTAATTTATACCAAAAGTTCCTTCGCAGAGTCGTTGGCAGCGCTTAGATAATTTGAGATAACATTATTTGGTTGCAACATAAATATAATTATAATCTAAATAATAAACGCTTCACTCCAAATGTAGAAAAAGCCCAACAAGAATGAACTTCGAATAAAACTGATTTTTTTAGAATATTTACAGTGGATCATTGAGTCAGCATACGAATGATCATGATGGCGCTAGTTTCCTGCTTCAGTGTGAAATCGATAGTATATGTTATCTATGTCAATGTCGAATGAAAATGGTTGGGTTTCCTGCTATGATTAGCATTGTGAATTATTTCTCCATATCAGCATAGGGTGTTTTATTTTGTGATCATATTACAGCTATCTTAATAGTCAAACCTTTTTCCTAGACGATCACTGAATGAACTTTGTTTACTTATTTAACAAGAGTAAGATAATGCTTTTCGACAGAGTGGGCGGTGCTTGTTCTATGGATGGCACATGGAATGTGCTTATCCTAATGTTTGCTAGCCAGCAAGTCCTGTGATTAAACGTGTCAATAGAAATTGAGAGGGTTCTTCGATAATCAACCAAGTCTAGGATGATATGTGCTTCAGTGGCGTAGACTATCATCATGGGATCTCGTGTCAGGTATTTAGAAATATCGATTTTTATATTATAGATTTTAGACAAAGTTGTACTGTAAACATGTACACGTATATTTTCTTCTTTTAATTCCAACAAACAGTAGAATGCGTGAAACTTATAAGTTTTTTGGACCATTCTATTCTTTTTACGGACGTATAAAGCGCCTCTCACAGTACAACCTAATCAACCTAATCGCCTCCAGTGCAAAGAACTCCTTGAGAAAAGAACAGTCATAAGAGAATGAGCAGAGACAGTTTTCCCACCGGATGAGATTTAAGCATGAGACTAGAATATCACTCCAACTGTCAGACATTTATGATGTGGGTTGCTGACAAGATATAGTCTAATATTGAACCTTCCAGGTTTGACATCTCTGGTGCTCCCAATCATTCCATACACTAGTTCCAGTCTTACTTGCCTTCCTTATCCTTCTCTGTCAAAGCCCTCAGCTTTTGTTCTCAACCACTCCAACTCTCTTCTGTTTTCCTTGAGGGCTCCGTCCTGGGTCCGATCCTCGTCATCCTGTATTACGTGCCATTAGTTCATCTCGTAAAATCCTCCTGTGTTGACCACTATCTGTATACATACGACTCACATCCTTATCTCCAGGCTCTTTTTCCACCTCCATCGCACAAATCACTCAATGTGGTTAACCAAATATCATCCAACGTCTTCTCCCTCAGCCATTTTTAAAAAGAATTCATTGTCCTAGGCCTTCACAACCAAATCAAGAAAATTCCTGACTCTTCAATACACTTATCCTATAACTCTTCATCTTTTACCTTCACCTTCGATTTCCATACATGTCTACAGTATTGGAATTACTTTTGAAATGTGAATCTGAGGTAGAAACAGTCAACTACCAGGAGAAGATGCAGTTTCTTATCCAAGTGCCTGACATCTAAGGAGTAATAGTGAGTTGTAGCCACCTTTTAAAAGAAGGAAGTAAATTTGAACTATGAGGAGAGAATGGCAGTCGATTCCATTCCTTCTGAGCACAGGCATGGTTGGAATTAACGAGAACCAAAAGCTTTCCTGCATTGTGGCTGAATGAGCCGTACTTGATGATCGCAGGCAATGAGAAGGTATTTGTAAGGAGTTAGTAGTGACTAGAGACAGGGAGGTGTGGTGGTGCTTAGAGCTTTGTGGGTCAAACAGGCCAGTTAAAGTTTCATTCTTAATTCCCCAGGAAGCCAATGCAGGTAATGGAGTAGGACTGAGGAACACACGGCAGAGTCCAAATAAGCATAATCAAGGTGAGAGGAGACGAGTGAACAGGCCATGGTTTTCGACGTATACTGAGAGCTGATGGAGTAGGACTGAGGAGCTTGTTTATTGTGGAACACACAGCATAGTACTGAGAGATAGAGTGTAGAGGTTTGAATGCATTGCAGCCTAGTTTGAGAAACCTTCTTTACAAGCTATTTAAATGGAGAATAATACCTGGCCAAACCCAAAAATGCCGCAATGCACTAAAATTAAAGTTGGATAACACCTCCATGTGATGGTTCACCATGGAACAACTTACAGTGATCAATTTGCTCGCCATTTGAGCTAGTCATATTGTTTATTCATGATTGGCAGCAGTAACGTATGGTATCGTATTGTATTCGCTATTCAGCTAGACAGTCAGTTGATGAGATGAGATTGTCTTCAGTCAAAGCAAGAAAATCAGTTACCACCTTATGTAAATATCAGTGCAAGGAAAATATTATGCTTTAAATCATGAGTCTTGACGTACTTCTTTCTGACTAAGGTTCACACTGCGGGGCCTGTATGTGCAAACATTGACTTTGCTAGCAGGTTTACCTTCAGTGAAAGCTCACTAGCAAAACTCTGTGTCAATGTAGACATTTGATAATGAAAGTACAAGCGATGGATGGGTGTTTATTTGAACATAATATATGACTCATCGTGAGGAAGTGTGTTTTAATTATGGATAATCACTCTGAATTAATTATACTGGTATTGTTTGTTCAGTGTTTGAACTCTATGCTATCATCTGTTTTAACACAGTTCAAATGGTTTAGACTTTTCCAGCGAATGTATTTGTCACCTTTTAAAAAGAAACTAAAACAAAATTTTTTTTGAAAGTGTTGTTTAGCCAGATGTGTGTATGCAAGTGACTCTAATCTTGTCTGATCTATAAGCTTCTGTTATGCAGTCAGCAGAACGCACCCGCGAAAACTTATCCATTGTTAGTGGTTGATGCTGGATTTGAGGTCTGTGGTGGTGGTGGCCATGGTTGACTGCCCCTCCCCACTAACTGAGCATTGTGTATGGGAGGAGTGGTGGTCCATTCAGATTCCAAACAGTAGACGCAGATGAACTTGTCAGTATCTGGATAAAACACTGTCAACGTGCCAACTTGCATTGGCAATCTACATGATGATGGTGATGAGTAGGGCTGCCGCTAATGAGTAGTTTTGGAGTCGAGTACTCGGTCAAGTACTTGAGTACTCGGTAATATCGGAAGTGCTTAAAACAAGCGTCAGTTTCTACTATAGACTATAGATAGACTAAGTAGACCATAGCATAAGTTCTAACTAAAGCTCTGGCACACCAATAAAGTTAAATCTCCAATGTAACAACTAACAAGCTACTGAACAGCCAAAGAAACAGAAAAGTTTTAGTTTTTGGTATATAAAAAAATAAAATGTAGGCTACATTGGTATGGCAGACTGACTGGCAGCCAACAGACTGCCTAATAATAAGACTATGAGATCTCTGTCATCAAGTCATGATGTCAGTAATTGGTAAACTGGAACCAGAAATTGCAATTTTCCGACCGGAAGTGGAAGCAAAAAATTACTAGAGGAACTTTTGGAGTTAAATACTCGCGAGTACTCGGGTACTCGCTGCAGCCCTAGTGATGAGTTCTCTGCCCGAAGGCAGGCCCATTGGGTTTCATGCCACCTGGGGATGAGATGAATGAGGTGGTTTTCGGTTGCCTTCCTCACAGACAATTATTGGTGAGCAGTTTGTCTAGGGTCGATACGCAGTGACTTGAGGTCAATTCGATCCTGTGACCATCTGGTTGCAAGGCACAGAACATACCACTACACCATTTCCTCCAACGGTATACATACCACGGGAGGTCTGAATGGGTGGACACTAGGTGGTGTGATAATCCCCAAATGGTCACCAGTCTGAATAGCTGTGTCTTGCTGCAGAGCAGTCACATAAATTCAAGCATTAGGCAAGGCGGGAACAGACCTCTAAACTATCAATCAATCTATCAAATAAATTTATTTGGCCAAATCATAGACAATATCTTTAAGTTTATGAGAAAACTGTGCGGGCCCTGCCCGGGCCCAAAAAAATTCTCCAGGCCACTGGGCATTTACCCCCCTCTTGACAGGCTTGATTGTGTTGTCAATCAGTTGCCTCTGACAGGGCAAATGTATGAGCTGCATAGTTTATGCGGCTGCTTGGGTTGCCATGGCTTTAGTTTTCACTTTTATTTTAAGATCAATTATCTTTGAAATCATCCATGCTTGTGTATTCTGTGAGAACATAAAGCACTTCACAACTATTTCCTGGTCATAGTCGCTATGTTATTTCTAGGTTAAGTGTATTTGTTTTATTAGCTAAGTGATTGTATTAAGCTTATTAAGTGTGCAGTTATGCGCCTAAATTTTTTGCCTATAGCTGTGTCTGGCGATTGAACATCTTTTACATCAGTTCACAATTGGATCCAAATACCTTTTTTCTATTTAAATAATCAGGTATTTGTAAATCATCAATAAGTCAATACAGGTTATGAAAAACAGGAAGTTGTTTATGACGTTAGAGGCAGAATGTATAACTGAGTATTTCAATATCATTTTATATGTCTTTCACTTTCCAGCTGAGGCACACTATCCTGTTACTGTTTGTTTCCTTTTTCTTTTGGTTTGTCATGTTGATTATTCCTTTTCAGCTGATGTTTTTGTATATTTTGGCTGTTGTTTTATAGACTAGATCCTGATCACATGTTTGAGGTGTTCCTGGAACTTGCCAAACCTGCTAATTCCAAAGAGGAACCATATATCCTGCAGAGTTTTCCAGAAAATTACAATGATGAGGTACATGTGCATTGTGCCTTGTAAAATGTACCATGCAAAGATTACATGCAAACCTATTTCAAAAATAAAGATGAAGGCAACATTTCTCCGATGTCTCTACATTTATGTCTTCAGTGGCCACATTGTTCCGAAGTTTTCAACCATGGCACAGAAATGAACAGTGCAACCCAATGTGATTGCTCTGTTTTTAGCCTCCCAACTTGCATTGGTACTCACATACAGACCATTAAATGATGGGGACTGAATGGGTGGACACTGGGTTGTGTGAGTATTTGTACCTGAGCACAGTGCCTTGGTAGAAACACTGTTCAACAGTGTACTCCCAGTAGTCTTATCTGTTATAGATGATGAGTTTTAGCCAGGATATACAGGTGACATGTATCAAATCTGTATCCTGAAAACATGATGGCTATGTTGGCTGCTAAAGAACAAAGTAAATTAATGTGGTTATTGCAAAGAGAATAATCTTCTGAACCTATTTAAGATCACCGCCATTAGGTTGTGTTATGGTTATGTTATTTTTATTCCTCTCTGAAAACTGTCTTATACGACCAAGTTTGGACCGGGAGCACCTCTGAGTAGATTTCTTGAAGAGGTGCTATATTAAGTTTCATTGATTGATTGATGATTGCATCACCAAGCAGTATAATTATCATAAGTGTAGTGTGAGTTGTTAGACAAATATCCTTGGTTGTCTGAACCTTTGATTTAAGTTCTTTGATTTTAAAGTCCAGCAACTCCATCTCCACTTGCTTAAACTTACTTTAAAAGTGTTCCATCAGCCATGTTCTGTCTGTCTATGATAGGACGTTGTCTGGTGGACTATGCATGTTAAGTTTCGTTCAATATATAGCAGTAACTTTTGACCGTGTCCCACTTTGTGTGGCCTGTCGTTTTGTAAATACAGCTTTTTCTGAGCATTGTTTATCAATTGGGGAGTCTATGCTTAGTCTGTTTTCTATCTTGACACAATTGCACTGTACTTAACTGAATTATTCAATGCTAGCTGCAATACCTTCTGTTGAACTATCATTTTGGAATATCAGCTCTGTGACCTGTTGGAGCCAGGAGATGGGAAAACTAAGGGCATGTGACATGCAGGCAGTCCCACTGTGTCCCATCGTCATTTATTAGTTCCATATGATAAGCAGCTCTGATGGTGGCAGCCCATTTAAACAGCTTATAACAAGTGATAAACATTTTATTGCTCCTACATAGTGAGCTGGGGCTGGCTGTGCCATTGCACATGAACAAAAACATCCCCAGTTGATTAGATGGTGGTAATTGAGCACTCCAATCCACTGCATTGCACCAGATGGATAATGCAATTAGCACTGTTATGGTGCAAGTTCTGCTCTAGCATGACCATGAATGCAGATTCAAAACTTCATTCAGCTTATATAGGGATATGACCTCATTGGGTGCAGGCCCATGTCTCTCCGATTCTCCGTGTACAGGTCGATCAACAGTAAATTCCGGAACCCAAGGCAGAGAAATTTTAGGCCCTTAGGCAGAGCAGTTACGGTAATCTTAGATGGAAACCTAGAAACAATGATTTATAAGTAAAGTATTATTCACATGCTTGAAGTTTTAACTGTTGTTGTTAAGCATCTGTAATATTATATTTGATTAGGCATTAATAATAAATTTGTTTAGCAGATTATAATATTTTTCATAAGTTGATTGCAGGCCTGGCCCACACTTAAAACTTGCCTGACCCTGGGCATTTATTCCCATACTGCCTCCTCGTGGACCTGTCCGTGTGTTTATGGGTGTATTGCTGTGTGTATGTGTCTGTGCGGCCTGGCTATTTGTATAGCTCCTTTGAAGACTCTCACAAGGGCTTTAAACATGGTGATTTGACACGTGTAAAAAGGCATGGCCTACATTGATTAAAACTATTGCTTGAGCTGTCTGTTCAGTGTAGAAATCTGCCAACATTGTATCCAAGCAGAGTTAACAAGTCCCTGAGTTATAAATCCTGTATATGGTTAAAATTTTGTCCATGACATGAATACCAAACATTGCTTCATACGTTTGACCAAGTGTATTTACTGTTCAAACATTATTTAGCCACACCACGTGGCGCATGCTGCTAGTGAGGAATTACAACGTGCTCAGAATGTGTTAAACCAATATCGATTTCTGGGTTTTGTTTATGTCTATTTTTGTCGACTTTGTGTTTTGCTTTATATCTTTTTTGTATTTTTTGATGTTGTGCTATGTATTCATGCTAAAGTGATGATATGTTGATTTGTGTAGGAAGTTCTCAAGTCAGTTCCAAAGTTTGCCTTTCCTTGCCTATCAGATGATTCCAAGTAAGCTTTTTTACTCCTATTTGAGTTTAGATTTCTCTTTGACTTTCTTATGTAAGATTACGCTGAGCTATGTGACAGTTCGTTTGCAGTGTTTGTGACTTATGTGTTCATCCCAAGTGTTTGTGACCTATGTGTTCATACCATGTGTTTGAGACTTATGTGTTCATTCCAAGTGTTTGTGACCTATGTGTTCATACCATGTGTTTGAGACTTATGTGTTCATTCCAAGTGTTTGTGGTTTGTTTGTGATTGTTCATCAGTGGTGCTTTTGTGACTTGTTTGACTGTTCAGTGTTCTTCATAAATGTTTGTGACTTCTGTAAATGTTCATGCTAAGTGATTTGCTGATTCATTTTGTTCCTTAATGATTTCACGAGGTTCAAAGCTTGATTGCTCTGCTTTACGGATGATGTTGCGTTTATTCAAAACAGCAGAACTCTGTCTTTTTGTGATTAGGTTCGCCATTTCGCTTTTAATTTGCACCTGCTTAAAATAATGTTGGACTTTCTGGCTGTAATGCATCCCTGTGGTAAAACAACTGCTTGCTATCCAAGTGTACTACTTCTAACAACAACGATTATCACATGCGAAGCTAGCTGTCCGCCTTTGGCTCTTCTAATCATATGAAGCTAGCTAAAATTTATTTAGTTTCAGCTCTTTCGAATGTTCTAACAAATGGTATTTGTATCTTTTATTCAATGTCTGAACTACATGTAGCACAGTTGCCTTGACTATAAACAAATATTGCAAAGGCTTCTTCACTTCGACAATGATTTAATTGTATTTCTGTTATCACTTCATTGTGTTCTTTTTTTCAGCAGTAAAACAGACGAGCATTTCACATTCGTTCTTACAGACATTGAGAGTCGATTCAAGTTCGGCTTTTGTCGATCATCATCGCAAACGCAAACCTGCCTCTGTATAATTAGGTAACATAGTTTTATGTTTAGGATTTGTTATCTAATTTTATTGGGTCTGCTTATTTGGGAGCTATCAATGAAAATTTTTTTTGCTGAATAATCCTGCTTGTGTTGAGGGTTGATACCTCAGGGCGTTCTCTACCTCGGTCTCTCCACTCCCTGATGCTGCAGTGTCTGCTCGGCCACAAGGAGTCATTTGATTGTTCCCCGTATGTGCAGGTTCTCAACTATCTAGGAGTATTGCCTATGTTGGCCCCTCTAGTCGTTACCGCCTTCAGCAGGAATTGTGACTTGTGCTCCACAACCTTTCTCTTCCTATTCTCTGGAAATGCCTGAAGACCATTTATTGTTTTTGCAGCAACATGGGTTGGGTCGAGATCGCCTCTGAATAGTTAAATGGCACTTTTCTGAATGTTCGATTGCAAATACCTGTAGCTGATTCTGCAATTGGTTTCAAAATTAAATGTGAACTGGGTGTTAAATGTCACGTGTATTGAACCATTGACAATGTTAAAACAATGTGTTGATCCATATTTAACCATTCTTGTTGCACAAGCTTGTGCTAGACTGGTTGAATTGAATGGTCTGAGATGTTTCTTCATTCAATTATTTGTTCAGTCGAATGCTTTTGAGTTGTTTATACACTCAAAGCGCTACATTTATGTAGCACTTTTTAAGTGTCATCTGTTGTTGGTAGAAAACTCGTGAATGGCACAGCTCTATTATAGTGGTTTAATGCAATATTTGCCTTGTATAAATTTTGCTTTATGTGCTGCTAAATGTATTTCTCATTCTCCTTATCAGTTTCCAGTCAGTTTTCTAGCCACAAAACCTGTCTTCTTGTTGCACTGCCTCGAGATTATGTGGTAATTTGTTGAGTCCTGGCATTTGTTTAATTGGTTGGGACCTTTTGTTGGTCTTGCTTTGTTGATAATTTAAAATGTTATTCTTTTTGGGTGTGTTATTTTCAAGCAAATTGATCTGATTTTCTCTAGCTGGTATTTTTTGGAATATGTTCACGATCACTTTGACAGTTTGGGTAACAGTAGCATGAGGCTAATTACATCAGAAAATGACTGACTAGCTGTGTTTTTTTAAAATAGTATTTGTACAATGTTTTATTTGCAAGCATTTCTTAATGCCCAATAGTTGCTGTTTTTGGAATCTTGTGAACAGTTGACCTATTGCTTAAAACTTTGAAGACTTAGAATACATTCTGGAAAGCATTCTTGGCACTTTATGTCGATGTCATTTATTGGTAAAGCCAAACCCCTTTGCTATGCAAAACGCCGTTGTAGCGTTACGGCGCTTTAGAAATGGTCCGTTTAATAATAATATGATGTCTTGTAAAAACTTCTGTTGAGAGTTGCATGCTTTCAATGAATTAGTGTATGTGACATGGATGATTTTCGGCTTCTTATTAATTCATGGCCACAAATGATCTGCATTCAATCTAGTGCATCTTGGAGTGCCTCTGTCTTAACCTAACAGACATGTTTCAAGGTGAAATCTCCTGCTGTCTTGAATCATTAGCCACTGCACAGATACATTCATTCAAGAGGTCATACAGTGTGAAAGAAAGCTCTGTATAAATCTATGGTTATAGATACAGTTACCAGCTGATAGGCTTGCTGTGGATAAGCAGGCTCAGAGACATTAGCTTTGATTGTGAGAGATAATTATGGCAAAATCAGTACAGATGACAGGTCTACATTAACTTTTGAGTTCCTGTACTCTGGCCAGCTACCCAGAAGGCAAGGAACTGTCCTGGCTCAGACTGGGACCTATATGAATTAGAGATGTGATTAATGAGCTTAGATTCAGTTTAATGTCCAATCAGGTTCCCTTTGATAAGGAGTCCATGTAAAACTTTAGAGCAGAGTGAGACTTTGAACATATGTAAATGAGACTTTGAGCATCTGTAATGAGACTTTGAGCACCTGTTGTGAGACTTTGAACAAAAGGGTAAATTTCTCAGTATAGGTCAGCAGGGCAAATCTCTCAGTATCGGTCAAAAGAGCAAGTTCCGAGCCTGAGAAAAATGTTTAATTTCCAAGTATGGGTCAAAAGAGTAGATGTTCCAGAATGGATCAAAATGGTAGCTTCTTCAGCATGGACAAAATGGTTTAAGTGTCCCAGGGTGTTTCAAAGGTTAATAATTTTTCAGTATGAATCAATCTTGGGTAAATTCTCCAGCATTGGGGAATCGTAAATGTCCCAGCATGAATCAATATGGTAAATTCCTCAGTATGCGTCAAATGAATGAGTCAGAATGGTTAAATTTACCAGTATGGGTCAAAGGTGTAAATTTCCCTGTATGGTTCAAAGGGATAAATTTCCCAGTATGCCTGACTTTGTATGTATGTTTTCTGTTGCAGCTGTCTCCCATGGTATGAAATTTTCTACCGCGTACTTGACATCATCTCGAGCCAGCTGAGCTGCAGAACCAGTTCATCAGTTCAGCCATTTCTGAACGCGCTGTTTATGCTGCAGTCCTTTAAACCGGGAGAGAATGTTGCCATTTCCAATGAGGTACTGGTCACTTTCTGATCTTTTCGACCTCTCAGATAAATCTGTAGCATTGCCCCTCCTTTAACCAGGCTTGGGACTGGCACTGCCAGAATGCAAACAGTGGCAGAGTTCTCATGGGAGTCTCTCCTTGTTGACTGATTTATATGGAGAACTTCTGTTGAACCGAGAGCGATATGTAATGGGTGTGTGTATACTGGTGTACGTGTTTAAGTAGATATTGATGTAAATTTTTGATTAGGTGACAAGCAACTTTTATTTGGAGTTTATATTTTGATAACATTCAAAACTCTGCTTTTTGTCTTTGCAGAAAGTCAACTTTGTTTGTCCTGTCCCAAATCAGTTGCCTACTCTACCAGAGAATGTGAGTAAAAATGATAACGATAATGCTGAAGGTATAATATAATACTAGTGTTAAGTCTGGGTGAAAAGAATATGGCAATGCTATATGGCATACTAATGGTTATGCTAGTGGTTTCCAACCTTTCTCGACTTAGGGCCACTTTTATTTAGTTGGAGGACACGATGGGCCACAAGGTTAGAAATAATATATGTTAAATTGTAACTGATTTTTATTGTAGAATAGAATCAAATTACACTTGGATAAATACATTTAATGTTACATATAAACATCAACAAAATATAATAATTTATAATAGAAAATGATTATTCTGTCAATATTCATTTTTCGCACGTATATTTTTATATCTTTGGTAGGTCGAGGGCCAGATTTTGAAGCCAGGGGGGCCACTTTTGGCCCGCTGTCCACAGGTTGGGAATCGCTGGGTTATACTGAGTGAAAATGACTTGATAATGGTCATCTGAAGGTGTATGACATACTAATGGTAATGCTGAGTGAAAATATCTTGTTAATTGTAATGCTGAAGGAATATGACATTCTTATGATGATGCCGAGTGAAAATGACCTTTAGAATAAGTAAGTATATTCTTTATTTAACCAACTGCATATCCGGACTCTGGTGAACAATACATTTAAAAGTACAGCATTCTATTTAAAAATGATTATCACACTAGATTGTCTGCCTGTGGAATAATATATTGATACGGTCGGGACGTAGGGAGTTGGAGGTCGACTTTATTAGAGGAAGGAACTGTTGCAACAAGTGACCCAGGTTATCCGGAACCACTTTAAGTAGCAATACATTTAAAGTAGAGTGTTCTTATTAAAATGTTTTCTTCATTCAGAGAGCAATGTTTTTGTTATTCATTTAGCGAAATCTAAACGAGTTCTGCAGTTGTTTGGATGTCAACAACATGATGGCTGTATTTGCTAGGTGAGCTGAGGTGAATTTTTGGCTGACATTAGCAGTGCCTTCATTTATTGAATCTATTTACGCTGGACTGAGTAATTTGTGACACTTGCATGAGAAATTATAGGTGCACAAAGTACTCTAAACATGAGTGTGTTCACCAGAAGTGATCTTGAAGGGTTCTTATAAGTCACTATGAAATGTTGACATAATACTACATACCTGCTTGTTTAAATACATAGTGTGGATCAACTTATATTTATGTGTTTATTGAGACATATATTATAAATACATGCTAACATGCACACCTGTACGTCTGTACAAGTGTACATGCATCACGCAAAATGAGGTGTATGTTTAAGTTTAATTTGTACACACGCATGCAGGCAAGCATGCATACACATGTATATGTGTGCTTGCCTGCATGCGTGCGTAATATGTGTACGATTAGTCAGCTTATCTGTTGTTAAGTGAAAACAATATGGCGTGATGATTATTTAAGGGTGTTTTATTTCAACTGTGTTGTGTCATTATGCATGCAGTTATTAATCATACATCTGGCAATTAGATGTTCATGTGGACCATAACCTTGTTTAATCAAAACTTAGTCAGAACTTAGTATACTCTGCTCAACAAAGCTTAGGAAGTAGCCTGGGATTCTTTAAACAAAGCTGTTGTGTTTGGCAACTTGCTAAGAAAGATAGTGCTGACTGGAGTTGAAGATAAAGACTTTTAGAGGTTCTGTTACCCTTTTGCTCCGAGAAACCGATTTATCAGGTTGTACGTCCATTAAGCCAGTTTATCGATTTTGACACCTATGAATGATGGGGGCTCTGGGTCAGTGTAATTTGCATGGGAATTCATGGGTGAAAGGGCTTACTGTGGTACATCTAGTGCCCTTTTAAATATGATCGCAGAAATTTGGTTCAAGATTTTTGCTCCACCTGCACCCCGTAGCCAACTGAAATATAATGAGTACTCTGATCATACATTGTCTGTGAGAAGATGAGACAGTGAGCGAGAAGGTTGGCCACCCACCTTCGTCTGCTATGGCTAAGAAAATGAAGTTGCTAGCACATTTTATCCATGGCTATCTCAGTGATAGCTATGAAAGGGACTTTTTCTGTTTCTTCTCTTCTACATATTTTTACATACATATACATTATGCACATGCATAAGTGGATGTGTTTTATACATATAAGTTTTATAGATTATTTTTTATTGCGTTGTCTAATTACTTTCAGGAACTAGAAACTAATGCATATTTAAATTAATGCAAGTTCTGAAGCCTTTTCTAATCTGATCCTCATTGCTTAATTAGTAAGTAAGTGAGTAGTTTGATCCACAGTGCTTAATTGGTAAGTAAGTGAGTATTCTGATCCACAGTGCCTGATCAGTAAGTTAGTGGGTTATCTGATCCACCGTGCTATTGCTTGGCTCAGACTTGTCACTTTAGAACAATTCTACATGGGTGTACTATTGATCATGGACATCTTCATTATTGTGGCGGTGGTTAAAAGTAGAACTAAGGCCGACTACAGATTTAATCAACTGAGCTTGGATTGAGAACAAACACTTCCTTGTATGCACATCAGTTGTATTGATTTTCACTGTATTTTCTGATAACCTTGCAGTGAGTGCATTGAGATGTATTGATTAAACAGTAATCCAGACATTATCCATTCTCCCTTCTTGCACTAGACTTCCAATATAAAAAACATTGACCTTATTCCACTCCGTTCAACTACCAGTTAAAAAGAGGGTGGCCCCGCTTACAGGACCTAGGTCCTTCTTGGGAATGTCCTTCCTATTGATCTTGTTTTTAACATCTAAATTTTCATTCAATTTGTCTTTACAATGAGGTCAATAAACAGAATTTGTCATTGTCATCATCAACAAAACAATGCCTTAAACACTTTTCACTGTTGCATCTCTATAGCTCTTACCATGGAACCTCAGGATTTCCATGATTGCACTGAGACTTACCAAACAATCATGCCCCTGCGGATTTGTTTAAATTATGTGCCAGTTATTGATGTACATACTGAGTCTGACAATGCAGCTTTCCTGTACCAAGGCTGAGAGCTGTTTAATAAACGAATGATAACATTGAGTTGCCGTTGTTTGATATGTAGCATGTTGTATGAGCGAAGAATCCTCGTAGTCAGCCAGAGTCTGAGTCGCCTAACCGCCTGCATACCTGGAGCAGCCCTTCTGCTGCATCCGATGAATTGGTACGTGGTGCATATCTTTCTCTTCATGAACTTCAATGCCCTTAGATTATTTGAACGGTCTTTCCGAACATGTGAAGAACGTGTGCTTTATTGAAGCATTTTAATCATGACTTAAGACACTGATACTTGAACAGCAAAGTTATTACCAAGTCAAAGTTCTGTAATGATTAGTTGTTCTGATGGTTTTGGATTATTCTGTTACCTGCTGAATTGAGTGGGAGAGGATTTATTTGAAGTTGATGATATCTCTTGACTGTAATACATACTTTTCTTATCTGTAACCATTTATTAATTTGCATAGGGACTGGTCGATAGTTGGTTCCGAGGGAAGCTGAATTTCTCAATGTTAAGCATTTGGACAGAATTTGTTGAGGACTTTAAAACACTGTTTACTGGCTGTAAGTGAAATTGATACAGGGTGATTTTTTCTTTTACAATGGCTTTTTGTAACTCACGTGAAGCTCTTGTTAGAAGAGCTTACTTACTGAACAGCATAGTTTTAGGATTTTGAATAGGATGCTGTATTGCTGATTATTTTCCTCCAGGCAACATCTCTACATTCCTGTTCTCCCTCCTCATCTGCTTGACTACTGTAGGTAAGTGACTTAAAATGACATTTGTTCGATATCTGTAATTGTTGCCCTCATGCTGCAATCTTATCTAGTAGCACAACTGTTTCTGCTCGTTCTATTAAGATTTTTCTTTTCTCTAGGGGATTTTCGAACTGGGAGTGCCTCTGATTAGGTTGTACTGTGAGAGGCGCTTTATCAATCTGTAAATAGAATAGAATTTAGCATACAAGACATACTGCTATGTTGGTAATTTTACAGCAGCATCAAAATGCTGCTGTAGTTTGCATTGATTCGTGCAGAAAAATCTCTCATAATTAAATAAAATTTTATGATATGCAGAGGAGAGCAGTGTTATTACAATAATATTTGAAAGTAGACTATTTGCTGTATTGATTTTTAACTGAGGTTGTGCTAATTGACATCAAAGTGTCTCTGTCCTTAAGAATTTGCAGACTAATTCATGTACATTGTACGTAGTAAAAAGGCCAACAGTAGTTTCAATGAAAATTTAACCTGCTACAAGGGGCTGCTTTTCTGGCAGACTGCCAAGTCAAGATGGCAGTTAGTATTGAACTGAATAGACGAACTGATTGGATATTTCGGTGCTCCTATGCCATATCTGATTGGTTTGCATTAGTTAGTATTGATTTGAATAGATGAACTGATTGGATGTTTCAGTGCTCCTATACCATATCTGATTGGTCTGCATTAGTTAGTTTTGATTTGAATAGATGAACTGATTGGATGTTTCAGTGCTCCTATACCATATCTGATTGGTCTGCATTAGTTAGTATTGATTTGAATAGATGAACTGATTGGATGTTTCAGTGCTCCAATGCCATACCTGATTGGTCTGCATTCGTCTGTTATGAAGGTCAGTTGAACGACAGTATTTCTGTTGTCTATCTCTAACATACAACAAGGATAGGGTATATCAGTGTGAAGATATTGACAATTGTACATGCGACAATTTCTGTAGCATTGTCGGTAGCAAGCTGCTTCTAAAATATTTTACAAACAATGCTTATGCTTGGACATATCAACCTAATTTTGCAACATTGTTTTGCTTGCTAGTACATATGCACCATCACCAACAGATTTGAAATTTTACTTGGCTTCATCAGGGGTGGCAGCAGAAATTCTGAGCCCCTAGCAATTTTTCTGGATTTGGTTCCAGGAAAATCATTTATGATACTCTAGTAAGTTAATTGTGGGCCCGACCGAGGCTCCACTGAACGTTTGCCCACCTGTCCCTCTTGGTGAACCTGTTTGACTACAGTTTCATCTGCAACGGCCATTGATTGTTGTGAATTTTTATTTTTGTAGAAGTCATATGATTACACTTTTAACTGTAATGTAGTGTAAAATCTAGAGATTTATTTTTGTCATCTGAAGCTGTGTGAACAGAATTCAGCTTATTGACTATCACTCAACCGAACCAGGTTGACATACACAAATTGTGGTCAGGTTCATGACTAGGCAAGTATGTGGCAAATGTCTGAATGGGCAAGTATATGACTAAGCAAGTATGTGACTAGGCAAGTATCTGACTAAGAAAGTATCTGACTAGGCTGGTATATGGCTTGGCAAGTATATGATTTAACAAGTATGTGACTAAGCAAGTATGTTACTAGGCAAGTATTTGAATTGACAAGTATGGGACTAGGCAAGTATTTGATTAGGCAAGTATGTGACTAGGCAAGTATGTGACTAGGCAAGTATGTGACCAGGCAAGTCTGACTGAAGGTCAGGCTGGGCAAGTATGTTTCTGGCTAGGCAAGTATCTGACTGAAAATCTTACTGGGCAAATGTATGTCTAGGCAAGTATCTGACTAGGCTAGTATGAGGAACCTGCAGTAATGGTATTATGATAACATGAATCAATAGATGTTCTTGCTTTTATACGTGCTGGTGTTTTATTTCTTGTTTCATAGAAAACTAGAGTCCAGGAACTTGGAGACACCGTGATTCTCAATATGGATATGAACACTGTGGAGTCTGAGTATGACGACCTTTCTATGCTGCCGGAGGAAGTTGTGAGTTCAATGGACATTACAATGTGATATTCTGTATTGCTTTATCATAGTTCTGCATAATTTTGTCAATACATTACTGGTAGTTGATTTAATTACTTATATGTAGATGTTGTTTGTAGCTATATTGGAAATTTATGTGGCTTCTTTTGCTAAAGGTGCTGCATACATGCTTACGTGATGGAGTTGTGGCTAGTACGTAAGATAAATAACCAGACGACTGTTCATCACCTTTGCACCACAACAGTTTAATACAATACAACTGCAATTTGATGTTGCCCTTCTTACAATTGGGTCAGAAGTGCACAAATGTCTCAGCGGCGCAATTGCAGATACATTGCAAAGCAATTGTGCGCAATGGACTTGCTCAGGACTTGCGCAAAGCAACAGCGTCGGACGGGGACTGAATCCATACTCTCGACATTACAGGCTGACTGCTCTGCTCTATCGGGGAAGCCAGTTGTTGTGCTGTTGGAGTTTATGGTTTACCATGTCATGAGTTTCCTGATGACCTTCTGTTGTGCTTTCAGTGAAGATCATGTGGATGCCTTGTTTGAAAGACATAAGCAGACAGAAGATCCTGGGGAAGACACACAGGCAACCCTCACAGTCAATTAAATGAAACTTGATATGGCGCCTCTTCGAGAAATCTACTCAGAGGCTCTCCTAATCCAAAGAAGACAGATTTAAGATTAGGATAGAAAGGGGATAGAGAGAGTTTCTAGGCAAGAGCCTAATATCCAATGAGAGGAAATTCCAAGCAGTTAGGCCTACAACCAAAAGTCATTATACGGTATCATAGATGGTCTGAGAGAAAGGGAGTCTCAACTGTGGCATCTTCTTCCTTGATGTTGTTTCTTACATTTGATGTTAAATCAGAATTGTTTGTAAGTGATCTCTGTTCTGGTTGGCTTGAAGGTTTCAAGTTTGAAGAGGCATCTTAAGCAACAGGATAAAATGCATGGCAATCAACTGGCTGGTGATGGAGTTGCTCGCGCATTTCTCAAGGCTATGGTTGCTCTGATCGGTGAGAAGTCTTCGTTATCTTGACAGATTTTTATGTACATATGTTTTTACAAATGCAGATTGAAGACAATGTTCCTGACTTTTCAATTGAAACCTCAATCAATCAATTTTATTCCTGTTGCCAACATATCACAATTATGGCAGTATACATAGTAACTTACATTGGTGGTGGTTACTAATGGGAGGACCTAGAAGGGATGAAGAATCCTGTTAATTGTGTCACCTAGTTTAGTGGGCAATAGAAAGTCACAAATATGCACGACAGTGAGTTCATTTTGATTTGTGTAAATAAGAATTATCAATAATTAGCATAGTTAATGGAAAACTATTTGACATAACTAGCTTTAATTAAAATTAATGGAAGTTGTGAAGCCTTTTCTAATCTAACACACCCAAAGAAAAGAAGAAATGATTAGCATTTACGTAATTTATTGAATCAGATAATTATCAATATTTCTTGCTAAGCTACAACTTGAATACCCCAGGCCTGAAATCAATTGACTCCAATTAATTAGGTGACTTTCTAACCATTTTGCAGGTGGCTATAGAGATGCTCTGAGATTTCGTCCTGGTGAGCCAATTACATTCGACCCAGACGCCTTTGTGATCTCTCGTCCAGCCAGCATGCAGCCATTTCTTAAGAAGATCCTACAATTCCAGACCTTCCAGCAGTTCGTCTCCGACCGGCTGGACCTGCTGAACGCAGGCGAAGGCTTCAAGGATGACTTTGACCAGGAAGCAAGTCTTTACAGTGACAAATGGGGAACACAGTCTCGATACAAGGATTGGTCTAATCATATGAAGGTAGGTGGTGATGCAGCCACTCTGATTACCGTTAAAGAACTCGATATGGCCTGTCTCCCAAATATCTTTCTACTACTAACACTAGTATTCCCATATTGCATGGACTTGTTGATGCAAGCACACAACAAGAGGCAACAGCTGCAGTTTAGAGATGAAATAAAGAGTATATTTGTAAAATGGACAAGTTGCTAGGGAATGTATGAAAGATTTAGACCTGTTGCTAAGGAAAACGATTGTTCAGCATAATATGCAACAACGCACCCTTGATAGGAAGTTTTCATTGTAGTTGTAGTGTGAAATCATGATGAAGTGGTCGCAGGTTATGATGAAGTGGTCGCATAGTTCATAACACATGGGATTCGTTCCTTATCATACCCTTCAGTAGGCTAACTCTGGCATCATGCACCAGCTGATCTCTAGTTTGTCTCTGTGTATTTTTTCTTATAGAAACAAGGTAAAAAGCTGAGAAGAGAAGGCAAAGACAAATGGTTCGAATTTACCGCCAAGGTAAACAAAAGTTCAGTTTTCTTTAATTTAACATAGCTCTGTTTTTCACTCTTGTATAACTTACCCATAATAATAACTAATGCAGATTTGATGGATCAATGTAATGTTGTCAAAAAGAGATGGTAACATTATGTACTAACCTCAGGGACTAGTATTCTTTGCCGATTCCAACATTATGGCCCGTTTCTTCCTGTGTAAATCTAGTTGTGACTGAGTCAGCTGGATGTTCTTTGTGAGTCAAACAAAATGTATATATACATGTAATGTGTATATATACATGTAATGTATATATATACATGTAATGTATATATACATGTAATGTATATATATACATGTAATGTATATATATACATGTAATGTATATATACATGTAATGTATATATATACATGTAATGTGTATATATACATGTAATGTATATATACATGTAATGTATATATATATACATGTAATGTGTATATATACATGTAATGTATATATACATGTAATGTATATATACATGTAATGTAGCCAGATGTACGTCGGTGCTTTTTTTTATCGCCACTCTAATTGTGTGAGGCAGTTAAACTTGTTCTTATAAACTCTAATGTAGTTGTTGAGTTTGCAGGAAATGCTTTTTAGAGGTACTTAGAAGCCACTGTACATTTGTGTCTAGTTACTTAGCATTACATAACAAATAACTTGGTGACCATGTTGTGCTGTTATATGATCGTATCTAGTTATTTATATAGCACTTCTTACAATACTAGCTATTCAGAAGCACTCTCAGCGTGACAGCCCCGAGGAAATAAGAAGTCTTCAGGCAACGAAGGGATGTCTGGGATCAGTGGACTGCACTAGACATTTGTGTGTTGATACGTGCTTACGGTCCCTACACAGGACTCTCAGTAGTGTTTTGAACCTGTATACTCTGTTGTAAGGAGTATTGCCCCTTGCAAGAATTTATCCATCCAAGACACAACTGCAGGGTTTTCCTGTACATGCCGGCTGAATGCTTCTCTGCAACTGGGGTTCAACACTTTGTGTGTTGTGTGCAACCCATTTCGATCAGGAAACAATGTGTCCTATCTTGTTTGTACTGTTGCTGACAAATATCCTGTGAAGCCAGGAACTCCACCTACAATCACTTGCATGGCAGATGAGTGTGTACCTAATGTATCATATGTGAGGACTCTTTTTTAATATGTCAGCCAACACATTTTACCATTTCGTCATAACATTTTAGGTGAAGGACAGAAGTAAGAAGACATTCAAAGACCTGACATCAAGGATTGAAGACATAAAAAGGGTAAATACTGCAGCTTTGGAATGATGGATTTATTTTTCAAATTGCACTCTGCTCATCCGTAGAGAAGATAATCTTTTTGTTTCTGAATAGTTCTGTTTTAGAGGGTTTCTTCACTGTACAAATATTACAAAAATTTCGCTTTTAAGAGTCTTGTGATCAGTTGAGTTTACAGTGTGTCTTCAAAAACTAACTTCTAGCCATGAGTGTTCCTCTATTTAACATAAGTTTGTTGATGTTCTTCAGCCTAGACATATGTATTTACGCATATGTATTTTTCACAAGTTTAGCAGTTGTTTTCGATTTTCTTTATAGGAGGATGGAAGTCAGTCAGTTCCAAATCACAAGGTGTCTGCTGTATATGGCCAGCAACATCGGGTAAGCCGGTTACTTCAAAGCTGTGTTCATTCTTTTAGAAACTGTATCTCAATTCTGTCAAAAATCCTTAAATTAAAGGCATAACACCGGGGTCCAAAACCAGCCGCCCATCTAATCAATAAGCATTTGCTTATATCCAATAGCCTTTCAAGGCCTGAGGAACCTCAATCTCATGTACAGTAATAGCAGCTGGCTAATTGAAATGGCAACAATTGGTTCGGTCTTTATGAATAGACGATGGTGCACCAAGATATAAGTATATTCAGAGCTCATTAGCATTTGGCATCAAACAGGGTATACATTCATTCGTGCAGGGTAAAGACAGTTAGCTGTAAATGAAATGGACAGTCTAGGGCAGACTCTAGGCAACACTGACAACAATAGCTTCGATTGCCTGGTGATAACTTCTTGATAGACTGCACCTCGGCTTGTGATCCATGTTATCTACCACTGATGCCAGTAGGCTTTCGGTTCTCTAGTTCCAACACAACTAAGTCATATCCTATCATGTGCTAGATACTAGCGTACCTTGAAAGTGCTCAGATGGTTTATTCTAGCTTATCTTGATTGCGTTAGAAACTGTTTCTAACAAGATTGTGTGCAAATTTGTAAACTGAACATTAGTATATGGATTTATTTGTAGGATATAATTATGTTGTGTTCATATAGACCACTGTCATAAGTAGGCCGGTATGTTAGTAAATACTTGCAAGGATATGACAATAACGTGACAGCTAACATGATAGACAGTATTCGAACATCACCTGTTGGTACCAATAACGGTACTATGAGGAAAAGGGAACGGAGAATTCCTTCAAGGACAATTACCCCCAGACTAGGACAAACAGTATATATGCATGCGTACATATATGCATACATATATGCATACATGATGTATACATGCATACATACATGCGCACATGCATACATACATGCATACATATATGCATGCATGCATGCATACATACATACATATATATATATGCATACATACCTACATGCAAAATGGTATATATATATATATATATATATATATATATATATATATCTGTCTTGCAATTCAAGATTATGTGCCCTGTTCTCTACACCTTTCTGTTGTTATGTCCAATCTAATGCCATGTGCATCATACTCTGCCGTCTCCCGGCCTCTTTCACCCTATTCAGATGGACTGACCTACGTGCTATGTGACCCATATGTTATGTGGGTGCGTGCGTCTGTGTCTGTCTGTGTATATGTTATTTGCGACCCATATTATAATTGAAATGCAAACGAACTACATCTTTACTTCGGATAGTGCGTCCATTGAAAGAGAGGCACAAAGCTAATAATTCATTGTTCCATAACTGACCGCTGAATCGACGGCCACAGTCCCAGCTGCTAGACCTCTATAGGGTTCTGAGGGTTCGATATGATTGGCATGCGTACTCATTAAATGGGCGGCCCTGGTTTAACGTTAAACTGCAAGGCGGAGCTCCCGCTTTGAATTACTATCATAACCAAATTTAAATATAAACTCTACTAGCTTTTAAATATTTACTTTTGATCTTGGCAAGTTTCTGTTACTCTCCATTTAAAACTCGGTCCGAGTCATAAGTTTCCTGACCGCTAGTAGTACTACACTGGCCGAGTTAGCTGCATAGAGCTTAGGATGTGTCTCATGCACCCCTGTGTTAGAGTGTGTATGGATCACAGTTTACATCCCTATGCTGGCTCATTTAAGAGATTTAATTCTCTAGCTGGCACGATTCGTGCACAGAGACCTTGAGTGGTATGGTTCTTATTCAAATGGACAGTGGTGGTTGAGGATCACAGCTGATCAATTTATGGAAAAATGAGCAGCATTGAAGTCATATATTTTGCAATAGAAAATGTGTAAATTTTTACACTACGAACAGTAATATGCACATTATTTTTGAATAGCCTCCAAGACCTCCTCCTCCAAACTTTAGCCGAGCTCTTGGACCAGTGCCAACACCAAGACAGTCAACCATTCGAAGACAATCATTAGAAAAGTGAGTCTTAATCCTGTGGAATAAATAATCTTTTACTGTTCATTACAGATGAAACAGACGTAATTATTGTAACATGACTTTTTGATATGACAGTCTTCTGGAATCTTAAATCTCAGAAATGGTTCTTTTTTTTCTTGATTTTTAAATTCTTGTGTAAGACAAATGCTCTTAAAAGATTGACAGATTTTATGTCGTATCTGATTCAAATCCTGAATAATCAGTTCTTGACATTCAAACGATATTGCATATTTCAGAAAGATTGTTGGACATCTTAACTTTTATTGTTTGTAGAAATTGATCCATTCTGTTGTTTTGTGAATCTGCAGAGTGCAACGCTATCACCCCATTTTAGATGACTGTCTTGCTGGGAACGACATAGGGCAGTCGAAGGTCGACCGAATTTCAATCGATGAAGCAGACCTGACCTTTAACCCTTTGCGACGCATCAACACTGACCTAATGGGAGATCCAGACATCCAGAAGGCATTCAGAAAGTCATATAGCCTTGAGGATCTGAAAGCCGGTCCCGCTCTGGTGTACACAGACGATGATGATCAGAGCGACATCGATGGTGGAGTTACATGGGTAAAACAACATCTGCTCCATCATTTAGTGATTGAATATTTATGTAGCGCCACTTTAATGTCGAGAGTGAAACCGATGCCAGTTCATCATTAAAGTGCTGAGACATGGTTGGTTTCGCCTTCTGAGCCATTTAAAATATATTTCTTTAACAAGGTTTTTTGGTCATATAAAATATTATCTTAATATGAGTTATATTTATTCATATGTGTTGCTATGAATGATGTTGCGCAAATGGTTCCTGTCAACGCATGATTTTCTTATCTGAGTAAAAACTAGGTGATATGCGTATATGCATTAAACGGAATATTCGAGTTTGAATCTTTGTTTTCTAGGAACGCATGTCCGAACAAATGAACTTTACCGCTGAGGACTGGTCACATATGAACAGTGAGCTGAGCCTTGATTCCAGATCATCTGGGTCCGCGACAGGCACTGGTTCCATTGCGTCCAGCAGTGACATCTGTAGGGCTCGACCTATTTCTCTGCACAAACAGACAACGGATATCGTGCATCTGACAGAGGAGGACTCTGGAAGCCAGACCGGTAATGATGTGAGGCATACAGTCGATGAACCTCTGATCACTTTAGATACTAGCAGCTCCAATTCTTTTAATTCACTTGATAACATTGAATTCGATCCACTGCACAGGCGGATGCAAGTGCGGCTGAAGTCCAGTGAGATGGGGATCGTGCTGCCAGTCCCTAAGCCACGTCTTTCAAAAGCGAAAGCGAACGTTACTCCACCGAAGCTTCCGCCAAAGCCCGACGCGCTGCAGAGCCATTCGCCCGCCATTTTCCGCCATAAAGGCCCGTCCCCACTGGCCTTCGACTCTCAGTCGGTGAGGGACGCACGAGCGGCCTTCATGCAGGCCGAGGTGACAAAACCGGTCATTCCACGGCGGCAGGAGAGTCTCGATCAGTTCGATCCGCTGGCCAGTGGTCAGCTGGTGGTGGACATGCCTGGCGAGTCGACCTCTGGACGATCGGCTGCAGAGGATGAAGACGACTTGCTGAAGGAGTGGAATCTCGACTTTGATCGAATCAAACATACCACCGGCACAGACGGCAATGCGCTGAATGTTCAACCGATTACATCTCCGTTCTCTTCTATGCCCAATCTCTTTCCAACGCAAAAAATCTACTATCCGACGCCTTCAGGTGGATCGGGTTATTTCGTTGGCTATCCCCGTCCGGTTCAGCCGCAGGTCAACCCGCTGTGGGTGGGCAATCCGGCGATCGGACATCACGCGCCTGGAATTGTGAGTCCGCTGGTGATGGGCTCGGCACCAGGGAGATTACCCATCTCGCCTCAGCCTCCTCCGAACGTGATGCGTCCTACTTCGATCGTAGGAGCCAACGTCTCTGCACGAAGTTCCACACTGCCACCTAACAGCAACCTGAGTCCGGACATATTCAGTTTGGACATGGGTGAAACATCACATGGGCAACAAAGGGCGAACGTTTCTTCGTCGTCTCAGCGGTCGCCAGAGTCTTATATCGATGGACGCAGGAATCAGCGCTTTACGCCACTTTCGTCCTCTTCCAAACCGTTAGGTGTCGACCTTGCTTTGCAGAATAACAATCAATGGGAGAAGTTTGAGTGAAAAGCATTGTTCTTTATCGTAGAATTTTGTCGCTTAAGTGTGTCCGTGTATTTGAACTCACCGGTTCTCCTCTTTGTGCGCAGTAGGTAGATACTCTTGCATCTGGAGCAGAACTAATGCTTGCGGCAAAACAATTTAGATTTTTGGATTGTAGTTATCGCTGATCAAAATGAACTTCAATTTGACAATAGAACTTTGCCAAGGAATAATTTATATAGTTGTGGAGTAGATGCTTTTCATGGTTTTTAGACCGTTTGTTGTGTAATTATTTCCTGTGTGACTTCTGATGAAGGTCATAACAGACTTACCAAATGTCCACAAATCGACTTACACAAGATGCTCCTAGTAGTTATGGGAGCAACATCGAGTAGAACCTCATTGCGTAGTCGCTTTACGATGTTATGTTTGAAGCTGAATTGAAGTTGAGATCAATATTCCTGACCATGTTGAGTTGTTACCTTGTTGCTATGACACAATTTCTTATATGACCCAGTTGGGGATATTGAACCCAGGATTAATTCCACCTTAGGATATGATAGCATTTTTGTATATGTTTCCCAAAGAAAGCTTTATAATGAATTTCCAGCATACGGGTGTCATAAAGATACATCTGAGAGGATATGTTATAGAGATAAGTCCTGCAAGCTTTCCATTTCTAGACAATGTGTGGTACCCAGATCATTGTGGGTAAACTGGAGTTACGAGACTTGATGAGATCTGACTGATTTAAAGGCTTCCTTGTTGTAGATGGAAGTGAAGCAGGTGTAATGCATTCGACGTGTGATAACGAAGCACTGCGTGTTTTCTCTGTTTTGTGATTTTGTTGAATGGATTGAAAACGAAGCTATTGAACAACACCGCCTGGATATATTTAATGATTCGTCTTCTTTTAGTGTGTTATTGCCAATCTTTTCATGGTTCAATCAAGAGTTCTTAATTACCACAATTAATTAATTCTCTTATGAGACAATCTACCATTTGTTATCAGTTGCAAAGGAAGTACAATGAGTAGTGTTAACAGAAGTTCTTGTTTTTTGAGTGTTAGCTGCACAATTATTTTTACCTTCTTTCCTGTGATTGAGTCCCAAATGCTGGATTTGTTATCGTTTTATTATACTGCATTTGTAGAAGGGACCGACTGGAAATCGCCTCGGACATTCACCTCGGCTGAATATCCCATATTTTTTGACTATTCGGAAGTATTCGCCTCAATAAATAGTACACACGCATATAAATAGTTAAAAAAATTGAAACTGTAATTAATAAATTCGTAATTCGACAAATATTTCATCGATGTTATTTAGTACCTATTTTGATTTCCAATTTCCTCCCACTAATAAGAGACTAACATTTCACTTAAATTAATATTATTGATTTATTAAAGTTAAAATTTTTTTAGTGAAATCTCATTATGAAATTTTTTTTAATTTTGAGCTTCGCTATACACGGCGACGATTGACGAGGCAATGGTATTCGCCGGAGTGGCCACTCTAGTAGCAATCCACTGCTACTCTGTTTGTACCCGGATCCGGCATATTGTACATTCAAATGCTCGGATTCGGTACCCGGTGGAAATTGTCGAAACATTGGCCCTTAGTAGGTTGATCCCAAGGTTGATCCCAAGGAGACTCAAACTGACAATCTTTGATCCAACATCAGACACCATATATCTATTAGATAACAGCACCAATTTACACCAGTTGTGATGTTTCTGTAGGCTAGTATTTTTCCTTCTTATTCTGCATAGGTTGACACATAAGAATATACATTCACATGCACTTTGGCATATATATAATTTTGTTATACATAATTATGTATATACACACACACACACACACATATTATATATACTTGATGCATTGTAGTTCAAGTAAATGCATTGGATTTTTCTTGTAATGGTGCATTTGAGTAGCAGTTGCCATGTTTTAACGTGGTTCACTTTGAAGCTTAATTAAATTTGCCCTGCTCTGCTGGATCAGAATCTGTGTTAAAATAAAGTGTGTTCAAAAAAACTTTTGAGAATATATGACTGTGATCCTAGAGTAAGCATTTGACGTAAAAAGTAAAATAACTAGAGTAATCATAAGGAAGAAAAATTAGTTTTGCTTTGGTGGACGTTACGAAATTCGTGCCAAATAAGACCCACCTGATTGAAATGTGTTATTGAATGGTCGTTATCTCTTAAGTCATCCTCTTCTGTCACTCTCTTACCTCTGCACTTGTCTGGTCTCTGGCCACAGTGCAGCCGCAGCAGCCAAACAGTTCTCATGAATTTTCTTCATTCCTGTGTTGAAATCTTTTTAAAAGTCTCTCCCGTGGTGAATCTCAATGATATCATGCTTGTGAATTGTACACCACGTACTTTATATTGCTTTCCAAATCTACCAAGAGCATTGTTTTGCCATTAGCTCCATAGAGAAAGTTATACTAGAGCATATAAAGCAGTCTGTCTGACAGAAGGTACACAGACAGACAGGAAGACAGACAGACAGAAGCATTTTTATCTATGATGCTCTGCTGTGTGGTATTTTGACTGAGCTATGAGTTTTATATGTGATTATTCTGAGCTAACAAACATAGCTATATATGTGAATTACTTACTGTGATTTGGTTTTCTATGCTAACTTACATTGATGCCTGCAGAGGCATTTGTGGTAAAATAGCTCTTCCTCATAATAAACCAGTTACAAGATTCTACGATACAATGTCTAATATTCAATGGACATGTTTGAAAGACATTGCTAATGTGTCTGGGATTCCCTTATGAATGAACCTTTCTCTTTAGAGTTATGCAGTCTATAAATAATGGAATGTAATAATCTCCAACATTCGTCAGCACCATACAAAAACTGCATTTGAGAGTCCAGCTTATTTGACTGCGCTATACCAAATCGGGTCTGCATGATTTGGAGAGTTTAAGGAGTGGGTCTGATGTTGTGGGATCGCTGTTGTATTAATGTGTGACACAAATGGTGATTAAATAGTTACTTAATCACCTTACCCGTGCCTCACCTAGCTTACCTTGACGTGTTTTTTCTTGCTTAGATGTTTTTTGATGGTTTACATTTCTTTTTCCGCTGTGTCAATTTTATGTTGTTAGGTTGTTTCTGTGAAAATCTGAATGTGTTTGCGTGAATCTGCATATCAGTTATTGGTCTTTTAAAACATTTTATTTCAATTGGAGCCGGAGTGCCGCTGAACTGACATCTCTTGTCTGTATGTTTGAACAATTTTATTGCATGAAAATATAGATAATAAGGTGTGTGAATCTTCCTTGCAAACATTTGGACAATCTGTAGAGTAAAATACCTATTCTGATGCTAAGTCATGAATCTATTTCAAAGTTTGTCATATTGGTTAGTTTTAAAATTGTATTTGAAAATTAAAATGTTCCATATTGTTATCATGTTATCTATTGAATTCTTTTGTTTAAATACACAACAGGAATTATATTAGTTTGTTATTATCGACACAAATTATGTTTATTATTGCAATATCACCATTGTTATATAGTAATTAGTGATTATAGAACATATGACATATATGAGTTGTAGCTCTCAGCTTATAGGTTGGACAAGTTCAAGATTGGTGGATTTTGTGTTGATGCAGGTCGGGCATTGAATAGTTGATGCAAACTTATAATTTCTACAGCGCCATTCAAAACCTAAGCACAGGGCACCAGCTTATTTACTAGTGTTGCGTCATATCAGAGGGTTTCCCAGTGGAGGTCCACGTCCGTTCGCCAGAGGAGGCAGAGTAGCTTCTAAGGCAGGTTTAGTTGAGGATGAGTAAGCTTGGAAGGCAGAGGATCAGATAGATTAGGGTAGGAATTCTTGAAGATGTAAGACTTTAACTTAGCATATAAAGTCTGTGGAGTAATGAGTAGAGGAGCATGATGCTGAGGATTGTTGGTCAGTGATGGCAATGGCAGAAGAACTGCACATTTTCAGAGGGAAGTTAGTTCCAAAGTCAGCCTTTCAGTCATACTTATTGTTTCTTGCCTAAAACGGAATACCACGCTTAAAACATTAATTTTTTTTGCTGAAGAATACTAATCTTAATAGTGGTCCAGAAACAGTTTTACCGGCCAGTCTGAACTTTTGCGTGTTCAGCCCTTGGCTTCGGCCAGAGAATATAAATTACTTACAGAAGTTACTGTATACAATTTAAATACTAAATACTTTAAGACAAGTAGATTAATAATAATGTAGGCCTACTTGTACTCGGAATTGTAGGTTAATAGTGACTAAACGAGGCTGACCACATAATTATAAGATTCTTTCAGAACCTTGAAATTTGTGAAAGCAAATTTTGAAATGGCTAGTTCCGTTGCAAATGCATCTTTTTGCCCACAGTAACATTGTATATATGTATAGATGGTCTAACACCGGTGTCTCTTATCGAAAATAACCGACAAATATAAAAGAAATTGCTCTGATACGGCAAATGACCAAGAACGCTAACCTAAGACGATGACCAATCCCAAGACCGTTCCTTTAAGACCAAGACCAAGACCGACGCATCCGAGACCAAGACCAAGACCGATGGTCCGAGACCAAGACGAAGACCAAGACCGAATCCTTCGAGACCAAGACCAAAGTTTTCCGGTCTCAAGACCAAATCCCTGGTCAGGACACTTAAAACCTGAATTCTCATCACTATTGGTCACGTCTGAAGACTTACTGATAGCTTATTTCATGGCTGGATCCCAATGCAGAATTATTGCTCAATGAATAGCTGCCTCAAAATTAGCTTTAAGATGACATTAAATGTCACATAAATGGTAATAGACATTACAGGACTTACTAGATATGATGTATTATTCTATACATTCACTTGTTTATTGCTTAAAAAATTATTATGTTCATAAAAACCGCAATGTGCACATAAAGACGTCGCTTTACATCTTTGTCGCTAGAGAGCCAGCCTCCACGGACGCCATTATTAGGTACACGACGCTGTCGTAGATTCCAGTCCTGTAGATATTGGTCCTTAGGTTTATCGAATCATTGGTACTGGTGAAATAATATTATGTTTAACTGGTTGCTGTTAGAAGAGACAAAGAAATACAATTCGTGACATTGTGCAAATGAGTATAAGAGTGACAGATGGGTTAGTGATTCCTGCATATTTTGACATGCTTAAGAGTAGTGATTTAGTTTGGGTCGGTGGCCGATTGCATATAACGTCTGTAACGCGGATGGTACTGGTTCGATCCTCGTCCGAGACTGTAAGGACCGTGAGCAAGGCCTTCGCGCACAATTGTTGTGTCTTATAATTGCATCTGCGCCGTCATAGGGTCATGGGTGCACATATGAGCTCTAAAAGAAGGGTAATATCCAAAGACGACTCTTAATTTATCCCCAGCTCATTATACAAAAACATTTACTAATTAATTATTGATTCTAGCTATTTTTATTGTTCATTGTCACTCATGTAAGCATATCGCCAACAAGAAAATCATAAATAATGCAAGCATGTATAGACCCCTAGAAGTAATACGTTGCCAGCATTTCTGCATTATTGTCATATTGTGTTATTTCTAAATAAACGAATGTTGTAATATCGTAATCGGTTGTATTGTATTTGTGACACGATATGCATACACAGAACGAATCTACCCAGTATAATCATGAAATCATTATGGTAATTTATCGCTTTAGGGTCCCAAATTCATCCACTTTTTCAGTTTAGCATTCCAAATTCATTGCACGGTTGCCTGTTGTGACATCAATACAATACTTTTCATCAATCCAGATTCCATTTAAACAATTCTTTTCATCAATCCAGCCCCCATGCATTTAAACTGAATTTTTTTCATCACATCCAGCATCTACTTAAGCAGGAGTGTTTTCATCACATCCAACTTCCATTTACATATGCTTCTTTTCATTACATCCAGCTTCTACTTCAGGCATGATTCTTTTCATCAATCCGGCTTCTGCTAAATTATGTGACAGTGGTCGGAAAAATTACCATCAACTCAACTGAACTGTGCAAGTTATGTCTATAAATCGTACTACAATATTTACCTGCATTATTGACATTACTAGTTATGGTCACAACCTGATTTCCGACATTATTTATTTCGTACTTTGTAAACTATATTATTGCCTACAATGAAAGCTTGCAGCACTTGTCATAATGTGCATAGATCTGGAGCCAGGGATGTGGTCTCGAGACCGCGGTCTTGGTCTTGAGACGGTCTCGAGACCGGAAAACTTTGGTCTCGGTCTTGGTCTCGAATGCATCGGTCTTGGTCTTGGTCCATCGGTCTCGGATCACTCGGTCTCGGTCTTGGTCTTGAGTATTTGGTCTCTTGCCCAACACTGTCTGGAGCACTGCCTGAAGTGCCTGGCCTATAAATGTTAATCATATCTCTGTAGGTACATAAATATAAATTCTGTACTTCCAGTTAAGGGTTAAGTACCTCCATAATCTTGATGAACTTCATGCTTACTATTTATAATGTTTGTTTTATGAATCACAGCCTTAAAAATATTATTATCAAGAGCAAATGGAATATTATGATGAGCCACAATCTCATATTTATTTATTTTATATTTAGGACAATCTGCCAGCCTTCTATCGTATCCTCAAGTCATTTTTGTTTAGCCGCAGCCTGGCTGAGAGCGTCTCTGAGTAGGTTTCTTGAAGGGGCGCTATGTAAATTTTCGAAATGAATAAATGAATTTTTTATCTTATATTCTAAAAGTAACACAGGTATAGCAGATCTGGTATTTTGTATTAGATCTAAACTACTGGTAATTGTTGTTTGCTTTTTAACAAATAGATAACAGAAATCATTGGATGAAACTGAATTAACAAACGTTCTCATGGTTCTCTGATGCGTTGATCTTCAATGCTGTTCAACTTTAGCAATTTTACACAATCCGCTGCTATCTGAAAATGGCTTCATCCAAGATTAGTCCTCAGGATCGTAAGGATCTGGACAAATTCAGTAAATACTTGGTCTACAAGTGTGCTCAGATCATCATTCAGTCACGCAGTGGAGAGAAGATCAGCACCCAGTCAAAACTCGTTTCCTCTGGAACCGACTGGTTTAATCTCTCCATCCGTGACGACCCAGATATTCTGACAGAGATCAGGAACATTTATGGGTGTTCCAACCTGTTGGATGGGCAGAGGGTGTGCTTTGAAATATCGGCAAAGACTGCCGAAGGAGAGGAGACCGCGCTGGAGACCTGGTCCCTGGAAATGACCGACTACTGTGACCCTACCAGTCGAGTGTCCTGTTCTGTTTACAGTCGTATGGGCGTGCTTTTAAGATCACTGCTTATAGTTACGAGGGCAGTACCGGCATATAGGGTTTCAAGAGAGCAGGGGTCTGACCGTTATGTCATGTGCTATCGAATTTACTTGGGGATTCCGAAGTTTGACAATCTTGGAGACAATTACATCAAACGCACGGTTGGCCTGGTGCCTACGCCTGTTGGAACGATTGCCTTGTACATCGCGTATAGAGCCAAAAAGAACTTGTCACTGAGGCATCACCTGGCGGATGTGCTGGCGAAGGATTTCCGGGATGACTACTACCGCCCCGAGTCTGTGCCAAAGAGCAACAGCGACCTTTCATGTACTAGAAATGAGTATGAATTTGGAAAATCAATCACCGAAGACAGGAAGATGGACACGAGGAGCCAATCTGCGACCGATTTGACTGCAACCGACGAATCTCGCCAGGATACTCACAGAAAGGGAAGCGTCGATCAATTCCACAACCATTCAAAGGCAACTGCATTTAAGAAGGAGCCGCTGATAAAAACGGGGCCTGCGACACCAAATCAGGACTGCGCATCCTATCCTTGCAACTCGCATTCACCTAATGCACATTTAGAAGCAGAATGTGTAGATTTCTGCAGACACAAAACCGAAACAGATCTGAATTCAACTGGTGGAAATGCCTTTCCTCTGGAAACTGATGGTAAAGGAGCTGCCATGAAGCGATCTCTTCAACCGATGGTTGTCGTGTCTGGTAGCAGTGCATCGGGTCACAGCAGCCCAAGCGCTACATCGGCCCACGACGATTTTGTCGTTCTTCAAACAAAGGCACCGTTTACCGATGTTGGGCTGGACGAAGAGGAACTTGGAAAGTTTTATCAGGAATGCAAAGTGGCACCCCCTTTGAGCATGTTTCAGCAATCAACTGACTTACAGGAGATGCTAAATTCTATAACCGATCAGTTGGCCCAGTTTGAAGCCAACGCTAGAGACTTTGACGAGTTTGTAAATTCTATAACAGAAGATGCAAATTAGCTGAATAGATTGTCTTGAATGTGTGTAAAGGCTGATGTGTTTGGTACTTCAATCAACCGTGTCTTCTTTTGTGCTTTGCTTAAATCAAAGTCAATGTGATTTAGATAAGTAACATTCCAGACTTCAAGGACACAAAGTGCAGAGGAGCAATTCTGCTGCCGATTATTAAAATTGTCTGTTTTGCTGAAGTTATTAATGTGGAATGCTAGTTGAAGAAAGATGCAAGCTCAAAATACTGAATTAAGCGAAGTCCCTGCACAGTCACTAATGAGATAATGTCCATTATGAGTTCTTTATCTGTGTGTGTATGTATATATATAAAATATATATCACTGACACTTATGATAATTTGTAATATTCTGTTTGATGCACGTTTTAATTACCACTTTATTTTGAAGTGTTTTTTTTCACCTCGGCCTTACTCTGACTATAGCAAAACATTGTTTTCTTTATTTACTGTTCTTTCTATTGACTATCATTTCCAAACAGCCCACTTGCTATAAATATTGAGGCTTGTGTAATATCTGAGTAAATGTTCTAAACTGTCAAAACTAGGTAGTTGATGTTTGTAAAAGTTAATGTTAATGTAAAATGCATGTGATATTTATTATAATTTACCCGAAATAGTTCTCTACGAATGGTAAATATTAAGTGTTTTGCTTAGTATATGAAGTTTTCATTTTCAGGACATTTTGAGTTTTGTTATGCTGGATCAGTCACAAAAAAAGATTAGTGAGAGCAATGATCTTTCCTACAGTACTATATGGCTGTGAGACATGGACAATGACAAAGAACATGGAGAAGAAAATCAACGCATGCGAAATGTGGATATGGAGGAAGATGCAGAGAATATCATGGACGGAGAAGAAGACAAACGAAGAAGTGCGCAGGAAGATTGGAGTCGAGAATGATGAGACGTTACAACAAACAGTGTTGAGAAGGAAGCTAGGGTTTTTCAGACATGTTATGCGATCAAATGGAATGGAAAAGGAAATGATGCTGGCATGTGGAGGAGGAAGGAAGAAAAGCGGGCACCCAAGGAAAAAATGGATGGATGTGATACATGAAAAAACTGAAATGAGCCTGGAGGAATTAAGAGGTGCAACTTTGGACAGAAGAAACTGGAGAGGATTGGTCATGGTGGTCGCTAGATTTCCAAGAAATAACAGCACAAGGTGGATCAGTCCTTTTTTGATTGTAAGCATTTCGTCTGATTTTTGTTCTGCTGTCATTTGTATCCATTTGTTTGATCTTTGTAACCACTTTTATGCTTTTATGAAGTTATGGTGTCTCTACCTGTTTAACTTACAACTGGGATCTACAACATATATGTGGCCCAAAGCGACCTGATTTGATGTAGTCCTGGTGAATAAGTGGGTCTAGCCGATACAGCTTATGTGTGGTTCCAAGAATTTAAGAGATTTACCTTTATTTGACCTTTTCTCTGTACCACATGGCTTATCAAGACCATGTTATGGTTGCTGCCAAAATATTTTGACAAGCAAAACTTAAAAATCCATTCCACCATGTTAGTCACTTGTACATATGTGTTGACAAGTATTTATGTTTTAAATAAATTTACTGGTAACTAATAGAAACTGAACTCTAACCAGTCTTAATTTATGCAAAGATATTATGATGCTGGTCATAAAAATATTTATCCCAGATACACTTATATTCTGGTTGCAATGTAATAAATACATAAATACTTTGAGTGTTTTATGGTTTCTTTAATATAAGCCAAGTATTAATTCTCAGTTTTTTTTACAATAGTAAAAGTGTTAGTAGTTAAGAACTTTATCACTATAAATATGTTCCATATGAATTGTGGTAATAAAATACATTTGTTATCATTCCGGTTTCTTGGATTTCACAGTTGTTAGCAGCGAGACAGTTTCTCGTAGCATCGAGTCAAATATTGAATCGGCAAGCTCCATCTTTATGTTGAGTTCATCCTGGCTGTAATCGACCCACCCGCCCTCTTCCTCGTTTAGATCCTCCAGAACCAATTCGTCCAATTGATCCGACTTGGTCGCTTGACATCCCCTTCTCCGCCGAAACTTCTTCACGGGTCTCGGACGTCTGGAGTTTTGATCATCGAGTCCAATCCATCGCAGAACTCGTTCTTGTACTGTAGGTTTTACATCTTCGGCTGTTACACCAAATGGCTTCACGTAGTGCCGTGTACCTTTGGCCACTTCCGGAAGACACCACGGCAGTTTTTCGACCGTGCTCTCGTCCATGTAGACCGTGCACAGGGCTTCGGCGGTCAGATCGAAAACCAGGCGACTGTAAGAGGCCTTGCTCTGAGCGGGCGTCACATCATCCGACCTGTTCCTGTTTGCCACATCGTCTTTCAAGTTGTCCCATGACTTCTGTTGAGCACTCTGATTGTTCCATAGGAGGTCTACAGCACTGTCTACCATTGCAAGCACTTCCTCTTTATTGTGGGGTACGACAGTAGCGACTGGTTCCACAGTTACAGGCAGCGGTTCATAAATGGCAGTGTCATTCTCTGAAAAATAAGCACAACCTGATACACCGTTCTATTTTAGGCCATTTCGCCCTCACCTTCCCTTTCATCCATTTTGTCCCGAACATCTCTCAGGCATTTTACTATTTTACAATGGGGGATAATTAGAATGTCCCAAAAAGTACTTGGGCGAAAGTATACCCTAGCTCCAGCACCTTGACGAGTACTGTGGTGAATGTCCCTGTTGCCCCTGTGGAGTCGGTGCCTATGGAGACGTGTAGTTGAGGCCTCATCCTCAGCGTATGCAAGATGAAGCAGATCACAAGGCGAAAAACAGTTTATTTTAGAGCTGTACCGATATCACTTTTTGCCGATTATGCTGATACCGATTATTGCAGATTATTCATTTGCCGATACCCGATTATTTAATTGTGTTTCCCAAGATGTCCGGTTTCAAAAGATAGACCTACTGCTACTGCCTATTGTTGTGATACAAGCAAACACTTCCCCCTGTAGGAGACGTATGCATGTAGTTGGGGACTAATCCTAGGCAGGCAATACAGATTAGACACACCACCCGCGGTCGAACTGTGCTCAGGCCCCAGGGTAATGAAAGGTCAAGGCACTGCTGTCCTATTCATAGCCACCCATCTAGTCTCAGTCTCTCAGGCAAGTGGCAGCTAGCATGTATTCATTAGGCATGCCTCCATGATGTACATTCATCAGTTTCTCTGTTGAATTGGTCAGCCGTGCTTGAATTGGCCGGCCATTCCTTGGCCCTTAAGCAGGCACTATGACTCACTCTGCACAAGACCTATGTTGACACATTCTCACAGTCTATACTAGCAACCTGGGTGGTCTCACCACTGGTCTGAAGAAGCCATTGGCTCAATGACACGATATGGGAACGGAACGAAATGCCGTCCTTCACAGACCCAGTGATGTTGCTGTCGTCATTTTGCTTTTTTAGACTTAAAATAATATTAAATAAAAAAATAATTTTTAATATCGGCGCTGATTATCTTGCCGATATCCGGCCGATTAATCGGTACAGCTCTAATTTATTTAAACTGAAACGGTGTACAAGCAGAGATTAGAGCAATCATTAACTAAAATTACTGTTCTTCCAACATGTAATCCTTCAGAGTTTCAACTTTTATAAACTTGACACATGAACTGAACTCTTTGGTCAATGCCCTAGTTAGGTTTAACAGAGGCTACAATGTGACTATCTTGTCACCAAAGTGCTGAAAGGTTATTGTTTGAAACATACCAAATTGGTCCAACAGATTCTTATTTCATTTAAGGAATTTGACAAAATATATGACAAAGTGTTTACTAGTAGTGAGGAGTGGATATAGTAAATTCAATTAAAGACTATTCAATATTCATTGACTCTATGTTTAGCCTTCATTGACTCAAAGTATAGTCATGAATAACATTTTAAAACTGTACATTAAACAGTCAAAAGAATATTTACATAAACCTACCAAGTTTTGTAGATGTATCCCAGTCAACATCATCATCAAAAGTATATTTGTCATCAAGGATGTCCTACAATATAAAGATGACCATCGTGATGTACACTGTACAAAGATGTTATAGATGAGTTTCATTTTTTAATTCAGGTACCATCCTCTGTAAATGAAGATCTCAATGCAGTCTTATGTTATAAAATAGTAACAAACCTTTGAAAATCAAGAAAACTTAAAATATTATTATGTCTTACATATACATCTAAAATCTTCAATAAACTTAAGAATCAGCTCCGCAATAAAATGTGAATATTACAAGTGCAGTGCATAACAGTGGCTGATTGGTTAGAACAGTCAGCCCGTAACGCTCAATGTGCGCTGAGAGTTCGGGTTCGACCCTCGTCCAAAGAGTCACTGTGTAGAGACCTTGAGCAAGTCCTTCGCACACAATTGCTCTGCATTACAACTGCAGTTGAGCCGTCGAGGCGTGTGTGCACTTCTGAGCTGATTGTGAGAAGGACAATATCAAATTTCAGTTTTATTGTATTGTATGTAACTGTATATGATAAAACTTTTTGCTACTGCACACAATCTGATTAGAGGGTTCATTCTAAACTGAAAGCTTGTGAGCTGAATTCTTGTACAGACACTGGCCTCCTTTTCGTTAGCAGCAGAATGCGAAGCGGCTTTTCGAGGGCTTTGTTCAGGTGAAAAAACTGTTTCCTCTTTAGCGATGACTGAATACGCCTTTTGTTTCCTTATTCTGACAATTTCATCGATGGTTTCCTTGAGCAACCTATCCAGAGTTGTTTTCGTTACTTCTTCATAGTTGACTTTCTTTGCCTAAGAGATCAAATCAATAACAGAACAACTGTTTTGACACTAAACAAGTGATTAGCAATACATGTATCAAGAAAACTACCCCATTGCAACAAAAAAGCTTACTGTAAGGTTTGTTGTGCGACACTTTTTAAATTGGTTGAGTACTTGCACGGTAACAGAGAGATATCAGCTAAAGAATGTTTAAGAAGGTCATTGTGTAAGAACCCTGAGCAAGTCATTCAAGTTTAGTAGGTTACTATTGCATACAGATAGCAAAATCATAAATCACAGAGTTATTCAGATGCTTACACAGTTGTGCCCAAAAACTTCTATGTCATTATAAATCACTTGTAAAGTGTATGGAATGAAAAGCAAAACCATTTCTTAGGCATTAATCTAATAATCTCTGTCTAGTTTCAAAATCAGATCCTATTGATTAATAAATATATAATTTATGTATGTATATATTCACACTAATAACATGTACATATATACTGCCTACATACACAATATATATATACATACATACATATGTATACAACCGATATTGATACCTCTTTATCAGAAACGATAGGTTCTGCAGCACTTGGATCATTGTCTTTAGAAGATCTGGTACTTCCTTTCAATCCCATATCTAAAAAATTGCTTATTTCTGCATATACAGCAGTCAACAAATCCCACAAGAATATGTCACATTTTCAGTCAATATTTTAGTTGAAGTCCTTATGTCTATCCAGGCTCAGAGTAACTGATAATTCATGAGAATCAACACAAATCTACAGTCCTATATGCACATCTGCATGTGACTATCCACTGTTAGTGCCTCTTAAAGAGATTGTACACCCTTTCAGTGGATGAATGAATGAATGAACAATGTCTTAATTAAAAAAAGAGCACCAGAAATCCGAGATATACTAACAAACAAGGCATCCAAGGCTGCATGAGTAACGTAATACAACCATCAGCATATTACATTACGTCTGGTCAATGTCATTAGTCTGATAAGCTGAGACATCTACTTGACATTGTTTTAAATTATTGGAAATGCTGTTTATAAAAAGGGCAGCAGAATGCATGAACTTGTTCTATGTAGGCTGTCAGAGTATATCAACGACAGCCTGCATGGCTATCCATGCTTCAGATTCATACTTCAGTGTGACCGTCGTGTGTGCATTACAAATTAAATTAATACTAATATGGCTGTTAAATTCAGACATGCCAATGGTGGTTCTGTTTACGATCTTGCAATATGAGAGGTTCCCAATAGGCGATTACATAAATGTCTGGTCATATTGCATTGCATTTCTGACTATAGGCTAGGCAGATTTTGAACAAAATAGTATTATCTTTAATTTAAAAAAAGATTAAATTTGAGAAAATCATATATTATGAGCCTATGAACTATAATTGACTGTATGTAGTTTGCTAGACATCCATTTGCAACAGCTTAAGATCTGGACTTTCTGTATTGACACATGTATTGAAAGCAAGTGTTTTAAGGAAAGCAGAGAAACATACCGGTAAAGTCAACCTGGCTATTAATTAATATATTATGTCGTTAAAGATTGCTTGCGTTAAGTAATAAATGTGTACTACAACACCCCAAAAACGAATTGGTGTAGACACTGCTTATTCCCTTTTGAACTTACCGGCATCAGATACGAGAGGGTCATCCTTGACTATCTTAATTTCTTCCACTTGTTCATCTTCCGAATCCGCCAGTGAGTCAAGTTCCTCACCGATATCTTCGTCTGTCGACTCGTTCTCCTCTGCTGAGCCCGTTTTTCCTTCACTTCGGCTCAACTTCGCAGCTGAGCCAATCTTTCTATCATCAAGGCTCAACTTGGCTGATTTCTCAACGCTCTGTTTTTCCAGCCCATCCTCCAGACTTGTTGCAGAATTCTGGGAAAAATCCTCAGTGTAAGAGGTAGCCAAATCAGAGGTTTGGTTCTGACTGGATTTGGAAGGCACTCTATCCGATGGCTCAGCCTGGCTTGCGCTTTGCTCCGATCTGTTCATATTGTCCTGCAGTGAGTTGTCCTCTGGTATATCCGCTAAAGTCCTTGCACTCTCTGGGATTCGCACCTCACTTCGTGCACTGTGTGGAGTGATGGCGCCCTGGTTCTGGTCGTCTAAAACTTCAAGGTCAAGATCCAGAAGCACCCTCTCGCCACCTGCAGATGCAGTGGTCAGTGAGATGTCTTCCTCCACCACATCTTCCGAGACGCTGGAGTGTCTCATATCTGCCTGGGAATGATCAACATCACCCTTGCTTTTACCAGACAGATGCCTTGATCCTGATGATGGCTGCTGCTTAGAATGTTTCAATTCTGCAAAATAAGTGTCACTTAAGCTGAAAGAGTTGCATAAATAGTTTCAATCCTAAGCGAAACAGCCTAATGCTGGCTGCAGATGTTTAATAAAATTACATTTGTTTAGTGAAGATAACAAAAAATGGCATAGTGAATCACATATCCTTACATTTCTCACTTGGCCTTTGACCGGACTTTCCTGAAATTGGTTTTCACATAAGTTATCTTAGCAGTTAACTCATCAACTAATATTACTACTACTAATAATAATTGATTATAATATTAATTCCAACTGACAAGTACATATCAAGATTACATGATATAGCACCAACAAGTAGCAACAAGTTTAACAGTTCTAAGTCAAATTTAACTGCATATATGGCAGCCTGCAAGGCAACATAGTCTAGCGCAGTGCTCATTTTACCATAGTCACTACGGAGTGGAAGGCCGAGTCAATCTTATGTGGTTGTGGGTATTGTGCATTAATAATGTGGTGCTACATAAGTTCTCAGCTTATTATCACTGATATTGAAAGAAATCTACTGTTGGAAGAGATATCGAGGGCAATAGTTGAATGATCGATGGAGCTGTCAGAAGAGGTGCTTGTGTGATGCGAAATGCTCTTTCTTTGCTCCTTCTGTTCTTCAGTTGTGGAAGTTGGAGATTGCAAATCCTTTTTTGCTTCTTTGATGAAGCTATCATAATCCTGAAAATGCAATTGAATTGACAAGTTATCGCTTAACAAATCTCTAGAAGCAATCTGATGCACATGCGAGTGTGCGAGGCTGCAAACATTTTTTTCTGAACTAGTACGAGATGATCTGCATATGAGAGCCTAAGCAATACAATAACCAAGCAGACCTACCAACCTTATAAATGACTAACTTGTCTTTAAAAATGAAATAAATATCAGTCAAACAAATGCTTGTATGCAGTTGGATTCAAAGTTGTGAAAGACAAACGTGACTAAGTCATGTTTACAAGTAAACATTCAATTCAATAAAATATTCATTTACTAAAAGAACCAAGCTGACACAATCAAAACTTAGTCTAAAATAACATTCATTTCTGTATACAACTGTTATTCTTGATATCGCCCTTCTTACAATAAGTTCAGAAGTGCACACATGCTTTGACGGCACAATTGCAGTTGTACTGCAGAGCAATTGTGTGCGAAGGACAGTGACGCCCCAGATGAGAGTTGAACCTGCTCACTCAGCGCACACTAATATATATATGTATAATTATACATATATATATATATATATATATTCACACACAATTGTGTACACATACATATATTTACGTATTGTTCCAGGCCTGGAATCCAGTGAACATCAGTATGACAGTATCTAATCTATCACATGACTTATACAATAAGAAAATACCTTGAGCTTTTGTCTAAGTTTCTCTTCTTCCAGCTTCAATCGTTTCTTTTCCTGTCTCTTCTTCAGTTGCTCTGCCTCCTTCCGTCTCCTTAGTTCCTTCGTCAAGTTCTTGATTCTTCTCTCGACTTCACTTCGATCAGAGAAATCGACTAAAAGACGCAGAATAATCTCTTAAAGAAACATTTCTTTAAATCACTGTTTAATCAGAAGAAATGAAGAAACCAACAACTCATCTTTATGTAAACATCATCAATGCACGTTTTGCATTTGCATATCAATGTTTTCTAAAACCAATAGCCACACATAGATGCTATATGGATGTTCCAGAACATTTAAAAACAAGATTATGCTTACATTGTATTTAAAATTGAATAATATGCTTTGAATAATATATGAAAATCGAATTCAACTATAATTTCTTTACATAGCTTCACTTTCATTACCAAACTTTCTGTTGCTAATTAACCAGTTTCAAACAATGCCTTCTCACAGATTCAAATGACATTTTCTCACAGATTCTTCTGTGGCTGTGAGAAAGTCTTATATGAATCTGAGAGCAAGTTGTATGTGAATCTGTGAGAAAGTTGTATGTGAATCTGTGAGACAGTCTAAGACATAAGACTTTCTCACAGATTCATATAAGACTTGCTCACAGACTCACATAAGACTTTCTCACAGATTCATATAAGACTTTCTCACAGATTCATATAAGACTTTCTCACAGATTCATATAAGACTTTCTCACAGATTCATATAAGACTTTCTCACAGATTCATATAAGACTTTCCCACAGATTCACATAAGACTTTCTCACAATAGTGTGAGGTTTCTTTTGTTTAGCAATTTCCAAGGCAACTTCATATGAAGCTTGCACTGCTGCAGTGCTCTGTTGCTGGAAGCTTCCCTCAGGGTCAAGTCTCTGGCGCTTGAGACCAGTTTCGTGTCGTCGAAAAAACTCCAGACTTTTCTTAGCGTGTTCTGAATGTCTGGTCTCCAAGTGGTGCTTCAGTTTTGAGGGTTTCATAGATTCAGCGCTGAGAACGACGCTGCACAAAACGCATTGTGGCTTCTCTATGCCGCTGCTGATCAAGGTTGTAAATCAAAATTTCAGAGAGTCATCCAAGTATTTACGCTTTTTCTCCATAGTACGTTTTTTTAGAATGTTACAACTTACAATGGATAACTGTATTTTTTATATTTGAACAACAACGTGCTGTGCAGACGCCAGCTATCGTTTGCCTAAACAACAAGAGAGGCCCAGAATCAGATAACATAAACTAGAGTCATTAGACCTTACCCGCAGTCACTGTTAGTAAGTAAGTTAGTAATAATGAATAACAAGCATTAAATTTCATTAATAATAGAAAAATTAGAATTATATATACTGGAAAAAAGAGTAAAAGAGTTGAAAAAACCTTCATATATACATTTTCTAAGACATTTTTTAGCCAATTCCAATCAGCCGCCGCGACCCCCCAAAAAACACTTTGCGACCCCCTTAGGGGGTCGTGACCCCCAGGTTGGGAACCACTGCTCTACTCAAATTGATTTGGTTTGAATTCACTGTTCCTTTCCATGTGCCATTGACAATGCAGCATCCCACTTTTTCATTGGTACTTTTTCATTGGTTAGTCCATCTACTTGGTACAGCCTCCTTCTTCTTCAACCTCAGCTGCCACATCATAGCCTGCACTTTCTATCAACACTTGAAAATGTTCTTTATTGCCCCAATTATACTTTGAGCACCGCTGAGTAGTTTATTTTCGAGAAGTGCTATATAAATGCTCCGACTGAAAGATACAAATCGTACCAGATTGACTCAGTGTGAACTCCTCGTCAGAACCACTCGCAACACTCTTCTTCTCGGTCTGATCTCGTTTGTCCTCTAACACCGACTTCTTCTTGGCCTCTGCTGACTGGATGACTCGATTTGACCTCTTCTGACCTTTACTTGCGGTGCTGTTGCGTCTGGACAGTTGCTCAGTTATAGATCGAACTGATTCATCGGATGACCTAAACAAAGTTAGTAAAATCTAATAGTATTAATTTAAATTTAATGAGTAATGACACTGTGAGTTAGCAAAGATCATTAGCGTTGTCCTCCTCCTCAATTCAGGCTTGGGACAGGCACTGCCACTGCGCGAGCAATGGTTGAGTCCTCCACAAACCTATTGATCATTCATCAGTCAAATGGCCATCTACAACCAACATACTTAGAAAAACTAAACCATTACTATTTCTAACGACAGTACCTATCTTATAATATATTATAGTGACATTTAGAAATATTTTAAAGTTCCATATCAAGCTTCCTAAGAATATTACTACACAAATTAACAGAATTGTCTATCTGCCAAAGTGTTAAATCATTTAACTACGGTTTATTACAATTTCACAACTCTACACAAGATCAAAACCTTAATATTATTATTATTATTAAACGGACGATTTCTAAATTGCCGTAACAAGGCCATGCCGCTACAAGGGCGCTTTACAATGACACGATCAGCCCACAACAAGAAAAAAACTGTACTATAACAGTCACTACATCAATTCAACAGGGATTTGCCTTCCTGAACAGGTGGGATTTGAGTCGTGCCCTAAAGATCTCAATTGATGCTGCAGAACACACTTCAGGCTGAACACGACGACGTTGGCCTGCAGAAATCTGCAATGTATCCCGGTGCGACACCATGGAGTGCTTTGTATACAAGTAGACATAGTTTGAACTCTACATGCTGTGGTATGGGCAGCCAATGAAGCGTGTCGCGCAGAAGGGGCGTCACGTGGTCAAAGCGTCGTTGTCTGAAGAGCAGCCTCACTGCAGCGTTCAGAACGGACTGTAGGCTGTCTAATGTACATTTCTGTGCTCCTGCAAGGAGACTATTACAATAGTCTACCCTGGACAACACGAAACTGGCGACAGCAGTCTGAGCAGAATCGAAGGGCAATGACTTCAGGCAGGATTTGATAAGACGCAGCTGGCGGAAGCATCTGCCGACGGTCATGGTAACATGTAGCTTCATCGACAGATCAGACTGTAACATTATGCCCAGATCACGGATGGACTCCACCGGTGTTAGAATGGCCCCGAGTACATGCAGAGGAGAGAGATTGAGTCTGCTGCATCGGCCGTGAGTCGCGCAGCACAGAAGTTCGGTCTTGGTGGGATTTAAACTGAGTCGGTTTGAAGCCATTCACACGGAGAACCTCTCAATCGCAAGGACCATGCGCCTACATGAAGCATATCTCAACCCTCATGGATAAGCGGGTGCCCTGTGCCTGGCTTTCAAGTGGTGCTTTAGAAGTTTGGTGATTGTGATAATGATTACAATTATCACAACAACTGACCCGCTTCTGTTTCCAGCTTCTGAGATATCTTCCTTAACGTCCGCTGAGCTGGCCTGGCTGCTGGATCGTACAGTGTTGACAGATCGAGCCGTGCTCACTTCCTCCGTGATCGAAGCAGCCGAAGACCTGGCATTCTTTGCAGAAAAGCTTCGATCTGTTGCCAGGTCCTCCGAAACAGAACCAAGGCGATTGCTTCGATCGGTTTCCGTCCTGGCTGAAGCCAGAGCATCACTGGCTGTGGCTACGCTCCTCGCCGAGTCCAGAGGTTGAGGTCTTGGAGAGACTGAGACAATCAGAAAGGACAATAGAAAGCAGTGTTATTCCATTGTTAGGTTAGTTATTCCATCATGTCATTGGCTCCCTCTCCATGCCAGAATACAATATAAAATCATCATTCTAAATTTCAAGGCTTAGCTGAGTCTTGCACCGAAAAATATCTGGTTGATGTAACACTTTGACCTCATTCAGCTTCCTCCCACTGTCCACTTTGTTCATTCAAAAGACTTGAGAACCTTGGTTCCCCTTTCTAGAACTGCGTTTCAATAAGTCCATCTCTCTGGAACGCGCTTTCTCTATCTGTTCGCTCTAAAACCTTCTCTGGCAGTCTCTCATCCTCTTTTGCTTTTCTCAAAACCTTCTTTTTCTCGACAGCACTTCTAAATGGTTCAGGCTATTAGAGGCACCTTAAAATGCTTAAATAAATTTTTTAAATGTGAAAATATTATTTTTTTTACGAAACGACAGCCAACTTTTCTGGATTACTATCTTCAAATTGCTCCTTCAGCTGCGGATGGGTCGGGAGTGCCTACAAGTAGGTAGATGTCTTGACAGGACGTTAATATCAAGCTTATAAGATGTTAACTAAGATGTTAGTTAAGATGTTAGTTATAAACTGTGACTCCTATATGGTTTTTCAAGGTTCTCCATTTGCTCCTGGCTGATTATCAACTAATGCTGTGGGCTTGATATTTGTGTACAACAATGGGCACAAATAAAAAAAATTATTTTATTTTATACACTGAGTGATTGATGGAGTCTACTTAGTCTATTTGTCTAAACCGAATACCTTTCATCTTTCCAGTAATTCTCTGATTGCGCTTCGATTCCAATTCTTTCCTATGCTGTTTTGGTGAATCCTGAAGCAGCTTATCGAATCTTGTGAGCTTCCTCTGCAGTCTTTCTTCGTGTTCAATCAGCCGCCTGAAATATTGTCATCAGCTTACAAACATATGCTACTAGGCTTCTAGTGCTCAGTAAATCATAAGCAATAAATGAACCCAAGTTTTCTGCTGTTCAATAAATCAAAAGCAATACATTATAATGATACAGTAAATTTTAAATAATTTTCTAATTTCAACATGAACTATAAATTTGTTCAATTAGGTTATATGAGTAAAGCCCTAACCCCAAAACTGAGTTAAGGCTATGAAATATGAATTATATAGCATCATGTTATTCTCACAACTTAGTCCCAAATAGGGCATAACCGAAAATCGCCTTGGACATTAGCTTTGGCTGACTACCCATTCTTCAGTAATATTGTAACGGAACGGGGCCTATTCGACAGTGACCAGGATGACGACTTGCAGCCCCGTCCGATATGGGGGTAGTTCGTGTTGCAGTCCGCTGAGTAAGGCTTCAGTGGTTTGCTGAAGACTAACCATTTAAGGTTTAAATAGCTCCTTTCTGGATGACGCTTGGAATAAGACACGCTTGTTCGATAATCTTCTTTTAATGTACAATGGAAAACAATACTTCTGTAGCGCCGATTCGGAAACAGTCCGTTTCTCACTCCCTCAATACGCCCTACATCGATAACTAACGAGTAATTGCAACGCTACGTCAATGGCTGATGGCGACTACTATGCTACGTCAATGGCTGACGGCGACTATCGCAAAACTGCGATGACTATATCCACGACGACTATCGCAAGCCACGACGACTATTCGTGCTTCCTAGGCGCCGAGACTGCAAGGCCGAAGCCGAATCTACAAGGCTCCTCGATGACAATCTCCAGACGACGGCGACGACCACGATCCTACGACGACTCTCCGATGACGACTCTCCGATGACACCCTCTGATCCTTTTATACTAATTTGCCGTAGATAGTAGATGATACACAGTAGATAGGAGACAGTAGAGACTACACAGTAGATAGTAGATAGTAGAGACTACACAGTGGATAGCAGATAATACACAGCAGATAGGATACAGTAGATAGTAGATATCTACAGTAGATAGTAGATAGACTACAGTAGATATCTACAGTAGATAGTAGATAGGCATATACAGCAGGTAGATACCACAGAAGAAAGAACACGGTAGACAGGCGTACACAACAGGCAGACACTACAGCAGGCCGACACCAGGTAGGCGTACCCCAGAACCGTTACAATATTCGGAAGCATTTACCTCAGCAAATATCACATACGCAAACAGTTAAAAATAAAAACTCTATTTCAATAATTTTTAATAAACACTAAACAATCTAAAAACAAAAAAGATTAAAGCCGTATTAGTAGTTGTTATAGGCACAAACATTTATTTTGCTTATTTTTCATTACGTGAAATGGCGAAAGTAGCAAATTTTAGACTTCGCCTGCAGATGGCACTTGCTGGACCAGAGTTACCACTACTGTTCGGTTCGTACCTGGACCCGGCAAATAGTGCATTAAAATACTCGGATTCGGTACACAGTGGAAATTGTCTACTTTGTTATGCTCTAGTCCCTAGTCCCAAACGTCATTTATTCTCTTGAAAACGTCAGAGACAAATTTACACAAATAGAAAAAAGTAAAGAAATTATGGCTCACTTTTTATCTGAATTCTTCAACGTCTCATTGGTCTCATAATCCTTGTGATAAGATTTTAAATCATCACCTTTAAACCAAAACATCAATCAGTACACACATCTTTTAATTGTAATCATACACTCAATTTAATCAGGATGTAAATATTATGCCCTCAATTTAATTAAATAACATGTAAATATATTCCAGTCAATAAATCTGAAAAGCAAAAACAACCAGAGTAACATCAAAAATAATCCAACTGATACCAGCTTTAATAATTATATCTGAGAGTAGAATGGTTGTTTGTGATTTACAAGATCATGTCATGTACTACCATAAGCTTATCAATATCTAATATAGCCTCAAAACTAATATCGTACAACTGTAATAATGTAACTGGCATCCATAAAATGGTTCTCAGCAAAATATGTCCTGGTAGGTACGCAATTAATGACAAATGTTATACCAGATATTCTCAAGGGCACTAATGTCAGTAGGAATGTATCATGTGGTGCAGTGGCTGATCGGTTAGCCCGTAACATTCAGTGTGCGCTGAGTGAGTGGTTTTGATCGTCGTCCGGGGAGTCACTGTGTAGGGACCTTCAGCAAGTCCTTCGCACACAATTGCTCTTCAGTACAACTGCAATTGTGCCGTCGAGGCGTGTGTATGCACTTCTGAGCAAAAAATTTTGGAAGAAGGGTGGTATCAAATTTCGATAATAAAATAAAATAAATAAATGTTATCTAAAATTATGTGCAGTAGGCAGCAATGTAAGATACCTTTTCCAGGTGCATTTGTTTCATCCTTAGGCAGCTAAAACAATACCAGTAAATGCAAGTCGCCAATTGCTGAGATACATGTAAGCATATTTCTTCAAATTAATTTTCCAGGTTGAATATGAAATGATTAACAACTGAAGTACAAGAGAAAATAAGAACAAATGGTTAACGGTTTTGATTCACCAGCACAGGCTTAGTTGATTGAAGAAAGATTGTTTTTCATAGTAATAGTTAGAAAAGTAAGTAAGTAAGTATAGTCTTTATTGAACCAACTGCTTATCCGCACTCTGGTGTACAATACATTTTAAAGTACAGCATTCTAATTAAACAATTGAAAAATAATTTCCACTCTAGATTGTCTGTAACATAAATGCAGTTGTGGGGATTAGCAGATCTTTTAAATAGCAATACATTAATTTTAATAATACAACATTCTCATTAAAAAGGATTTTCGCTCTAGATTGTCTGCCTGTGGAATTTCACGGTCATGTGGGGACGGACATAGGGAGTGGAAGGTCGCCTTTATAGGAGGAAGGAACCGGTGCAGCACGTGACCTGGGTTCTCCAGTATCGCTTTGAAAATCGGCCAACCGGATCAAATGTTTGAAAGGAGGAACATCATCTGGCAGATAGCGTTGGCGAATCAGTCTGTTCATCCCTGACTGTACCCGGGCACGCTTCTGCTACCCCACGTACCCCCACCAGGCCGGGGCCGCATACAGCATGCGGGCCACTGTAGTTGAACGCACCACATCAAAAAGCAATAGTCCCGAGAGGCCATGCGCCACCATTATACGCAAAGCATACATTGATTGCCTTGCCTTACAACATTCTATTTATATGAGGTTCAACACTGAGATTTTCAGTCATGGTGACCCCCAGGATAACCATACTTTTGACTCTTGGCAGTCCTGGCATCTCCAATGGGTCTTCTAGACCTCCCCGCCCCCCAAAGACGTCGTATAATCATCTCTTGTGTCTTTTTTATATGTAGTCGTAGGTTGCATTTGGCAGCCCACTCAGACACATGATTTAGTTCCATCTCAATCGTGTCTTTGTTGGAACCAGGAATTAACAGGCACATGTCGTCAGCATACTTGACCAGTGTATTTGCAGGATGGACAGTTTTTAATCTGGATATGGCCGTAATGAAGTGTAAAGGGCTGAGTCCAGAGCCCTGGACAATGCTGGCATTAATACGAATGATTGCCGAGATGACGCCATAGTATTTGGTTCCGTGGTTGCGATTGCTAAGAAAGTAAATGATCCGGTTGTATATACTGTCCGGAATGGACAACTCATCCAACCACTCTGTGAGATATGCGTGTCCGACTGTGTCAAAGGCTTTTGAAAGGTCTAGGGCTATCAAATGGACATATTGGTTGTCATGAAGGAGTTCTTGTAGGTTGTTGGTCAAGGTTATGAGGGCTGCAGTGGTTGAGCCCAATGAACGAAAGGCAAATTGATCTTCGAATTCCTGGTTGGATTGTGGCTGGGTCAGGAATGGACGGAAAAAAAGGTATGCAATGAACTTTTCTAGAAGACGACTAAGGATGGAGGTAACCGATATAGGTCGAAAGTCACCTTCTTCTGACGGGTGAGCGACCTTTGCAACTGGCGTCATAGTACTAGTCTTCCACTGTGGCGGAACAAAGGAGGAGATTATTGATATGCTAAAAAGTTTGGTGACAGGTTCTGGAAGTACAGGGGCCACCCGCCTTGAAAAGTCATGCTGTCAGACCATCAGGACCAGCAGCTGTGCTTCTGACCGATGAAAGGAGCCTATAGGTGGTGAAATAATCAATATATTCCATTGTTTCGTCCACAGCAGTTGATTTGAGGAGCAACATAATGTTCATCGTTAGAGATGGAACCATAGTATATATTTAAGGATTCTGCTGTGACGTGGCAGTCTAGATGCACTGTATCCTTCTTTCCTCCACCTCGAAGTTGATTTACTTCCTTCCACAATTCATGGGACTCTCGCTTAGCTTAGGCCTTTCAAAGGAGGTAGTGTTACATCATGTAATTATCCTGTTTATCCTTTCGGAAAGGCAGAAGGCAGCTTCTATTTGCATTTTCTTTTGCAATTTCTTTTGCCTCCGTAACAGGTGTTTGACAATTGGTGTCATGAAGGGTGGGTCCCTCTTCTTTATTTAATTGGAAAGTAATGATCACAGACTGCTGTAGTGAATGTGTAGAAGGCCTCAAAGGCTTCAGTAGGAGAGGGGCATTCAGTTATAAAAGTCCAGCTCTGCTCCATCAAATGGGACTAGGTGTGCGAGGGCGGAAAAGCAATTTTTGTCTATCTTATATTGAATAGTCAGTCAAGTGCTAACCAAGTTAAACACTTTGTTCAATATCACAAGATCGTCAAAGCCAAAAACATACAGTTTTATTTGGACATAAATCCTATTCTGATTCCTCCTCTCTCCTCTTCTCTCTTACCACTCTCTCCACTACAATTCTGACCATAGCCATCTGACTGTCTGTCTCGGTGCCTGTATCGACCTGAAACCAGACCTCATCTGTCGACTACTTCTGTTCTTGAGCATTTACCTGTGGACTGGACTTCACTTTCATTGGTCGCATTAGAAGGTTCAAGATGGACGATTATGAACTGATGCCTAATATTAATCATGACCATGATGCAATATAAAATGCACGTTAGCTAACGAATGGAGTGATAGAAAAATATAAGATTGAATAGAGCACCACAAATGAGATGGACTCATCGTCATCTGTTGTGATGTCGAGATCTGGAAGTGTACCTTCAGCACCAGCACTCTTCAATCGCTGCTTAACCTATTAACTTCACCTTCATTGATCACTCAAGAAAGTTCGAGATAGATGCTAAAAACTGATGTCTAACATTAATTATGACAATGTTGCAACATATTAATGTGCATTAGATACCGAATGATGTTATACAACTACCTCATCTGTTGACTACTTCTGCTTTTGAGCATTTACCTGTGGACTGGACTTCACTTTCATTGGTCGCATTAGAAGGTTCAAGATGGACGATTATGAACTGATGCCTAATATTAATCATGACCATGATGCAATATAAAATGCACGTTAGCTAACGAATGGAGTGATAGAAAAATATAAGATTGAATAGAGCACCACAAATGAGATGGACTCATCGTCATCTGTTGTGATGTCGAGATCTGGAAGTGTACCTTCAGCACCAGCACTCTTCAATCGCTGCTTAACCTATTCCAAACATGAAGACATATCACAATTTTTTTATTCTGAAATTTGATATCGCCCTTCTTCCAACATGTTTTGCTCAGAAGTGCACACGTCTCGACGACACAATTACAGTTGTATTACAGAGCAATTGTGCGCGAAGGACTTGCTCAAGATCCTTACACAGTGATGCCTCGGACAAGGGTCGAACCTGCTCACTCAGTGCACACTGTGCGTTAGGGGCCGACCGCTATAACCCATAGGCAACCGTTCGGCACATGAGTCACACTGCAACATTGTCACAACACAAATGGTTTAATGCCTACGATTCCTTGATCAACTGACGGACTAGTTGCATGCCTAACAAATGCATGTCAACAAATGAATCAATTAGTTATTTTACAGATGGAGCTGTTTAAAGGTGAACGATACTGTGTTCACAGGTAATATTTCGTGACACTTCTGCTTAAAATTCAGTACATGAAAGAGACTGGACAACAATTTACGGTGGTTGAAAGACATCCCTTGAAACAGAATTTTGATCACTGAATATTTGACTGGGTTTCTTCGGACATGTCATGCGAGCAGAGGGATTAGAAAACGAATGATGTTGGCATGCGGAGAAGAAAGGAGAAAACAGGGACGACCAAGGAAAAAATGGATGGACGAGATACACAAAAGAACCGGAATAAACCTGGAGGAATTAAGATATGCGACTTAAAAAAAAAATATTGGAGACGTTTTTCCGCTGCGATCGCTAAAATTCAAAGAACTGACAGCATAAAGTGACAAGGTGTGTGTGTGACAAGGTGAATATTTGTTTCCAACTCCCAAATGTCCCCTAAAATTTAGACGAGGCTCCGTCATTGGAAAGTGATCTCTGACAATGATTTCACATGACAATGACTGCTTTGTGATTTCATTAGCTAGTATTACATAACGTATTAATGAAGATAGCATAATAAAAGTAACTGGAAAACCAATGCAGCTTGTCAATAAAGTGCTAGACACAGCAGTATTGAGGGTCGCAACGGTCAGCCAAAGCGAGCGTCTCAATGTTATTGCAAACCGAGCAGCTATAACATATTTTCGTTTATTGAATTCAAACTGTAGTGTGATTATGTCATTAACTAGCAACAGATGATAACAAGCATAGCAGGTGTCATATGCAACTGTATGGCAGCCTTCAAGTCTCCCATCTGTCCTACTGCTCATTCTGGTAATGTTATGGGGCCAGCGGATATTAAACCTGCGTACTTCTGATCCTTGCACCAGCATCTTACCATTCAATCTCCCCACCCCAAATGAGATCAATAAACACACAACAAATCATTTTCATGTGGAGATAGACCTCAATGAAAGGCAAGTGTTGTGAATATACTGTAATGTATTTGTATACAATATGGTACATTCACAACAACACCAGGGCACAGAAAGTTTATATATTTCAAACCTGCTGAACAGATTTTTGGAGTTTGTTGATGCCGTGAGTTTCGGAAAGGAGGAGCTTCTGTGCTTCGAGCGTCATTTGATTGGCCGCCTTCAATCGATTCAACTCCCCCTTTGGAGAGAAACAGCAGCAGCAGCAGCAGAAAAATTAAAATCGAATGAAAGCCAAAAGAAATAAAAACAACACGATCAGTTTAAATGGATTTACTTAGTTTTACACAAAGAAGTGAATAATGAACCTAGTAATACAACTCAGAAACACGAGTACATACAATGATGATCTCACTTTATTCATTGCATCTGAATTGATTCAACCAAACATATTTCATCATGCATGTGTGGCTTATACAAATATACGTGTATCGGGTATTTAGCATCAACATGTACTTTGCATTGTTATCTAGTGCAGCGTTTCCCAAACTGGGTTCCCTTGAACCCTAGGGTTCTGCGAGGTGAGGACAAGGGTTCTGTGGAAAACTTTCAGTATGAAAATTTTTAACATTTTCTCTATCAGTCACTTTATAGAACCTATAAAGTGTCCTACTTATATTCTAGGTTGCATAGTCTACAGAATTCGTGTGTCAATGTCATCGATATTTGTGTTATTATTAATCTAATCTACGCCTAAACCTAGATTAGTCTGCATTTTCAGGCGCTTGTACCTAAAATAGTTTTGGATGGGGTTCCACCCAAAAAATTTGATATCAAAAGGGTTCCATGGCAAAAGAAGATTGGGAAATGCTGATCTAGTGGAATGTTTGGCTTGATGCTGTACACGGATGCCTCTTCAAAATCAAACAAATAATAGCTATTATAAAATGATGATAAATATTTTACAACTCGTGAGCAATTACGGAATACCAACGAAAATGAAAAAATTTCAGGCAAATTATGTAAGCATACTTACTGGTATAACTCATGTTAGGTCCATATAAAACTCATTTGATTACAATTTGTCATTCTTACAATATGTAAGAAATCAATCAAAACATACTGTAATATGTGTTCCATTTTTTAAACAAATGTTTTATAGTTGTTCTGATACCTGGTATTTCCTGTGCCTGCGTAGAATTGCTTCCTGCTTCTTAGACAGCTCTGGATATTTGTCGTCCAATCCTTTCTTCTTAAGCGTCTGTTTCTGCTGTTCCAGCCAAGCGAGTTCGGCTGCCGTCTTCTCCTTCAGTGCCTTTTCTCGCAACTGCAGCAGCATTTGCTGCAAACAGAATTGGAGACAACTTATTTTGAGAGACCTCTAAATAATCTATACATTGTAAAGTATAGTGTCTATATATTATAGCACACATATAAGCAAGTAAGAATATTCTTTATTATAACAGTTGCCAGACTGCACTCTGGTGAATACACATCTTATACAGCATTAAAGGCAATAAATTTAAATAAGAACACAATGTTCTAACCATTCTCACATATGTCCGGTCTCCTTACAACATGCTTTACATGAACACAAATTCTGGTAAAGAATGATGTGCATAGGAAACTTACATTCAGTTTAGCACCCTGGTAAAGAATGCCAACATTCCAAAAAGATAGCATTACAAAGAGACTTCAGAATACAACAATGCGCATCACAAATGTACTATTTCCCAGACCAAAAATTGGTAATAAACAAAAAAAGAGTCTAACTTCATTTGGTCAAAGGTAGAGCATACGGAAGAGAAAATGACAAATGACAATAATAGTGTGAAATAACATAAATCGTCCTACAATACCAAAATGTGGTTTTTCAAATCCTTTGGCAAAATTGTCCTGAGACCATCAACAAACTAAATCTCAGCTCAGAATAATGGTCTGTATAATACACTGGAAACTAGCTTTTAGATGCTTCACTAAAAGAAGAAGTATGATTATAACAATCAATCAATCAATCAATCAATCAAAAATACTTTGATATATCAACATCAGATACATGGATACCAACCTTGTTCATTCACACCATAGCAAATAAAGTAGTTATAGCTTGATCTCTTTATAAGGCAGTTCTTGAAGTGGCCGCAAAGACCAAATTAGGAGTTCTCAGAGCGTGTCTTATTGGAAACTGTTACTACCATACTTTGAAGGTTACAAAAAGTATGACACAAAGCTACAATTAAAAGGTGCACAATTAAAAAATACATATACTTGTCTTCTGGTCAATCTAGAAGTTTTGCCTACGTCGATCTCTCTAGTTGGAACCACCTTCCACAGGAATTGTGACTTGAGCGACTCAACCTTTCCCTTGCCATGTTCTGGAAACACCTCAAGTCCATTTTAAAAAAAAGTGATAGCTTCTGAATCGTCGAGTGGCATATTTATAAACATGGTTTGCTTGCAATAACAACGTATACATACATCCGTGCATACATAGACTTGTATAAATATAGACACAGAGTTCAATGAATACTGAAATTGTGCTTTCAAACCTTATGCTGGTGACGTACAGCTTCCTCTTTGAGATACTGCTGAACCATTGCAACGTTAAAACGGTCAAAGGAATTGTTGCCAGGACTTTGTTTATGACCCACTACAAAGCAAAATGCAAAAACAACATACAGAAAGTTTCAATTTTAGCTGAAACCTTTGTTGGTCTAGTGTCACACAGCAAAATACACAAACCCTCAGCTCATGTGCCATCAGAAATACATAGCTTGGTAATATCTCTGTGGCATGGTGGCTGAGCGGTTAGAGGGGTCGGCCCACAACACTCAGTGTGCGCTGAGTGAGCAGGTTCGACTCTCATTCAAGGCGTCACTGAGTAGGGACCTTGAGCAAGTTCGCCGCGCACAATTGCTCTGCATTACAACTGCAGTTGCACCGTCGAGACGTGTGTGCACTTCTGAACTTAAGTGTAATAAGGGCGATATCAAATAACAGTTGTATTGTATTCTATTGTATCTAACGATTAAAAATGCCTAAATTAGCTGAAACTAAATACTATACAAGGGGTGGAGTAATTAACTGAATGGAAACAAAACTGCACACCTTCTTGAACTCTGGTAGTTATATTCCCAATCCTTATCATACAGAGTCGTTAAACAAAAACCACTACAGAATAGCAACACACTGGCATGAAGAACGGAAGGAAGGAGGTTCGAAACCCGCTAGCCCTACAAATGTCGAATCGACCTTCCACTCCAAAGAGGGCAGCAGTAAATCGAGTAGCCATTTCACTGGACAGATAACCTTGAGTTTGGTGTAAAGACCTGGTCCCCTACCACTGTGTCAATGCCACCTAATGGCTGATGGCTCAACACGGGATGTCAACACCAGAACTTATGCCCGTGAAACAAATTTGAGCAACACCTTTACCTAAACACTACAATAGCAAAACTTTAGACTGATATCAGCACCACCTCAAGATACCGTAATAGATCTAATGCTTTTCGAATTGAAACCATCATTTTAGTCAGTGAAACAAAATTTAGGCTGACTTCAAGAGTTTAACGGACTTCACAATGTCTGAATTGTCTACATATGGAATTTTCATACTAGTTGAAGTTCTGTCGCTTTCTGATGAAATGCTCAGCTTCAGTTCATCCTTCTTGAGCTTCTTTCGTTGACCTTCAGAAGGGACGATTTCCCTGAGGGACTTCTCTAGTTCATCCTCTGTTACAGAGTCGTAGTCCGATGCATAATCTAGACAGTTACAAAACTACTGCTTTCACATGACACTTGTAAGCCAGCATCAGACAACATGTATAGAAATAACTAGGTCAAAGGCAATTAAAACATAAAACAAATTAATTACTCCTATAATGGAATAATTTGACCAACGAGCCAAACTAAGTTCAACCAGCAGCCAAAGCCACACCAATGACGAGAAGCTTCAAATGACATTGCTAACAGTTCTAACGGTCATTGAAATGACATTTAATATCATGTAGCCTAGAATGCCTTTGAGTATATTTCTTGAAAAGGAGCCATATCGAGTTTTATTGATTCAATGATTCGCAAAAAGCTGGATTAATCGAAAATTAAATATCTAGACATTTAATAAAACAAACACGAAGTGAATACACTAGTATTTACGAAAAATCAGTAAGAATTAAAAATTAATTTAAAAAGTTAACTCTGACCTTTCTCACTCTGCACTTGCTGCGTAGCCTTTGATGTCCTACTGCCAATCGATCGTGCCCTCAGCACGCTCAGCTCCGTTGTGATCGAGGAAGTCTCCACTGTATTCTCGTCGCTGCTCATGTCTGAAGCAGTGACAACCGACTTGGTGTGTTCTGTGTCTGTTGCCACTGTCATCCTGGACTTTCTCGATACTTTCGACATGTCGGAAGCCGTCTGAATGTCGCTGTCGGCTGCCACCGACTGAACAGAACCAGGTCTCGATAAGTCCATCCCAACCACAAATCCTGGCTCTGTCATAATGCTGCACAGTCACAAAAGAAGAGGAACATAGTCGCAGAGCAGATTCTGGCCAATAGCAAGTAAGATCCAGATAAATCCAATGGTGGTGAAGTCATAATTTTCAAAACCAAAAAAAATTGTAAGTATTAGTTCTGCAACAACAGAACTGTAACAAGGAAGTCCTACTTTAATAAAAGTGCAAAATTTATTTCAATAAAAGTTAAAAGAATTTCAATTAAAGTGAAAACGATTTCAATAAAAGTGTAAACAATTTCAATAAATGTGAAAAAAATTTCAATAAATGTGAAAACAATATTTTTTTGAGTGGAAACAATTAGTACAAAGGTTCTACAATTCATCGCAATGCTAGAAACAGCACATCCATACATTGCACACCATCAGAGAAGAGTTCACTTTTGTTAATGCATTCTCATTTTACCTGGATGACTTCCTTGATCGCTTCGTATTGACAGTTGTAGTGTCTGATCCAGTGTCATATTCTGACGCCTGAACAGAAGAAGAGGCAAACGTTCTGTAGGATCCGGAATTATCTGACCTAGCCGATCGATCGCTCCTCGCACTCACTGGACGACGTGAACGCTTCGAGGACTTCCTTGGTGATTCTGACGAAATGGAGGTCGTCCTCTCTCTCCCAGACGCAGTTTGTCGCTGAGTTCATTAAAAGAACAAACAACAGTGATGACAAATAAATTGCGACTACTTGGCAAGACTTGATTCTGAAATAACAATTTATATTTTTTATTCTGAAATGTTATATCGCCCTTCTTCCTAAATTTTTTGCTCAAAAGTGCACACACCTCAACGGCGCAACTGCAGTTTTACTGCAGAGATATTGTGAGTAAAGGATTTGCTCAGGGTCAATACACGCTGACTGGGTACTTTTATGAAGCGTTTAAAATGTCAATACAGGAACCAAGAGTTGTATAGAAGACAGTAACAGCTCAGTAACATAGTAGTAATTTATACAGGGCATCTATAGAACCTACACAGTTCTTTCTGATCGACTATTGAACTACCTAATGCTTTTATTAAATAGTTTCTCTCTCTTTCCTTAAGACTTGAATTAATCCCTCTCAGAGTTTGTCTCTATCCATGTCTGTGTCTCCACCTCTGCTGGTTTATTAATTGTTTCTTTCCATCTCTCTTCTAGGAAATTTATAAACACTGATGAATCTGAACTACTAAGTTCTCCCAAAACGTTGAGTCACTGATTACCAGAGTATACACAGAACATCAGAAAAGGATTAGTTCTTAAATAGCAAAGAAGGGCAAAATGCTCTCAAATACTGTTAAACCAAATAACAATTCAATCAAATACACAGACGAACATCAATCCATCAAAAAGGTGCTAAATAAATAATTGAATACAAACATGTATATACACAACAACACTAAAATTTGACAATATGCACCATTATAAAGTTTATAAATTCACACTGAAACGGTGAAACCACGCATACTTACACATATAAATACATATGTTGTATATACATACACACATATACAAAAAAATATATATATATACAATGTATATTATACCTGCCTATACATGCATATACAAATAGTTCCATTACATGGAAGTAAGTTCCTGTCACTAGTTAAAAGACTAATAAGCACAGAGATGTAACATCAAATGGTTTTCTTAAGCAAGCACTACTGTTACCTGAGACTTGAGCTGCCGCATAACGGCAATAACAGCTGCAGAGGCAGCAGCTGTGGCTGATTCTGCTAACAGCTGTCCCATTTCAGGTCTGTCGTGTTGCTTTTCTAATGCTATAGCACTTGCCTATTGAGTCAAGTGCAGAAATGTTAGTAGTAGAAGACAAACACACACACACACACACACACACAAATGTGTAATGATCAGATTTGCATCAACGAATTCAAAACCGCAGAAAACTAACAAATATAGGTCGAAATAAGTTTTGAGAGAATTCACACATGCTAAAATATCCTAAAATGTAAGTTAAATGAAAGTTATGAAAAAATTCATATAATAATGTTAGTGCAATTAATGAATAAAATAGTATGAAATTCGATTAGCACAGTCCAATTTAGAGAATAATTTTAGAGAATAAAGGCCTAGCACAGAAAAGAAACTAAAGGCAGAAAAGTTACAAAGCATCATTTTCAATCTGTCTTCTCTAATTATGATTTTTACTACAAGTTCACATGAATCGTCCACCACCGAATGATGCCCTATGCACCAAGATAACAACACAATGGAAGCCTGTAGACTAGATCCCATATCCAATTTTACAGAATTATTCAAACATTCTTTTATCTACATAAATACTTTTAAAAAATTTCTTCGCAATTCGATAACAGATAAGATGTTTCCAAATCATATTGCTATTACTCGGACTCCAAATATTATAAAATGAAAATGAAATATCAGCAAATAAGTATATTCTTTATTAGCAAGTTGCTAATCACACAGACATCTAATAAACCCAGTTTAAAAAGTGTATAACATCCCAAAAATATGTTATGCTCATCATGGCTATTTGGATAATGCAGTCATGGGTGTGGGGATGATAGGGAGTAGTGGGTGGATAGCGGTACGTTGGTACGCGTCGCAGACTTGGCCCAGGCCCATCAGTAAGTAATTACTAATCTGCTTAGGTAACAAACTACTTCACCTAACCTGCTACAATGATGAAAAACAAGAAAGATGAAAATTTACTTAATTTCTCATTCACAGTAAAGAGATGTAGAAAGCGACTCAAACTAGGACAGTCTCTAGGAGTTCCTGCTGTGTACTTTACCTCAGCTAGTGTCTTGGCTGCATCGGCCGTCATCTGAGCAGCATCTGCCTGCGTCTGTGACAAGCGGTGCATGGCATCTTGAAGGCTGGATATGGCATCAGCTGTTGCTTGGATACGCGTCACGGCGGTATTGTGCTCTCGATCCGCCGCCTCTGCCATCCGCGCCTGAAGCCGACGCAACTCCTCGACATTCTCCTTCTCCAGTTTCACTCGAGCTGCTTCCACTTCCTGACTCTGTGACTGTTGCCTTGCCTGCTCAAATAATAATTAAATAAATAATCAACTAACACAGAGAAAGATCTGTCTCCAAAGAATAAGCCCTAAGTTCTACTGAAAATTACATTTGAACAAGAACCCAAATGTTCGAACTCATAAAAAAGACAGAAAATTTAAAAATTACAAGTTACATAGTCTATAAGCAACAAAAGGCCTGCAAAACATCCTATCGTGCAGTTTGACCCTTTCTCAACCTGAAAAATTGGTTTCCCATACATTTTAGTAAACGCTGGTCATTAAAGTGCTATTAATAATAATCTTAATTTAATTACAATAAAACTTATATAGTTTGAACAGATGATCAAGAGTCATTTCAGGAGTCAAAATTCACTGTAAGGCAGCCATGCAAGGCGCCATCACAATATACATTTTAAGCCTATCAAATGGATGACTATTCAGGGGCAGTGATCCCGAGGGGTTGAGGGGGACAAGTCCCCCACCTTTTACAGAGAGGAGACGCGTCATACATGTGTCCCCCCACCCCACCAGTTAAGCGCCTCTGTGACTAATCAACCTCATTGGGTAGCAAGAATCGAACTCACTTCCCACTGCTCATCATGCCACTGTGCAAACCAACACTGTACAACCCCCAGTAACTTCTCTAAACATCCCAATAATCCAGCAAAAGAAACCCTAGCGCCAAAGGTGACCGAGGGTTCGTGCATTACACTACTGGCACCACACACATCACTTGATTAGGTGAGATCAGATCAGTAGAACAACCTTAAGGACTTGCGCCAAAGCCACGATCTCTTGCTGGGCCAGAGCAACGGCTCGCGTTCTTTCCATGCCGCTGACATGGAGTAGAACCTCATTCATGTTATCCAGAAGGTTCAGCTCTGCCAACATCCTTGCTTCCAGGGCAACTGGTGCAAGGACTGGATTGGCCAACGTAGCACCAATCAGCTGGATAAAAAATAACTCAAATGTTGCAAAACAATAGAAAAAACCAACAATTAAACTAAAGTATATTTCCATCTACAAAAATAAGTAAACAATATATAAACACACTGAAATCTGACCACAACCGAATAACTTGAATTCTCATTTAATTCTCAAGTAGGCCTACTGCAGTACGCACACATTATCAAATGTAACTTAACACGCAATGGGGTAGTAATGCATAAGAACTTTAATCCATATGTGTGATTATAATCATTATATATTTATAAAGTATCACATCCAAAGAGAAAAAAAATGGCTTTGATGTGTTCAAAAGAATCTTTGACCAACATAATGGAGTAAACCTTTCTTCAGAGGCACAGCTAGAGCATGCCAATCTGTCCCTTCCACAGTTTCGCAAGCACCTGAAGTAATTTTAATGGTGCGGGTTGACAGCGCCACTGATAAGTTTTTTTCTGGAAGTGACGCTTTATGAATGTAGGATTACAACTCAATGGTGCTAAGCCCCTGAGTGAAAGACTTGCTTGCTCAAGGTTTCCACACAGTAACCACTCGTTCTACTCTGTCCAAATGGATATAACATGTAACATGTGAATGACAGGAAATCAAAGTAAGGCAAAGTTAATGACAATACTCTAAGATGAAGATAGAGAAACACTGCTGACAAATACTTACAATGCATTATATAAATTGTCTAGGTAAATACAAGCACACAAACTACACACTATTAAAACATTAACATCACATAAAATAAATAACAATTAAAATGATTTGTCAAACCAAACTAAAAAGAATTAGAACTTTTACGCTATATATAGAAATCGGTTCTTGATGCTAAGATTTTCTGGAACAAGAGCTCACTGGCAACGAGTCTTGGATTTGACTGAGAGCTTTTGACTGTTGAGTTAGTAATGCAGAGTCCAGCGTCACACTCGTAACATTCGAGAAATCCGAATCGTCTTCTTTCGGTGGGTCTGAGGCTGTTAGAGAACTAATGTCACTGTTAGTAGCCAAAGCCATTGCCTCATCATCTTCCTCTCTAAAAAAATCAATTGTAACTAAAACTGTTGGTCAACAATTGGCTGCTGAGGAGAACTCGGTTGTCCCCTTCGCTCACTCCTCTATGGAGCAGCAACGGGTCTATACATCGGTACATTCAGCCACCTGGAATGGCAAGATATAACATAACCTAACATATTCTTTTATTGCATCCAAAACAGCAAAATATAGGTAGATAATTTTAGAACACAATGCGAGACACCAAATAGGGCCACTCCCTCCTTACAATGACCTACCTACGTTTTTTAAGCTGCTAAAGACGTTTCTTTTTGGCCTTGGCTGGGCTGGGAGCACCTCACAGTAGATTCCCTTGAAGAGGCACTATATAAATTATCGAAATGAATGAATGAACGAAGAAGGCCCCGCTAACAAGGGACACCCAGATAATCATCTAACAAAACCTTCTAATTAATCAAATGGCAAGATAACAAAGAGTGAAACAATAAGAATAACAACAACAAAAGAGAGAAAGACAAATTAATTACAAGCGTGACATATGCTAGCGGTAATTCTTAAACTAGTTAACTAAATAGCATGCTGTACATTTAGTGAAATAAATGAGTCAAATGGCTATGCTAACTTTGAATGAAACCTCACAGATATGCAACAGGACTTGACAGTTTGAAAATTGAAGAGAGAAGACCCTGCTGACAGAATCAACATTAGCCCAAAGAAGACATATCATGGTTTTGAATAACAACGAAAAAATACTGCTCTTAATGCAAAATACCATGACGGCCAGTCACATTCATTGGGCCCACAGGCATCAAGTTCACAAACAATAACCATCCATAAAATCCAGCTGTCAATCAAATATACCCACCTAATAATCAATACAATAATGTCTTGTCATATAGAAATTCGGACATATATGTACATGGATCACAACCTCAGCTGAGTCTTCAACTATAACCTCTGCATTATTCAACCTCATTCAAAGCAGTCCTTGTTATAACTGTCAAACACTGCAATATGAGGCTTCCCATAGACATGCTAAAAAAATTTGGCAATGAAATAAACTGGAATAAATACAAAATATGAAGAATTAAGTCACAAAAACTTGACTAAATTAGTTGCCCACCTTTCTTTGAAGTCAAGCTGGTCATTGCCGCCTTTACTGCCTGACCATCCATCTGAATGCTCGGCAGACCGATCGACCGAATGATCGCCCGACCGATCCACCGATCGATCGCCCAAATGATCGTCAGACGGATTGTTCTCATCATCTGTCATATTCCCAGCATCAGTAAAGTCCATTGTATAACTGACCCCATCTGACCTGTTAGTCATGACCTCTGACCTTAGGGTCACGGGCCACGGGTCTGACCTATGTGAGAAGACCGGGGGCACTGATGAAGCATCATCAGAATTGTCATCCTCTGCATCAACCTGGATCCTTTCCACCAGGATTCTTTCCACTGGATGCACTGCAGGAAGAATCCCTTTTCCAACATTCGATGATGTATCATAGCTTTTCTGCAGATTTCTTACTGATGTATCTCTTTCTGGGATGAGAGATAGTGCATGCTCATCAACGATTTTTTTTTGATCCATGGAAGGTGAAGACAGATATGGGGTCAACAAATCTTTTTCTGTAACTATTTCCAGTGCTTTAGTACCACTTGCTACATCCAGTTTTTGTTTTGATGACTTTTTTGACATCCTAATGTCATTTTCATTCATCATGAGAATACCTAAAAGAAGATATGTAATAGCATGAAAGAGTACCAGCCCAACTGTACCAGGATCAACTACCTTCAAAGAACAATTCTTATAATAGCAAGCTGTTAACACATCACTCACTTTTGGCAATCTATACTTATAGATCACCTTGTCACCTTGTGCTGTCAGTTCTTGGAACCTTAGCGATCGCAGCGGAAAAACGTCTCCAATACTTTCTTTTTGAAGTCGCATCTCTTAATTCCTCCAGGTTCATTCCGGTTCTTTCGTGTATCTCGTCCATCCATTTTTTCCTTGGTCGCCCCTGTTTTCTCCATCCTTCTCCGCACGCCTACATCATTTCCTTTTCTAATCCATCTGCTCGCAAGACATGTCCGCAGAAACCCAGCTTCTTTCTCAGCGCTGTTTGTTGTAGTGACTCATCATTCTCAACTCCAATCTCCATGCGCACCCTTTCATTCGTCTTTTTCTCCGTCCACGATATACTCTGCATCTTCCTCCAAATCCACATTTCACATGCGTTAATCTTTTTCTCCATGTTTTTTGTCATTATCCACGTCTCACAGCCATATAGTACTGCAGGGAAGATCATTGCCCTCACTAGCCTTATTTTTGTTTCTATGCTTGCATGTTTATCCTTCCACATCTTTTCCAGTCCATTCATTGCAGCTTTCCCTATCACCACCCATCTTTTTATTTCCAAATCACACTTTCCCTCTTTTTCTATTAATGCTCCCAAGAATGTGAAGCTTGTAAACACATCCATTTCCTCTCCGTCTAACTCAAAACTGTCCCAATCGGCTGTTGTCATGATCTTTGTCTTCTTTATGTTGAAATATAAAACCTGCCTTCTCACTTTCTCTCTTCAACCTTCTTATCAGGTTTAACAGATCTACTTTCTTCCCTGCCAGTAGTGTTGTGTCATCCGCATATCTTAGATTGTTCAGCTTATACTTATAGTTACAAAAGATAAAAGAACAAACACTGTAAACTGCTTCTGTATGTATGTATGCATATGAACATTTATATAGCGCCCTACAAGAACCTAACGAGAGCGCTTAGAATACTCTATCCATTGAAAACTTTAATCATAGGTAGAGATTTGGCCCTGAGATGGGGAGGTCAGGTCTAAAGATTGTGTGGGACAGGTCAAAAACATATTCTTAAGCAAAATTTAGATTTGAACAAATAGCAACCAAACAATTGGTTACTTCCCACTCAAAAGAGGATAAACAGTGGATAGCACTGCATGATATTTAAGAAATATTTATGAAATATCTGGAGATATATGCAGTGGTGCATCCTCCCACCTCAACTTTCAGGGGACATTCCCCCCCAGAAGTCTCTGCCTCTGACTGTAATCTCTTGACACGTCTGAGCCGATGATGTCTCTGAGTAGATAATAGTGGCACATCGCTTCCCAATTCGTTAGAATGCCTGACTTGTAACAAGAAGAGTTTAGGTTCAAGCGAAGATAGTTTCTGAGTATGGGCTTTGAGCAGGTCCTTCACTCAGCAACGCTCTGCCTGCACCATTCATATACACTTGATAAAAAAATATAAGTGCTTCATAAATGTGCAATAATAACAAAAGATAAAGATACCATTTTCAAAAATGAATGGTAGTCACCTTTCTGGCGTCTGTTGAATATATTTAGGATGCTCAATGGGTCAGCCTCTGTAACCGAAGGATTCCAAGAAGGCACGAGCTTTGCAGCAATCAGAAGTGGACTGTCCATCTTATTTGTCAGCTGACCAAGAGGAGGACGAAGATAGAATGGCTAAAAGACATGAAAATCATCAGAAGTCAGAAGAATTATAAACCAAACTGAAATCATAGAAGAGACAGAAATTGTAGACAATATTTTACAGCAACGGATCTTAGAAATTATTAGGAATACTTTCTTTTCTGATTCATCTTCTTTTGAAGAGAAGACTCAACTGAAAACGGACCATTACAGTGTAAATGACATGATGCCTAGTCTCTACCTCTAGTCGGTCACCGTGCTGTAAGAAAGTCGAATATCAGGGTTGTTGGACCCTTTGTCACGATAAGAGTTCGAGTGGTCCTAAGGCTTTCTCCAACCCTTAGGGGCTTGTTCAGTTTAACAGTTGACAGGACTCTTTGGTGGTCCTCGCCTTCTGTGTGAGACTCAGAACATCCATGCCATCTGTTGGTGGATCCACCACCTGCGACTCAATCAGCTTATTGCGCACTGCTTTGCTAACTGATGTAAAATGTTCATTAGTAATGACATTTAACAGCATTTAGGCTAGCGCAGAGAGTGTCTCAGAGTGGATATCTTGATGCGGTGCTATATACATGCTTGATTAAATTACATGCATGAAATATCTCAATCTATGTTTTGGGATAGTAGCAGAAACTGGTATAGTTGCCACTCTCCTACTGAGCCAATGCTCAATGCAATAAAACTGGATCACATGTATACGCCAGATGAATCTTCAATCTCGAATACGTAATGCCTAAAGCTCTTATTGGTTTAAACTGCTGTAATGTAAGGCAATGTCACTTCAGGATACTTCATGTAAGGTAATCACTAATTCATTACACACCTACAACATTCGTCAGAGTTAAAATCAAAGCAAAGCACTGGGAACAGCACATGAAACAGCCATACAGTTGATGATTTTCATCCCCAGTTTTACACAACAAACCTCCACTTTGACAGAGAATAACTGAATGTAAAAATAAACAAATGAATCAATCAGTCAATTGATAAGGAAACAGCAAAAAACAATTACGAACAAAATCTCTCGCAACTCCCAGAACATCTGTTTGTAATTGCATATTATGATTAGTTTGTGATTGCATACATTACACACATTCTTTGATTGTTTATACCAGATGTTCCCACAATACATTTGCATGCAGCTCAATAAAGTTCATTATGACATGGCAATGAATGAACATTAGGAAAAACTGTTTGGTGGAGTACTGTAACGACAAAATTCACATAGCATTCTAAACATTTAGCTACTTCTAGGATGATTTACGATTGAAGTTGTCAATACAAGTAATAACAAATCACAGACAGAATTTCAATAGCTCATTGAAAGTGCATGCTCTTCTGGCTTCCTGTGACAACAGGGTAGTGAAAGCTGAACATCAATATTCAGGCCTAAAAAGAAGAGAACAAAAGGTGCATAAAAGACCCACACAAAGTTCCTCTTTAGATTTGCCTGTTGGTAATTCTTTCTTGAAAATAGCGTCTTGTTGTTCCATGGTCAAATCACCTTGCTGGACGTGGTACACAAATCCAGAAGTAAACATCCCAGGATGAGACTGTGTAAGCGTTGGACTGTCTGCGACAGGGTGACGATTGGACCCTAAAATACTCAAAGCCATTATTAACCAGTTGTAAAAAATTCTTTATTCAGACAACCTTGACTTACCAAAAGAGTCAATCCATAACTGACAAGTAACTTGTTTGAATGCATCAAAGGAATTATTTCTTAATCTCCAAAAATATCTCATCTCCGACTATCTCTTTGATTTTAACTTAGGGTGCTTCTGTTTTTGTGTTTCTGCCTGTATTCTAAAAGATCTTCCTTTTTGCTCTGAGAGCGACTCTGATTAGGATGTACTTGGAGAGGCGCTAAATTGAAATATGCAAATACAAATACAATAATTCTCTAAATTGGACCATGTAGGTTTTGAGTCACTTGTCAAATTATGACTTTTGGCTCATCTGGAAGACTTGAATAACCCCATTAACCACCAGTTCACGAATACCAGTACAGTAAAAAAAAAATTAAATTGTAACCATAAAACAAATATACATCTTATGATTACTGCCCCAGCTTATGGTTATTGTAATTATAATTATTATTACTAATTCACTTGAGGAATTTACAATGTATGTATGTATTGCATTATAGCTATTATTATTATTGTTATAGAGATTATTATTATTAAAAAACAAATTTATAGAATGCACACAGTCATGCAGAAACATGAATCTGTACCATGACCAATCAAATGAAAGGTGGTAAAGCGGCTGCTGGTCGTTTCTATTAAGAAACAACAACTCAACCTAAACCTTGACAGTCTTGATTGAATTTCATGTTATAGCTGATTCCCTCATTAGTTTCCATTCTTGCATAGAAATCTTCATTTGTTCAAAGAATAGCAGAGATAAGACATGCTCCAAACCCAACAAGCAGAGGCTTTAAACTCCATCAGAGTATGCCACATACTTGCTTACACAAGACAAACTTCTAGATATCCAGAATCATACTGGACGCTAAAGATAACAGCCTTTTGAGGATGGATATATGGAGTTACAATTGTCTGAAGGCAGGGAAAAGTTAGGAAAATTGTAGTGCAGTCTGAAGTAAGTCATACCTGGTAGATTGGATTCAAACACCACACTGTCAGAACTGCTGGTCGTTTCAAAGTTGTTGATGTAATCCCTTGGAGTTCTTTGAGTAGGCCGGACATTTACACCAGAAGACATAACTACAAAGAGAACAAGATGTTTCTTTGAAAAGACGATTCAGCAAATCAGTCGCAGGTGCGATGAACAAAATAAAAAATGTGGGTGAGCAGAAAACAAAGTTCTCACATGAGCCGACTAGGAATAGTAGACCATAGACTCATGCCAATTAATCATTGTAAAACTTATAAGGTTTTCAGCACCATATAAGCACTGCTTCATGACGATGACCTTCTTCAGCACACATCATCAAATATATAAAATATTCACATGAGCAAAGGCATTGACTATATATACCAACTTTAGATTATATACATACATTAACTATAGTTTTAATATCTATATATAGATTATACATGTATATAGCAATTAGATTTTATTCATAACGATATATACACATGTGTATATAACAAGAATAAATAACTAGATTTAAAATTACTGCAGCTGGACAATCTAACCCTGTCACCAAAGAAAGTATACCATCACAAATGAGATAATCATACTGAAAAACAAGGGATTGAAAGTTAACAATTCTCAACGAAAAAGAAGCACCTGGATCAGTAGCAAATCTTTGGGCTTCTGTGTGTAGGCGAGACTGTAGAGACTTTGATGAATGTAAGATAGCTTCAAGTCGTGAACTGACTGACGATGGCTTGGGTCGACTGGCAGACTCCTCATCTTCCTTCTGTCTGGTGCCCTTGCTTCTATTTCTAAAGTCATCTGGAAAGAATCATTCTTATTATCAATCTGCCAGCTGTTAATTATTCTTATTATAAATCTGCTAGCTCTTAATCATTCTTATTACCAATCTTGTAGCTGTTAATTATTTTTATTCTAAATCAGCTAGCTCTTGATCATTCCTATTATCAATATGCTAGCTGTTAATTATTCTTATTATAAATCTGCTAGCTCTTAATCATTCTTATTATCAATCTGCCAGCTGCTAATTATTCTTACTAAAAATCTTCTCTCCCTCTCTCTCTATCTCTCTCTTGTCAGGTGTGTGCCGATGATGAGGTTTTTACATAATGGCTCAATTTCTGTCTGTCTCTGATTAAATCAAGGGTTGTTCTCATGTCCATGTTATTTTCTTCCAGATCTTGCCTGACATTTTCCATCCAAGTTATCGTTATCTGTCTTCCTCGACTCCATGCTCCCTCCACGTGGTAATATAATGCCCTTGCTGGTAACCTCTTGTAATCCATTCATGTTACATGTCCAAACCATGCCAGTCTTCTTTTTCTGATCTTGTCTATCAATGTTTCTCTCTGTGCCAGCTCTGCCCGGGTTACCTCATTGTGAATTCCGTCCCATCTGGCCCCCTCCGCTATTCTTCTTAGCCAGCTCATCTCCGCCACAAGGATCCTCCTTTCATCCTCCTTCCACAGGCTCCAGCACTCAGATCCATACAGCAATACCGGAATGACAAAAGCCGTGTACAATTTCAGTTTTATTTTGGTGATATGCTGCTCGTCTTCCACATCTTACTGAGTCTGCCAAACATTGCTGATGCAAGTTTTATGTCCTTTGTGCGTTGTCCAGCTTCCGTTATTACTCCTCTCAGGTACACAAATTCTGTGACTTGCCAGCTGTTAATTATTCTTATAATCAGTCTGCAAGCTGTTCATTATTCTTATTATCAGTCTGCTAGTTGTTAACTATTCTTTTTATAATTCTGCCAGCTGTTAATTATTCTTAATATCAATCTGCTAGAGCTCTGTTAATTATTATCAATCTGCTAGCTGTTAATTATTCTTTTTATCAATCTGCCAGCTGTTGATTATTCTTAATATCAATCTGCTAGAGCTCTGTTAATTATTATCAATCTGCTAGCTGTTAATTATTCTTTTTATCAATCTGCAAACTGTTAATTATTCTTTTTATCAATCTGCTAGAGCTCTGTCAATTATTATCAATCTGCTAGCTGTTAATTATTCATTTTATCAATCTGCCAGCTGTTAATTATTCTTAATATCAATCTGCTAGAGCTCTGTTAATTATTATCAGTCTGCTAGCTGTTAATTATTCTTTTTATCAATCTGGCAGCTGTCAATTATTCTAATAACCAATCTGCTAGCTCTTAATTATATTTCTAATCAATCTGTTGATCAGTCTTATAATCAATCTGCCAGCTGCTAATTATTCTCATTATCAATCCGCTACTTCTGTGAGTCCACACAAAGCCACAACCAATGGCAACCAAAAAATGGATAGATGATAATATTTGAAAATACAAGTCATAAGTTGAGAATGAAATGCCACAGGGATTGTAACATATCAATAAATTTATATAGCACCTCTCAAAGTGCACACCAATCACAGGCACTTACACTGAGAGAGAACTCAGAGCAAAGCAAGTAGTCTTGAGACAACTTAAAGAGACATTTGGGTTTATGTTGTTGGTATGCAGTGCAACTATGGTGACCGAGTAGATTGAACAGATTCTGCAGCAGCCGGTTTCAGAAAGAGCAGAGTTAAAACAAGGCCATGCTTTGTCGATCATAGAAACTCTCCATCAGTTGTAACAGAGATTTGTCTTAAATCAAGAAAATCAGTTAAAGTGTACTAAAACAGTGCAAGCAACTGTTTCTGATGGAGAGAGACAACCACCCTTAAGTCACCAGGCATTTATTTCTAGGGTGCTGATCAGGTACATGATAGCCATGTACATACATGCTTGCAAGTCTATATGTGTGTACAAGCTACACATGTATTTATGTACAGGTATCTAAAATGTATATTCATGCACAGGTGTAAGTATGTATTTAAGCATGCGTAAATGCATGCATTTATACATGTACATATGTACTGGGATGTATCAAATCAACCAAATATTTTTTTATTTTATCTCATTAGTAGTGTACACTGTTATTACATAACAAACAGAAAAACAAAAAAAGCTGTACAAAAGAACATTTTAGCAATAACAATATTCTAAGGGATGGGACAATAGTGAAAAAGAAGGACCCTAAGGGAGCCAAAGATCCTGCTAGAAGGGCCTACCCTTTCAATGAAATGTTGTCAGCAGTAGGTCAAAGTGCAGTTAACAGAAGTTTTTGTCTTAAGTAGTTAACTAATCTAGTTCGTGCACACAAACCTCAAGTCATGCAAGTACATGTATAGATGTATGTATGTATCCATGGAAGCACTTGTGTGTTGGTATCATGCATGGGTCCTATAACAAATGCTCTGAATTAATTATAGCATAGCAGATTATATTACCTGCAGAGGGGTAAATATTTTATAATCAGAAAATTTCAATCTATTTCAATTTCAGAATTGTACATTAAGGCAAGATAAAAGGAAATACTAAGAACATCAAGGAGACATGAGTAGTATTTAATTTAGAAGAAATTCCAGATCAATGAAAATTCTACAATGCATACTGCTACATACCTTTTGCAATAAATGACCGCATAATCTCGTCCGCATACTTGGCGTAATTAGTGACAACATCTTCTAAGGTGAGTCCAGACTTGATTGCAAAGCGATTAACGATCTCCTGAGCGGTCAGATCATCATCATCGCTCGCCGGACAGTGAATGCAATTCTCTAATTCTTCTAGCATATGTTTTTGGTCACGGACCACAGGCCATTCACTGAAACATAAACACAGTATGTATATATGCATGCAATTATACATGTATTGTATACATATGCATGGCCAAGCTCAATGTAGATGCACCTACACATGTAATTTCATATACACCAGTAAGTATTATTGGTCACATCTCTTCCTTCATTCATGAATCCCTTCACTGGCTCCCCGCACCTCAACGCATTTGTTTCAAGACCTTTGCGTTTATGCGTAACTGTCTCCATGGGTCTGACCTCGCCTACCTTCTGGCTCTCTGCACTAGGGTCTCCTTTATTCCACACCGGGTCTACCTTCGTTCCCCGCCGGTGGACTTCTGGTGGTTCCCCGCATGTGCTCCGCCATGGCCAAATCCAGGAGCTTTGCCTACATCGGTCCCACCAGCTGAAACAGCCTCCCCTTTCTTCTTCGGAAGGAGCTGCTCTCTCTCTCTCCCTTCCGGAAGAGCTTGAAGACTTTCCTTTTTTCTGTTTAGCTTTGTGTTGAGTTGTGAGCACCTCTGATTTGAGTGGTGCTATATAAGTATTCCATTACATTAAATAATCATATATATTTGCAAGAATGTAAATCTTCATAAATTTCTCAGTACCCACAAAGCCACACCAAGGAGACCACCTTATACAAAGGCGCTATTTCGATTCAAGTCCATAATAGCCATGCTGCTCTGTTGGGGAGGTCAAATTAAGAGGCAAGATAGAATGATGAACAAATTGTCAGATGTCTTTAGGCAGTTGATCCCAAGAGTCTATGCAGCATAAACTAAGGAACAGTTGCAGAATTTCTGAGAAGAAGAGACTGGAGGCCAAAATAGAGAAAGATATGTTGATGATCAAATAGACCTGAGCGGTTTGATGGAGAGCAGCTGGCAAATGTGAGAGTGCTGGGAGGTTTGAAAGTTACTCTAGGTAGAGATATTTGTCTGAGGGACTTTTAGCCAATGAAGTGATTTCAGAACAGAAGTTATGTCATGGTGCTTTGGAGATGTTGTGACTGTGTGGACAAGAGCATTCTGGATCGTATAACTTAAAAAAGTCAAGGTGTAACAAATGAAATTACCGTAGTCAAGCTTGGTATGAACAATTGAGGTGGCTATTGGGCATGTTGTCATGTAATCAAGTATTGGGCACAATCGACAAAGGTCACGAATGTGCATATAGCAGTAGCAAGATAGCTAGGTGATGTGGTCGGCAAAGTAAGGTTTAAAAATTTCTTCAAGATCGTGGACAGAAGAAGAGCAAGGCAGTTCATCAAGGTTATAAGGTGCCCCGGTAATATAGCTGCATTAGTGTGCTTGAAGGAAGTCGTCTTAACTAAATAATGTAAACAAGACAACCAAATATGAACAAATGACTACAGAGTAACTACTAACTAGCAATAAATGTCATTGTAATACTTTTACAAGATGAACATTAAACAATGAAAACGTTAATTTATTATTTGTCGTTCCTTATTGAGAAACACATTCAATCTATAGGGCTGAGGAAGCAAACTAGTAATAAATTGTTAATTCTTAAATAGTCAACTGCTACAAGATATTTGTTTGTTAACAGCCCAATTTTTAGTAAATAAAAATTGTGATTCCAGTTATTATTGCATGACCCAATAACCAATCACTAATGGACCAGTACCGGTTGAAGGACCAGTCTGAGTAGCACTGTATATACCTTTGCTTCGTTTCAGCTCCTTTCTTACTCATGGAACGATCATCTTTGTCCAAGATATCACTCTTCTTGGAATGTTCTTCACTTGAATCATCATCATCATCGTCGTCCTCTGACAACTACATAAAAGTAAAAGTACCAATTATTTCTAACACAGCACATAATCCGTAGGTACAAGCGCTTGAGAATGCAAATAAGTACAGGCTTAGGCTAAGACTGGATTAATAACCACACAAATATCGATGACAATGACATATGAATTCTCTTTCATACAGAGTTTTACACAGATGTTAAGCAAAAAGCCTCTGTTAAATAAATTTAGTCGCCCTGAAAGTTTTCTGCGAAACCCTTGTCTTTACCTCATGGAAACCTAGAACAGAGTTTGAGAAATGCATAGCCAATCCCTTTGATGATAGAGGTAAGCACTAAATGAATGTATGCATGTTGTATGTGAGGCGTCCTTGTACCGGTATGGCCGTGTTACGGCGCCATATAAATCGTCTTTATCATTATTATTATTATTAATGCCTTACTTCAAGGTTAGTAAGAAAGCAAGTATAGGCCTTACTCTTTAGTAGCCAATTGCCAGTTGTCTTTTGTGTAGAGACATCAATTAAAAAGTAAATAACACCCTAAATTATTTCTAATATATAATATTCTTATTAGCTGTGTTAATTAGATGTTTGTACACAAAATTGTGATTAGAAATTGGTTAATACAGAATTTAATTACTTACTTACTAACCTTACCAGGGAATCTAAATTAGAGAAGACAGTAGCAGTTCATGAATACCAAAAAATGATCGCTACATAAAGAACTGGAGTTAAATCTCTTAGTATGATGCATAGCTTTCACACATAGCACTACATGACATAGAAAATGAAACAATTAACAAACAATCTTTTTCTTAAATTACTCAACCTAATGTAATACACACACGTTAAGTAGCCACCTGATCATTGCTTGCCATCATTCCATTGTCCCAGGTGCTGTTCATGATATTCGAAGAATTCTTGCGCATACACTTAACAGCCGCCTCGTGCTGGCGTTTACCCAGATCCTCAAGGCGCTGCTGCTTCTCAGTCTTCAGCTTCATCTCAGATTCTTTTTTCAGCATTCGATCTTTCCTTCTCTGCTCCTTCTGTTTGCGAATAAACTTGCGTGCCTCGTTCGCATCGTAAAGCACGACCTTCGTTGGCTTCTCTTTAGGAATTTCATCTAAACAGTACGTACTACGTCGTTATAAAATAGAAAACATTTATTTCAGAATCTAATAATGAACAAGAAGATATGTAAATGCTGCAGCTCATTGAATAGGTTGGCAGTTAGTGGAAGAAAAATTATTCAAATAGATGAGCTCCTGTAAAAACACTAATATAAGCTTCATGCAAACTTAATAAGATTTTCACATTCAGTTTTATATATATTCATTTCATAGATTTACAGAGCACCAATTCAAGATAATTTACTCAACAGCAATCCCGACCCAACCCCAGCTGAAGAGAACTGTCTTTAGGTTAGAATAGAACAAGACTTCAAAGGCTCTAGGCATTAGGTGTGGTGTCACAGGGAGCCCATTACAAACTTCAAAAGGCACTAGTTACTTAATTGAAGTCCATGACCAAGGGACAAGAAGCTCAGCCTGCCACGAAGAGATTGGAGAGAACATGACACTGAATGCAGAGCTCCTGTAGCCTAAGTAAACAGGAGCAGCGCCAAACCAAGGCAGAGACCCGGTAAGTAATCCACTGTGGGAGAGAAAGCCAACACTACAGAGATTGAATGAATGTCTACGTGCCTGGTTTACTAGGTTGACTTGCATCCACAAATAATTTTCTTGGTGTTACAAATTCATTTAAGATTCCAGTCATTCAATCATGTACACATAGAAAGTTGAAATCAAAGCAAACATTATGAAATGCGTTGTATGCAAGTGGTACACATATGAAAAAGGATAAAAACCTGGAGAGGGTAAGGGTTTCTTTTTGAACAGTTTTTTGCTTGGTGTCTTCTTTTTATCTTCAGTAAGTATTTCTTTCTCTGTCATTTAAAAAAACCAGAAATAAAAATACGACAATGGCCACATGAAGCCAACACAAGAAATATTATAATAGATGATTGAAAACTCTTTCAACTAGTTAATAAAAGACACTGTGAAAGAAGAAAAACACAAAAACTGAGCTGCTTACAAAAGATTCAACATAAATAATAGGTCAATAAGTATTTAAATAACTACCACACATGATGACAACACGGATTTTACCAGGTTGTAAGTCCTGCAGAATTTTCTTAGCTACATCTGATAAAGAAGCATTATCAAGGAAGCCCTGGTCCTTTATCTTCTCCATTTTCTTCGATTCCTTGGCAACATCGGCTTTACCGACTGCCTCTGACTTTGATGCTACAGTAAAGGTCAGGCCAAGGTCGTGCATCAACTTAGCACCAGCTCGCCAAGAATTTGTTGTGATCATCTCTGCAAAAAAGTTTTAATCAAAATTTTTTATCACATACACAAACAAGAAATACAAACATAAATTTTCATAAATAAATAATTATGAAGAAATAAAAATGAAAAAAAAGAGAAATAAAGATGAAGAACAGCAATTTAGTCATCAATTACATGTAATTTTTTTGACAGCATCATGAAGTAGTCAAATAGGTTCCATGATATTGCAGTCCAAATTCAAGGTTGGCACACCGCAGCCTAGTTGCAAGATATTTTATAAGGACATGTAATATTTTATAAGCACTTAGCAATTGAGCTTTGACAGTTAAAAATATACCCACATTTAACTTTCAAAGATCAATTGCTAATCAAATATCTTGTAATCAGGGGCGTCCAGATAGAGGGGTTCGGAGGTAACTGCCTCCAATTTCAGGTAGGGGGACATATTTTGTGTCTTAGGGGGGGATATCCTGCCTTCCTGGCACCGGGGTTTGCCTCCATCACTCAGAGGGATTGACGCCCCTGCTTGTAATTATGTTTTGGTGTGCAAACTTTGCATTTCTAATAAGTGAAAATCATCATCATCAAATGAAGGCTTATTCAGAACCGAGTCACACTCGACAATGTTTGTACTGGGCAGTGGGCACCTTTTTTAGCAACCTCGCTGTTTCCTGTACCCGTCACTCTCCCCCGCTTCTTTGCTGATTCGGCAGTTGAAAGAAATAGGTACTCTGAGGTCATATCTGAAAAATTAACCAACATTTATCAGATAATCTAAGATTACTTCTGAAATATAAATCAACATTCATAAAATAACTTTAAACATGTCGTATTTTTTTACTTGGGAAAATGGTAATTAGAAATTTTTCACAAATCAAATGTAAAGACCTATACTAGCACCACACTTGACATACTTTTGCACAGTAGTATCCATAATTCACCTTATACTGATCGAAGAGAGTAGTGGCCTATAACAAATTAACAAAGCTGCTAAGTGTGACCATGCACGACGAGAGGGCAGATGATCTGTGCGTGCTATGTAATTTTTTTATTTATTCTGAAATTTGATAAAATATTGCCCTTCTTCCACAATTTTGCTCAGAGTACATGCGCGCCTCGACAACGCAATTGCAGTTGTACTGCAGAGCAATTGTGCGCGGAAGACTTGCTTAAGGTCCTTACACAGTGACTGACGCCTCAGACGAGGATCGAACCCTTTCACTCAGTGCACACTGAGCGTTACAAGCCAACCGCTCTAACCAGTCGGCCACCGTGCCACACGTAATGATGAAAGCGTACTAAAAGCGACAAGGAAACTAAAACTTAAAGTGCTAAATTTAATTTAGAATGACTACTAATTGATACCTTATGCTTCAGATCAGAAGTCGTCATGAGGCGGGCAGATGGTTGAATGGTAGCAAGCTGGTACAAAGATCAGAAGGAAGTGGGTTTGATACCTAACAGTTCATAAGGCTGACTAATCCTACCATTTGCTAGGCGGCATTGACAGCAAGAAAGAAGGTTGACTTGCAGGGGTGCCAAAAAGTTAAATTTGACTCCTGTTAAACCTTTTATCATCAGTAACTACTATATCATGTCATCATACTGCCCTAGGGCAGTCAGTCTGAATTGAATAAACACATTAAAAATATATATAGAGTGACACAAAAGTTTGTTCACCGTTTTCAAAATGCATTTTCTCAATAAGGGCTTCATATTTTTTCCTGTTATTTTGTCAGTGCATACACAGGTCAAATGCAATATACTGGTACACATTTGGCTTTGATCCGGTCCATGGTTGCCATTAAATAGGAAAAAAATTGAAGACGACCAGTTTCCCGAAAAAAACTGCCATGTTGATCAAAAAATCACTGTAAACAAAATATTTGGCACACATTTAGACCCTATGTGTACACTGTCACATCATTTAACACACATTCAACTTAACTTTTTTAGGGTTATAATATATTTGAGTCATGTTTATGCTTGAGAAACATTTAAGAGATCCAAAACATTTTGACCAGGTTATTTAAGCTTGAAAAGGGTGAACAAACTTTTGTGTCACTCTATATATTAGATTAGAAAGATTAGACTTCCTCGATCTACCTGTATTCTTTGTTTGATTTGCAGGTCCATCTCTTTCTTTGAGATCCAATTGTTGTTCCACCACCCACTTGGCCTTAACCGGTGATGCCCGAAATCGACTTTGCGGCTCGTTGAAACCTAAAATCAGGTGGAATGTTACCCAAACAGTCCTTGTCATTGCTGGTTCAATGCAACACTAAAACAATTAAAATGTAATCTGGCAGAGCACTTGTAACTGCAACAATGAACACTCATTTAACACTTGAATGGTTATCCAGTCACACTTAGTACACTCACGTCGCTAAGGCGTTAAAGAAATATTTAGTTCACATCAAAAAACCAACTTGTATGAATTGGGCAATAGTTAACAAACCCCACTCTGGACATCTGTGTTGATAAAAGCATGTAATGAATGACAATATATCTTACCTAACACCACCATTTCTAAAATTGTCTTCACCGGATTATGTGGCTCCACTAAAAGCAAATTGAAGAAAAATGATGAGATAGTAATGACAAATTAAGAAGACATGCTCACAATTTATTATCAATGATGCAAACTGATTGTAACCAAACTGACCTCTATGTGTAGGGGCTGGAGGTCCATTTGCGACCTTGCGTACAATCACAGCGCCATCTAGTGTGCCGTCAGAACCATCATCAGGTCTCAACTGGCCAGAAACTGTTAAAACAATGAGAAGCTGGGTTTTAAATGAACCTTAAAGTCCACTTTAAATAGCATTAATGCACAAGTTTTATGGTAGGTATTCAAATTTTTCAAAAGCATTATGTGCTTATATTTTTATTATCATCTGCCACTCACCAGAGACACCACCAACATCATCAAATTCCAATTGTGATATCATCAATTGCATCATTATCAGATGGTCTAAATTCCTTAAATATTGTAAATCCCAGATCCCCATTGGAGGTGTAAAACGTTATATATATATATATATATATATAGTTATTCAAATACTGGCACAGGTGCATGCATAATTATATAATGTATACACAAACTGGCAAATATTCATAAACACATACACGTACCATGGAATATGAAAGAGTTTTACATTTAAACATACTTTACATGGACTGAACTTAGCCAGAAGAAGAGTCGCCTATATGCAATGACAAGATAACATATTCTAATATTATTCACCAACATTATAAATAATCAACATGTATAACAATGAACAAGAACAAACAAATAGATAAAGCTCACCTGTTTCACCTGCAAACTTGGCATCAGGTGCTGCATCACATTCTGCTTCATGCAGGGTCTCAAAGTGTTTGACATCGTCAGAGGGCTCTTGAATCGTGACCCTACGACCAACCCCACCTGTGATTTTCTTGCTATATCCAGCAGGTATGACGACATCCACATGGTGGAACCGTGGTGGCTTGGCAGTTTCTCGAGGCACTGAGCTCTTCGGTTGAACAGCCACATCGTTGAGGAAGCGTATATCAGTGTCACGCACAGCCGACGCCGAGGTTATGTCTGCTGTCCTGTCCTGTGAGGATGCATTCCAAGCAGAACTCTGAGGCTGTACATTACTGGAAAGAGCCGAGATGGACGAAATGTCAGGGATGTTTCTGGCAAATGTGTTCTCGCCAGAGGTAGGGTGGGAGCTATCATCTGTGGGGATGACTGCACTGGAATGTTTTGGATCACTCACTGAGTTATACAGGCTTTCGCTGTCTGTTCTGCTTTCTACAAAACAGTTATCACACAGTGAAATGATTAGCAGATAAAAAATTGGATCTTCATCAGAATAGTAGTCAGGGCATGTCAAACGAATGGGATAGTAGTATTATATTATATACATATCAATCAGTAAATCAATCAATCCGCTAAGAGCAATCAAATAATCGAGATTTACAAACAGTTCAAATATTGTACCATGGTTTACAAAAGAGAACCTTAGTGCAAAGTAATTAAACCTAACTTCACTTTGTCAAATTACATAAAGGGACATATTCCCACAAAGAAGGGTCCAGAGATATAAAGTTTTCTTATTCTGTATAAGGCAGAACAAATTAAATGTAAAAAATAATCCTATTTATGAATAAAACACTGATGTTTACCTTTATAGCTGACTTTTCTTCTGACAGGTGAGGCATTCACATTGTTGCCAAGCTGTCAGAAGCATCAAACACAAACTACATACATTATTATATTGCATTTAATCATTTGTAAAGCACCACCATTCAGAAGTACTGCCAGTGCGCACAACCCTGCGAGAAGAATCACGTTTTGAGAAAACGAAAGTAGACGAGAGATTGCCAGATAGAATTGTAGAGTGAACAGAAGGAGAAAGCGCATTCCACGTGAATAATACTAGGAAGAATCCTACATTGCTTCATGACACATACATAAATACATACCCACATACTTGAATGCACACATTATCAACATTATAAGAATAAACATCAATTAAAAAGCTGAGTGGATGATTACCTTCAGCATAGAAACAGCTAACAAAAATTAAGCACATGGTAATTTTACTACTAGAAACAAATTATTTAATCCAATAACTAACAACATGTTAAGAAACCTGATGCTGTTGGAATCTGGTAGATATAATGTCAGCCAACATACCAGATATGACGGATCTTCTCGGTGACTTCTAGGAAGATCCTTCAGATTTTCTTGGTCAACAAGACAGTAAAGAAAATCTGGCAGATGCCAAAGAATATCGGCCGACGATGGCTTGGAGAGGTCCATCATCTTGTGATCTACCTGACGCAACTGAAATAATAATTAAACTTAAATAAATGCAGGTACCAAATTTACATTTACTTCTACTACATATACAAAACGTATCAATAGTCATACATCAAGTGGGGCGACGGCGTAGAGTAATAGATCACAAAGACAGTGGCACGAAGAGCTGGAGCACATGTATTCTGAACTTTGGCAATTCGGCTAGGTTGGAGTTACAGTAGTCAATACGCATCAGCACAAAAGATGTGATGGAAACATTCACCAAAAGGTCATGTCATAATGACCTGCCGATGATGTAAACGACATAAGCACACCTTGCAACATGAATTCACAGATTTTATAAAACTCTGCGACTGCTCGCACTCAGGCAGTGCCAGTCCCAAGCCCAGATAACGTATGGTGACAATTAATGATCCTTGTTATCACACAGTGTCATATTAACTAAAACTGCTACCATATATACCACATAGTGAATTATCTATTATACATATATTAACAACTATATAACTCAATAAATACTATACAGTGAATTACCTATTATACTATAATCGTATATAACTCTATAACTCTGCTGCGACAGAAAATATTAGAAAGGTGTCACACCAAAATTTACAATAATGTAAACACATTTGGCTAAAATCACCTGAAAAGAAAGTAAAGAGTTTTGAGAACAGTTCACTTACTACAGATTTAGCTTTACCAAGAGAGTCCCATGCTGTCTGAAGTTCTAAGGTACATGAATAGAAAACAATTTCATTAAAGAAAAATAAATGCAATCAACAAGACATTAGTTACCCATTGTCAACTAGAAATATTAAATTGCTCATTTTAAGTACCACACCTTATATACTATTAAAAGGGGCAATTTGTACAGGGGGGGGGGGGGGAAGGGGGGTAATTAGATCCATTATAAGCAAAGTACTTACAACTAATTTCTACAGTTAAACTTTGTTCAATTAATTAAATGTTGTCCTATTCACACCGAGATCTGATTTACCCTTATCACATGCGACAGAGCAAACTGGGCTCCTGAAAAGCATCATAGATCTGCTTTAACAAGATCTTGCGTAATTTGATCCATAAATGTCGATCAATAAACTGGCTATTTTTGGTCGAGCCCCACTAGGAATGCACAATATCAGGCTGACATAAATTGGCAGGGTGGAAAGGGTGATGAGAAAGAACCGTTAGCTCCTGACTCGAGCATTAGCATTAGATGGTAGACAGTTTATATCTACAAATTTGCAGTGAGGAAACCATGCCAGAGGGTGCCAGCAGAATATAAAATAAGAAGTAATACAACGCAATATAATCGAGCATTCATATAATGCCCTTTCAAGATATCTACTCTGTGCTGGCCTAAATGATGTTAAATGTCATTGTCTAATAATATAAAGCAGAAAAGTAGGTATGTATCCATGTTCCACAAAATATTTTGATCAATTTGACTGATTGCTCCCAAATTTTGCACGAATATTCTATAGCAGCCGACAAAAAACATAGGTGGGTTCTTATTCATGAGCAATGCATCCAATCAGTCTGAAGGATAATCTGTGTAAATGCCACTTTATACGAGAGCATGGGGAAGCAATGTTCAACACAACTGAGAATTGTAAGGACTACCCGGGCAAAGACGGGTGCTTCATTAAAATACATCAGTCAGCAAAACAGTGAACCGTAAGCTGAAAAAGTCACCAGTGGTGGGCCCACGCACAAGAGTGGAACCAACCGACGGATTCCCGTTGTCAGCTGACAGAGTCACTGGGCCAAGCTTTGTCAATGAGGTAGGGTGATATCCTTCTAGCATTGGTTAAATTCAGACGAATTCTGCTGGATATGAGATCGGGCACCTCAAATATGAGATCTGCCCATGAATAATGAGAATGTAACCTAAAAGAGTAGACCGGTCACCTAAACGTCTCTCTGTTATAATAATCAACTATATCCATCTTGTTTCAGACATTTAATGCTAATGCAAATAGTGAATATATCGGTTATAGATTAGCTAAATATACATAAGTTTGACAGTTGCAAAGATCTGGAAATCAGGCCCATCTGGTTGAGCAATCTAACTAGCAAATACAAACCATTTTGTGGTCCACTGCCATTCTTCAGAGCAGATTGTAGCAGTGTATCTCGTCTAGCCACATTTGTTCCGCCAAATTTCTTCATCTCAGCATACAATTATGTAAGTTGAAACAATACTGCAAAAATATAGAAGCCATTATTTCATTTTGTCGATAAGGGACTTGCTAAATGCATAGTACGGATATAACCAATCATAAAGTTAACGCCTTAGGATCTCAATGAACTGATGAGAAACGTGATAGAACTTGTCCACTATGGCGCGCATTTGACGCGTACGAGGCAGAGGCATCACGCCATTCTTCACCAATGATATTCTAACCTGAAGTGATAACAGGTCTTCTGCTATTAGATAATTCCAAATGTAGCGTCATTATATATTTTTTAATTTAATTTTGAGAAACGAAGAAATCAAAACAACGCCATCGAAACCGCTCAATAGTTTACAAATGTCTTACCTAGGAACGCAGATGATGATCAAAGATAGATACTACAGCTAATGACGTCACTAAAATCAGCAAAATTCAATCCAGCTAATGCGCTTCTTGATCTACGAGTGAGCAGGGTCGTCCAGATAGGGGATCCGGAGTCAAATGACTCCAGTTTCAGGTAGGGTGAAATATTCTTTGAGTCTTGGTGTGGGAGATTTCTTGCTTTTCTGACACTTGGGACCAGAGGTTTGCCTCCATCACTCACAGGGATTGACGCCCCAGCCAGTGAGAGGAGTTTGTCAGCACTGTTTTGTCGGCTTAAGGTGGGCGACAAGAATTAAGCGACGCGTGTTCTTCACGATGAGATCGAAGAACTTCTGTCTCAATATAATCAGCAATCAAAACAAGTGTTTAGTCCAGCGGCAAGAAATTGGATGTCAATCCTGGTCAATTATTGAAGTTCGCTCCGACGCTCCACGTGTTATGGTACCGGTTGGTACGTGTTTGTTTTAATGGCGGAAGTCGACAGCATTTTGTTGATAAAATGGGGAAAGTGGATGTTGCATATAATTACGTCGGTCACCTGCTTCTTTAATTAATATCCGGATGCAAGCATCTGGTGCCAGTCGGATTTACTTTTCAGCAAGACAGCGGATCAGTGCATAAAGGCCTACTGCTAGCAAGATTGAGATAAGATCTCATAAAATCGTTTTTATTACTTTTGCTGCGTTAAATGTCTTTTGACCATAAAAGAACGTGGTTAAACAATTTAAAAATGACATAACTTTTGTTCTATCTGAATTATTTTAGTAAATTTTGGCAGTTATATGCAAATATGAATTATTTTATGTGCTTCCATTTTATAAAATTTTATTTCTTAATTTATATTTTTGGCGAGGAGTTAGTTTTTGGGCCCACCCTGTATATACATGTATACGATGATATTATGTGCATGCACTGAGAACGTGTTGCTGAGGTGGTCGAAATGAAATGTATGGGCACCTAATGCCACTTATATATAGCTACTGTGACAGGAGGACTATAGGGAACGGAACGATCTCTGAACGGAACGTTCTATCTGCATGGCGATATGAAATTTGTACAAAACGTTCTTCCAAGTTCCTGCGGATTTATAAGTGAACGTATACGGCCTAGCCTAACTATTATTAGCACACAACATTTAGGCCTATCCTCAAAATTCGATTTTTGGACAGTAGCTATATAGGCCTATAAAGCCTACTTTCGATTGCAAATATTGCCTTTATAATTTATGCAACCATTTGCAACACGTCATACGAAGGGGAGACATTTACAATGTAAATCAGCTGCGTTTGTTAGGATAGGTAGGCCTACACGGCGTCACTAGAAGAAATCACGATCGCCTATATAATTATGGGACCTTCTGTCACCTCCAGCCATGCCTGTGCGTGATGCCATTTTTAAGCGTTGACCATTAAAGGGTGGACTGTCATCGCTCGTAAGTAACCACTCTATAAGCGGGAATTAGAGGTGTACTAGCTGTGTGCAATCGATATCGGCTTGTACTAAAATCTGTGGGGTGTGGCTGACCGAGATAATTCTGTTTCGACGAAGGCTCTGTTGATAAACGCTTGGTATTTCTTGAAGGTCATTCGGTAACTATTATTTCCTCAGTGGACTTATGAACCGCTTGACCACATGCAGACAGTGCTATAGTTAGAGGAAACGATATAGATAGCTCCGTCTAATTATAACACAAACGCATTTGTGTGTAGTTCGATTGTACGCCTATGATAGCAACTGACGATTGAACAATTGCCACTGAACACTAATGATCGAAATCTAGCCAAAACCCTGATAAGATCGTGTTCATAGATTGCGTCAAGAATGTCATCGGGACACGCCGACGTCATGTAACGCGATCGCTTATAGGCTAGGACCTTATTGAATATTGCTCTATTGAAGCGCAGTTCATCCCTTTAGCATAGGCCTACACCTTTTTGAAGTGCTGTTGCAATTAACAGTGTCTAGTATCAATTGCACAGTCAGTGTGGGCAATACGAGAGGACATCATCATACGGCAAAACAGAAACGGCCGCGGGGTGGGTGTCTGTCAATATTTCGGCATATTTTTTAATTTTTAGATAGGCCTATTCTTCGTAATTGTTATCGTAATTTCCAAATTTCTAAAGCGCCACTTGGAAGCCAAGCGCAGGACACCAATTTATTCACGAGCGCTGCATCAAATCGGAGGAGTGGTCCGTCCAAAGGATATTCCATGGTAGAGCAGAGTCAGGTTTCCAGGAGGTCAGCGGACCTATCCACATTTCTAATTGTGACTGTAGTCACGGTTCGGTGATCGACCCACGTACGGATTCTCCTTCTGATCCTTCTATTCTATCTACTCGATCTAGTCTATCTCTGTGATCAGAAAGACTATATATATAGAGTAGTCTGTTAACTCAGCGATTCGATGCGGCATCTCAGATGTAGGAAATCTAGGCAGTCTGAAAGTATTTCCAGTTGCACCACATTCATTAAAATAGTGGCCTGTCAGACATCGCAATTTTTAGTACGGAATAGAGGGTAGCCTATGATAGTGCCGTTTTCAAAGTTTTGGTCTTGGCGTAGGCCTACTTTAAAGTCTTGATCTTGGCCATCAGATTCAAAGTCTTGGCCTTGGTCTTTAGGGTTCATTTCTTGACAACAAGACTGAATTAAAGAGAGGTAGGAACAATATGAGCCCTGGGTTTTTGAAGAAGTGATGTCATTGCTTGGATCGAATGCCCTGCGAAGATATCAGACCAACTTGAAGCACAGAGTTATTGAGTTTGTGTCTGCTTAAATTTGCGCCCAACTTCGACCCAAGAGCCACAAAAGTTTCTGACTTTCATTCACATATAAGAAAAACTCAATTCAAACAGTGTGACAAATGGCGCTGACCCGTTGCAACGGCGTTTGCAATCTGATCGTCCATATTTTGACCCGAAGTCACTCAAACGCTGTTTGATTGGACTGATACCTCCAAGCGCGTCGAACCAAACAGCTTACGACCTGGACGTAATCAAGACAAACGAGCTTATGACAACATAGATCGGCTGTTTTCGTAAATCTCAGATCTTTTACGGCGATGCATGCGCTTACTTGTACAGAGGCTTATTGTAACCACACTTATGATTACAGTTTTGTTAAACCATAGACCTACAAGAATGGGTTAGACTTCATTTATCCATTGTACCGATGCACTGATCATCTCAGATGTAGGACAGTCGTAGTGCCTTTGTATACATCTGGTGTATGTTATCTAGCTTCAGTGTATTCAACAGAGGTGACTGCGTGCTTTCATATCATATATCATTCAATCTATTACTAAACCACTTAGAGTCTGCAGATTGACGAAGACATGCTCTCATAGACCTGATAACTCCAACTATTAACGCACGTAGAGCGTTAAGTACTAACACGTCGGGTCTCTACGGTCGTGTGAGATTCTAGCGATCTCGCGAGGTACTTGAAGATGCTTCACAAGTAGCCAGATAGTCCTACATAAATACTTCTGCATGAAGTAGCCTACCTACGTGCATACATGCATACTATAGATATACCCATGCATAGCCATTCCAAACTTCGTGGCTGGAAAAATTATAGCTTTAATCACTTGAAAGAGTTGTAATTAAGGCAACTGGAGCCCAATGAGCGTGGTTACATCTATGGGTCCTATAGGAATATTTGTCACAAGACAGTCCTAACTATATCACGAACAAATCTATATATTTTTGACCAAAGCAAAGGGTAGAGTAAGCTTTCTTTTATTAGCATAGGCCTAATTGTCATTCTCGCTGTTAAGACCGATAGCGTCAGCACTTGATATAGGGTTTTCCATAAAGGTTTATTGATATTTAGGTTAACGTAGGCCCTACGTATAGTCACAAACCCGGCCACTAAATTGCGACTAAGAAGTACTATAGCGCCCCTTCAAGGTATATCTACCCAGAGGCGCTCCCGACCTGACTACGGCTGAAAAAACGAATTTCAATCAACAGTAAAATGCATGCGAGGAATTTCCCGGCTATAAGCGTAGCTCTCGGGGAGCCAATTCCAGATGGTCGAGCCAACCACTGAAAAGGCCCGATGTTGCATCGTTGAGGTACGAGCGAAAGGAACAACCAGGTCCTGATGGGCAGAGCTAGTGTCCTCGACGGGCCCACACAACTCCTTGAGCTAAACTGGTGCAGCGCCGCAAAGGCAATGTCAAACAAGGGCAGAGACCCTGAATGCAATGCGCTGGAGGAAAGGTAACCAGTGCAGGACATCCCGCGTATAGGTAGATAAATGATCCGTCCTCGGGATGCTTCCTATCAAGCGTGCAGCTCAACGCAAAACGCGTTCCAACTACCCAATCCAAGGAATTTCAGAAAATATGGTGGAGCAGTAGTATATAGGCGGCTAGTTACATATGCGTGCAACCCATACACCCTCTTATGGTCTCTCTGCCACTAGTCTTACAGTGTTTATACATGTAGCTGTAAGCACTGCAGAGTGCAGACAATAATATATCCTATATTCCTATATGTACCAAACAAGGCTGCAAGCATTCTTATAATTAGCTGATCTAACTAAGAAGTAAATTAGGACTTTTGAGCCTTTTTAAAAAGACCTATAGGTCTTTAAACTCTAAATCTACATCCCTAGCACTACCATGGTCATAACGAATGTCTACGGTGGATACCTTGCCCACTATTATATACCTTGACGACAAGCGAATAAATAGAAACCAAACAAATCGCTGTACATGTATATGCAATGCACGTTTTCTTCATTTGTATGACTTTCTCATTTCCTCAGTGGCTATCGCGCTGTGAGTGCAAAGGAAGTGCATACGTGTCATTCAAGCGATATTGACGATTTTTTTTAAATTAAATAATATTATACATATATCGGACGTATATGTTTCTGTATAGACCTACGTATATATATATATATATATTGTTAGACCTTTGATAATCACGTTTTGCGTATCGAAATCTGATATTCGTACGATAATAAATTAATAACCTCAGTGCATGGCGGTTACGCTTTAGCTGCAGCGTGGACCTATGACCGTGCACGGATGTAGGCCTAAGCGGTGGAATACTCTTGCAAAGAATAAAACGGTATAGGGCTAAGTCGGTACGCTGAGGTAGGCCTAAGCCTTAAAAATTGGACACATTGGCTATTACAAGCAGCACCAGAGGATATTCTCAAGGCGCCAGAGAAGACGTCGGCTGTGAGACCCGAGACTCGAGACCCGAGACTTGCATGAGACCTGAGGCCGTGCCAGGTATACGCACTTCGTTCTATCTGATTCAAACAAAGATTCCTCGAATGAACGCAATGGCCTCTGGCATTCGAGCGCTGTGCCAGGACTACCACTTGAAACTGAATCAATGACGCCATAGATTCTGATCCCACCGGGCTTCATATAAATATCCGTTCATCAAGAGCCAGTCGGCCGTCTTCTTTGTAAATATAATCACCTAAATGCGTTGGTTGGCCTGTGCTCCCTGTATCCAAAAACCCCCGCTGTGTGAGTGAGTGAGTGAGTGAGTGTGTGTGTGTGTGTGTGTGTGTGTGTGTGCAAACTGTCTCGGTAGGTCTCAGTTTGAAGGCGTTTCAACCAAAGTTCGCTCTGACCTGAGATTAGCGTTGGTCGTTTGACGTTTGCGAGAGTCGAAGTAACCAAGCAGAGACTTAGACGTATAACGGATGGTCAAGATATGAGCCTCGAACGAACAGTTCTACCGATTGCTATCCAGGCGTTATGTTCAGGTAAGAATGAAAATGATTACTTAATTCAACGGTGCACGACCATTCCACGCGATCATCAAACAGGTAGCCAGATAGCCTACCACCAACGATTGCCTATATGTATGTGGACCTTTTCTTTGCGATTCTCTGCCTCCAGAACTTACAAGTGCATCTACGATTTACCAATTTAAATGCAAACTGAAGCTATTCCTTCTACATGCACTTGTTTACATGCAGGCCTACAAAGTGATTTATATTTTGCACTGTTGTGTTCTTCACTTGGCTTTATTGTGTTCAATATGCCTATGGTTTGATAAAACCTGCTCTAATATGAAACGTACACTATGTTCCTGATGTTTCCTATGGACTTAAATTCTGACAATATAACATGGTGTTTACATCTGAAGACGTGAAGGAAGGTACACTGTGTTCTGCGTAGCCATTTTTATGAATATTCATTGCTAACTGATGTTTGATGTAAACACTATAGGCTAGGGCGACTCTGGTAGCGGAACCTTACGCTCCCTTGGGTTCACCCAGGGCCGTATTGTCCATATTATAAAGCTGACTAGGCTGAAGCCTAGGGGCCCACCGACAGCAGGGGCCCTTAATTACGGCAGTGGTTAGATTTTGTAGCATAACTTGCTGGATGCTAATCAAGTCCATTGATATTGTCATTTCGGTGGACATTCAAATTCAACCGTGGGAACTTTTAGTCAATGCCCTTGGTGACCTGCCTGCTGCCAAACGCTACTCATGATTGACAATAGATGGTCTGCCCATTCTAATGCTTCAAAGGCAGTAAGCTGTGAATAAAATGTATGAGAAATAAAGATGGTTCAAGAGCAATTTACAGAAAACTTGGACGAAGCAGCCAAAACACGACCAGAGGAAAGGGGTATTTTACCCAAGTTGAATACGTTGAAAATTGCATTTGACTGGTGTTCCGGTCTGTCGTCACGAAAAGGTTTCACCAGACAATCATAAAGCTGCATGGCACAAATATTGATCTGAACGAAGCTGTGAAGCTCTTAAGGTCATTGAGTAATTAAATCACCAGTTTAAGGGATACTTTGAGGACTTTGAGGAGCAAGGGAAGACCAAAATTGGTCTTGAAAAGGAGCTGGTGTACAAATTTTTAGAACTAAATAAGATACCCAAAGAAAGAAAGAAGGTAGTGTGAAGCTCCGGCATGTATGTATACAGTTTTGGCTGACTGGGCCAATAATTGGCGCGAAGTTGGTTGGCCCAGAGTCGAAAAGTTAGATGTGATAGTTAGAAGCCCATATTTTGAAGATAGACCCTACTGCTTTTCAGGGAGGGAGATTTTTAAGGTCACCGTGTTTCTTCCCATGATCGATTACTTCTTAACAGCAATTCAGAGGAGGCTGGAGGCATATGATGTGGTTTCTGGCAAATTCGGCTTCCATTCAAAATTTACCTCGGTTAATGGTAACCTACTATGTTATGCGGCCGAGAGGCTGATGAATACCTACCCAGAAGACCTCAATACCAGCTTCCCTGAGGAAATTATTCTTTTCCAAGAGTACATGAATGACTCTGAAGCTGATGCTTGGCGAATTCCAAAACGTTAAAATAACGGGATCTTTATTGCATTGAGAATGCATCAAACTATTGTTAACAATGAAATGCACAACACTTTCAAACATATAGGCCTACATTTGTTTACGCATTTTCTTCATGCTAATCATTAAGGCTGTCTGGCAAGATATTATTTTCTTTCTTACTCCATTTAATATTACTTTGTAATATTATTTTAGTAAATGGTAAATGGTAGGCCTACGAAAGGAGAGCATGAAATTCGCGGGGAAACTGGGAAGGGCGTTATATGGGGCCCAAAGAAGCTCGAAGCCTAGGGACCTTGCCATGTGTTAATAAGGCTCTGGGTTCACCTATTGTCGCCACAACGTGTGATCAACGGAATTAGGTGTTTATATGTGTATATTGAATTGAAAAATATAACCTCAGCTTTCGAGAGCAACTTTACCTTGAAATGCCCCATCAAACATCCTTCTTTGCTTTGCCTTACCAACTCGTATCTCAGCTAAACTTTTTACATCATTCTTTGCCCTTCCTTCAATTACCATACATTACCTATTTTACCTAGCCATTTCTTGTATTTTCTTACCTCGATCCCTACCCTAACCATACCTATTCTTGCCTCACCTCAGTTCACCATGCCTTTCCTAACTTCTCACATCTCACCTTACCATCCCCTTCTTTAACCTATACTTAGTAGACAATAGGCCTATGTATCGATGTGACTGTCTTCAACCAGGGGCGCTCATCCTCATAAGCCTCGGTCCTTCACATATGACAGAAGCCAAATCCTTCCAAGCACCACCGAACCCGATCTGGCCAAGCGGAACACGGTCTCCACCGACCCACATCATAGGAGGCACTCCCGCTGAGCCCTGCAAATGGCCGTGGCACGTGGCACTCCTCAAGGCCGACAAAAGCTTCCTTTGTGGAGCTACACTCATCTCCAGCCACTGGATACTCACCGCAGGACACTGCCTCTACGGAAAACCGTAGGAAACTTCTCTACCCCAACTTCTATGTAACCAGCTTTGTATATATATATACATATATATATATGAATATTCATTCATAGCACCTTAGAGGGGTATTATTACATACATTCATACATACATGCATGCATACATATGTTGCACATACATACGTACCTACATACATACAGACATAGGCCTACATACATGTACATATGTATGGCTCATGTAGGCCTATATTGTACCGACAAAATACTTTGTCCATCAGTTACACGTTTGGTTGCTGATCATGCGGTTGCAGGATCTATTCCACGTGTCATCACCGTGACCGGGGATAATTGTTTACGCCTCAGTTACCAAGAGGTCGGCTTTGGTACCAGAATAAGCTGGATATAAACATAAAGTCATGCAATGGAGTGTAATATGTCCAGTACCTTATGCTCATCAATTGCCAGCCTGCCAGGAATTAAAAAAATTATTGCCTTGTCCGAACTTACTCATGCATGTAAACTCGATCGAGTATGTTACGTATTAATACCTGAATACCATGCATGCATACTTGATGCATCAACTCAGAGTCTCTGGATACATTGCTTGCGTCTATAAGGATGCTTATGGAGAGCCTTAGCGCTGGCTCTGCTAACACGCGCAGTAGCGACAACTGCTCTTTATTTAGCACATTGCCACATTTATATAGCAAAAAACCAGCACAGAATTTACATTGGCTCCCTTTTTGTCGTAAGGCACAGTCAGGCGAGGGTGCATTAGTCATTGATGACGATATAAGTTACTGTGTATTAAAGTTTCTATGCTCTTGTCAGTAACTGTGTCTACTTGACTAGGCTCAAGTGTAGGCTCTTGTAAGTTACTATGTATACTCGACTTGACTCAAGTGTAAGTTCTTGTATAGTCACCATGTGCAATCGACTGATCTCAAGTGTGTATGCCATGTATAATTATATAATTATGTGTTCCGTACAAGCGATTGGTTCTAGTCGTTACGCAGTTTCTCTGTACAGTCGATTTGACATGGATTTGTTAGGCCTGTATGATGTATATAACTCTTTCAACTGTTGTTCTCTAGACCTGATGTTACTATCTACGCTGCGCTAGGAGCACACAACCTTTCAGCTAACGACGCGCACCAACTCATACCTATCACCGTCGCAACCATCGTAAGTATGCATTGCTACACCTTATTAGCCTATTTATCTTAGAGATTCTATTATTTCTTATTGAGGCTGTCCAATAGTTGTGGAATGTGAATGGTTTCTTTCAGCTTATATTGGACATTGCATATTGACATTTCTCGTTTCGTTCCATGCAGTCCCCAATCACACACAGAGCCAGCCCACACGTTAAAGGTTTTGCTTATATAAGTTACTTATTAAGTAACGTTCATGTGCTATGACATTTCAGCAATTTATGTTGCTTGATTCATTCTGCCGCAATTTCTGCGAATGATCTACATGTGGACCACAGGTTTAGAATCGCTGGAATAAATAACAAGTCGTTTTGTGATTTCGCTTGGCTCTGCAGCATCCGGCATACAATCCGAACGACTATGGAGTGAACGATCTGGCTCTGCTGGAGTTGACTGAACCAGCAAACGTCAGCCACCCGTGCATCGAGGCCATTGGACTCGGTCCGTCAGACTTTGACCCCATCACCAATGGCAACTGCTGGATGGTCGGATGGGGAAGATACTGTAGGTAGATTCAGTTCAATCTATGATAACGGTTAACATTAAAACGCATACTTCATCACCATCTATGCATACACGCAGCATTACCCTCCCCCCACACTGCTTTACCTTCGATATATATTGCATTACGACGCATAATAATGCATTACCTTCGATGCATAAAGCAGTATCTTCGATGCACAGGCCTACTGCACTATCTTTGTCTTGGTTAATTGTCATATATCGCATGGAAATCTTATGTTGCTCAACGTGGCGCTTTACTTTGACACCGGGCCAGACAAGTTGAGACAACATGGCTATTGCGTATTTGATCTTATGTAGCTGGTGTGTTGCTGAGAAATTTATTAGATTTACGTTACATTACGTTCAACAAGGGAGCAGAAAAGTGTAGGCCTAATATAAATTCTGTAGTATTATAAATAATATAACAAAAATCATGCATAAAATTATGCAATGCACAAGTCTACACACAAACATACCTTAATGCGTACGTACATGCGCAAGTCTCTATATATCCGATACCAACGTTATCTTCATATTGATAGTGTTTGCATGAGCTTGTTCTCAAGATTACGAATTTCCATTGTTTACATGACAATGGGTGGCATACATCCTGCTTCCGATTGGTCGCGTAATTGGGTACGTGTGACGGTGTCTTTAGCTTACGACGAAGATGACTACAGTGAGGTTCCTATGGATACGAAGGCTACCGTAATAAAGAACGATAACTGCCAGAGACGGTGGTCAACGTCCATCTTCTTCCAGCCAACCATTCACTCATACAACGTCTGCACCTACGACCGAAAGAACTATACGAGTTCCTGCGATGTAAGCAGTGTATACGCCTATTTGTAAATACAATTTATGTTGCACTTCTTAATCCAAAACAATATGACCACATTTTATAAGTTGCTTAAAACTGTTCTTCAGCCCCGCCGGGAACGCCTCTGAGTATGTTTCTCTGAGGGGAGGTATTTAAATTATCTGAGTTTTCTATCCCAGTGCAGACTCTGGCTGAGCTGAACACTACATATTTCGCTTTATAATAGGCTATGAATTAGAAACAGAGAGCACATGTCTCGAAGATGCATATCACCTAATTATTAATAACAATAATAATAATAATAGTAATAGTAATAGAAATAATAATAAAAAATAATGAAAATTATATTTACAGAATGACACGAATGGGTGCTCACAAGTGAGTACAGGAGTTAAACTTAACTGGGTCAGCAGCCATGCAAGGTGTCATCACATTTTACATCCATAGTTTTACCAGTTTCATTAAAATGCCAAGATATGGGATAATTCTATGTTTTCTGGCTATTGATAAATTTACCGATGCCTAAGAGAATTATATATGAAGCATGTCATTCCACAGTTTTCGCTACGCTACAAATCGGGTGAGTCAACGGCTCGTAGCCCCACTGAAAGACAACTTCGGAAAGTCGTCGTGAGTGCTGATCAGTAGGCCTAATCACTCTGCACCCATCATTCACCGATTCCACAGCGCAATTCGTCGTTCCCACCAGAGCCAAGTTATTGTAAGGACAATTGAAATGAAAGCATTGCCTCATCTTGATTATAATGTGACGTCACGTGCAATTACACAAGTAAGTCGTCATAACGATATTATTATGATTGTTCTGTTGCCTTTTTCAGTGGGACAGCGGAAGTCCTCTGCAGTGCTTCGACGAGACTTACAATGGTGGGGCGTGGGTCCTCGTCGGAATCCACTCGTGGGGATCTGGAGGCTGTAGGGTCTACCCGTCCGTCTTCATGAGGACCTCCAATTACACGCCCTGGATACTAATGAACGTATTCAGACTCAACCTCATTGAACCAGAAAAAACGACTACTGGCACTCCATAAATTTCCGATGCGAGGATAGAGGACAGGTCCTCACCCTCTTCTTGGTCTATATAATATAGTTAAGACTAATGCTCTGTAGTAACGTGTATAGGATCACCAACGATGGTCGGTTTCAGTTTATCCGGCTTCATTTAGAGATTTTTCTTGTCATAATTAATTGACATCTATAATTACATCTGTGACATATTCCTCCAATAAGCGAGTGCTTCTAGAGCCGATCCAATCTCCAGAGGTGGAATTTTGTCTACAATAGAATTTTTTTAACGAATGCCTGCAAATGACTACAAGTTGCGTATGTGTTCTCCAAGCCCCTATTCACAGAATTAGGAAATGTTTAATTTGGAAAAAACCTGATGCTTCGTTTTTAAAAGAATCGGATAGACCCATATTCTGCGCGATTGTCATCAACCAAGTTCAAGTTACGCTTTCAACATTCCTGCAGTCACATGGATTCTGAAAGTTTTCTTAACTGCTTACTTGCGTTTACAATTGGTGCCTGCTAGAACTGATTCGTATTGAGGCAATGTCTCAATACCTCTAAGATTGTGGTCCAATGATTTCCAATAATTACATTGGAATGGACAAGGTTGTGGTTTGCCTGCCAGACTTCGACCTCCCGACAAGTCTAAACCTTCAACTAAGTCTACTAAATCTAGAACAAACAGCTAACTTAGCACAAACTGTTAAAACAAGAATGTTCAAGAATTACTGGTAATGAATAATCATGATTGACACAAATTAACCCCTATTTCTGAAACAGTTTTATATAGGCCTATGGTGGTGGAATGTTTTCATTAGGTTCATCTGTATACATGACTATCATTGTTTTGCGACTTGAGGGAATTTGACCCTGGCATATCAGTGACAAATTGGCAGTTATTTCTGATTTTTAAAAAGACGTCCTCAGTACAGCAACCCTTGACCGATTGAAGAAGCTTCACTAATCTTCAGCTGTGAATAGTTCGCATAGTTTGCGCCATACGTAACAAATCAAACCGCAAACTGTCAGCATTTATTCAGCTGAATAACCCATCTATTTCTTTTTATCTTTTGCACGCGCTAGCGCTTGCCTCTTAATTCTTTGATCGGTGGTAGGCCCTAGCCAGAGTCAGATCGTGTCAAACTGGCAGCTCTTTGTTTTTCGGTCGAGGGATATCACAAGGCGATACGATTTCTAGTAATGTGTATACCTGCTACATTTTGTCAACAACGTCGTGGTTAACCTGGAGGCTAATATTGATTCATTAGGCAATTATTTTTGTGGCTTCTGCCTTCTTATCGACTTGGTCAGACGACCTAAGGAAAAGTGTATAAAATTATAATGCGTACGTTCGCACAATGACAGCGTCTTGATTTCTTTCGTAGCACGGGGGCTATTTCTAAAGGGAAAAGTCTGTAATTTCTTAGACTGGTTCAGCCTAGGGTGAGATATTTGGCTGACAGCATTGGGAGGGAGAAATAACTGTGCATAATTAGAGTAAAATTCACGAGTAGTTTATTTTCAGTGTGGAATAATCTGGTTATATATACATACATTACTCAACTACCTCAATACATGCACACATTAATTCATACCTACAAAGTACATACATACAATCACACTTACACATGCATACATGCATTAGCTGTGAATAGGGGTCTCGGAAACTAGGAAATGTCTGCTTTGTAAAAAACTTGACGCGTCACTTGTAAAAGAAACGGGTGGACCCACATACTGCGCGACTGTCATATCAACCAAGTTCAAGTTACGCTTGCAACATTCCTGTAATCACAAGGATTCGAAAAGTTTTCTTAACTGCTTACTTGCGTTTGTACCCTGACAAGGAGGAAAACGGCGGCCGCCCTTCTACTGGGTGTCCGAGGTGTTCCCCGAGCGAACGGCGAAGGTTTCGAGTGAATAGCTGTACAAGTGTGCAAATGCGTAAACGGAGAGACAGACACATACACAGAATCTAGATATACATGTAAATAAATAGTGTTTATAGTGCGTACCCACATGCCCGACTGTACAAACAATACTGTCCCAGACAGCAATACCCGTTGGGCCTGAAGCGGATTAGTATGGGAGAATTGTGGCATACTGTGGGGGTCGGCGACGTGTGGTCCTTCCTCTACTTTGCCACAATCTCAGTGACAGTCGCGCAAATCCGTTCCTTGGTCTTGCCCCCAGCGGGTCAACACTGCCCCTAGCGAGATGGAGGCCCCACAGTGGCCCTCGTTTGGCGCACACTGATGAACTAAACTGAGGCGCGTTCGTGTCAACCACAGCTCGGGTGGAAGGTTTGCACGAATTAGGTGCAGCCGTAGATTCGAACGGGAAGCAAGTGACGACGGCTGCATGAGGGGGGAGTGAAGGTTGCCCGCAGCGCTGTTTGGCCGGACTTCAACAATGGAGTCCCAATATATAGGCCAAAAGCTGTTGTTAGACATGCGTTATTACTTGGCGCCAAATGCGACTATACGATGGTTTTCGCGCAAGTAGGAAAGTATAGATGTAGGTCCCATATTAATAATTCACAGAACATTGATAACATAAAATAAAAAAATGAATAATAACAAATAGTAAATCACTCGTGGTCTTTTAGAAAAAACAGACTCAAAATCTGACAAAATTATTGACACATGATTTCGCAGTTTTCATATGTGAAAGGCATTACTTTGTGATGGTGTCATAAATTGATCATGCGTACGTATTAAGTGAAAAAAAGTTACTTACTTACTTGCTTACTTGACGTCCGTACTTACGTACTTACTTACTTACGTATTTACTTACTTATTTATTTAGTTACTTATTTACTTCCTTAGTTACTTACTTTTTTACTTATTTACTTATTTACTTACTTACTTACTTTTTTACTTATTTATTTATTTACTTACTTACTTACGTACCTGCGTACTTACATACTTAAGTACTTACGTACTTAAGCACGCAAGTAAGTAAGGACGTAAGTAACTTACGTACTTACTTACGTACTTACTTATGTATTTACGTATGTAATTACGTAAGTAAGTTACTCACTCATTTACTTACTTACTTATTTACTAATTTACTTTCATACGTAAGTAAGTAGGTAAGTAAGTAAGCAAGTAAGTAAGTAAGTTACTAACGTACTTACGTAAGCAAGTAAGCAAGTAAGTAAGTTACTTACGTACTTACTTACTATTTCGCTACTGTACCTAATATGCTCAATCTCGTAAGTATGATGGGCCAACGCTTGAAATGTGATCATAATATTACCTGGTAAAAAGTAAGTAAGTAGACATTCACTTTATTGAACCGCTTGAAAGCGCACTACGGGGCTATGATACATTTACAATCTAAGATTGTACAATCACAAAAGCAATCACAATAAGTAATTAAAAGCGGACGTATTCGGAGCTGTGAGAACGCAATGAGAAAGTACGCAATGGGAATAGTCATTTGTATAGCATTCGGGTATAATAAACCACTTCGGATTAAAGGACTAGCGAACTCTATTATGGAGACCCCACCAAGGCTATCCTGAGAATGTAATTCAAAAAGATGATCAGGGTGTCTGACATGTGAGCCACAAATTATTTTTCTATTGAAATTCTTCGTTCAATTATTTTTATTTTTGTGTTCAAAAAGTACTGAACGTTGGCTTGCGATATGTATAAAACACGTTCACGTGCGTACTTGCTGCAAGAGGTGTATATTGATCCGTGGCTGCCTGCTGGAAGGTAAAATTAGATCAGAACGATTAAGTTCGTTGAACGCAGATGCTGCGCGCGAAACATCGAAATTTCAATGGTCGTATAATTATTCGTATTCATTTGAACACCCGTAAGTATCTTTTTATATTTTATTTATCTCTTATCATCCATGTTTGGCATTCGTCGCAGAAGTTTGTTCAGTCAGTTTATTGCAGTCTACTCAGTTTATTGTTTAGAGGTAATAGCGAACAATACATTCATGTAAGGTAAACAATATGGCTGCCCCGGAATGCTTCACAACTAGAGCGTTGAAAAATAAAACGCTGGTGTTGAAAACAATAATGCAACCAGTGTGGACGCAGATGCACTCTAGTGAGGCTTACTTCAAGCCTTACTTGAGGCCATCAATAATTCCATTAACCGCGAGAAAGGTAAACGACTGAACGTTAAGTCTTTAACCAGACTTTTTTTATTGACAACAAAACAACTTTAAGTAAATGAAGTACCTAGTGTGCACCAATACATTGTATCTCGAGATCATTTGAGAGGAAAACTTTTTCGTCTAGCCTGCTTTCCGCTTATCATTAAAATAGCTCGTCACATTTGTGCTTTCGGCCAATTTAGATTTTAAGTTAAGTTTCAGAACTTTGATAAGTGTCTAATTCCTTAATTGCTATGATTGCCTGTGCTTTGCAATATGTTGTGTTTTTATTTCAAGAGGCGAGGACAACTCTGGTTGCAGCAGAAGAGATGGATAGATGAATATTCACCGTCATCAGAAATGGTGCGTATTTTCGCTTTTATATTCCTGCCAGGGTACCTTTTTATCGCCATTAAGGCGGAAATTTGGTTCGATAACTGGCTGCTGAGCATAGTTGGGATGATTAAATATTTTTTGGCTCCAATGTATTGTAATAAAATGTAATGTAACATTTTATTGCCCTTCATGATGTGCTGGGAATGTCCTCCACATTTGCCAAGGGCTGTTATTGGTTGTCAGAAGAATGCTTTGTGCAAATCACAGATTTGAGTAAGTCATAAAGTTCATTCACATATAACCTTTGCCGGTTGGCTGAAGCCTTTCCTCAGTTTACTTTTTCACTTACTGTTTGTGACCTTGTTGTGATGATTGATCAAGAGCTCAGTCTTTCGCAGTATGTTAACTCGGATAGGCGAAGCTGTTATTATCAGCTTCATCAGTTGCATGTTGTTCTGCTTTCCCTCTCCCATGATGCGGCTGTAATCCTTGTTGGTGCCTTTGTCACCATTATCAGGGGCAGCAACATAATTTGTAAGCCCTAGTTCCTCTCAGTAGGCTCTGGGACAGTTTGGATGATAATCTAGAAGAAAGTCTTGTGGACGAAAGGAGGTAGTTGTGATGCACAGCGAGCAGGAATCAATGTACTGCAAAGTGAATGATGGGGAGGTATTTTGTAGTGACTTTCATCAGTCAGATGTCTTATTCTGATCTGCCATGAGATGTTTAGACTCTGTTGCAGTCACCCTGCACTTATTCGGTTAAAACTATCGGTTCTGGTGAATGGTTTCATGTTGGTGTTGCACGTGACCTGGAATTGGTGCTTACCAATATGGACTTGAGTTTAATCCATCTATTTACAGATTAACATTGATGGTTTGCCATTATTCAGATTCTCAAATTGTTAGTTTTGGTCAATTTTATGTGTAAAGCAATCACTATTCAAGACCCATTTGTTGTTGTCTTATTTTGTAACAATTCTAAATCCAATGTTTGTTTCTTGATTGACTCTGTGATGAGGTCAGAGGCTTAGCAGGCAATATTGTTGATGTGTGTGCACTCTGCGGGACCAAGATGGATGTTTTTTGTGCTTAATTTCTTTTGGATAGAAGTATGGACTCATCCTGGACAGAATTTGCCGGGTGATCAGGCCCGTCGAGAGCAAAGTGGGGGCCCGGTACAACTTATAGTTTTAAGTAGGAATGAAAGTCTAATTGACAGTATACTGCAATACACAGTACTAGAAAATGTTGCAATATTCCAAGCACTAAACTTACATCATACATGATACATCACTCACTTTTCAAAGTTTCATCGATTCATCACTATCTCGCCTGCCAGCCTGCCTCGGCTGAATAATAATGAAAATAAATATTTTTCTATTTTTTTAAATTCCTTATTATAAGGAAAAAAGCTAACTGAAAAAATGAAAGCCTACAAAATCCAAGAACCGCGGTTGTTGAGACAGTTTTACTTGTGAAGTCTGCAAGGGACTTCAGAGATGGGATATTTTATCCGATTATTGATTTCGTAGTAACTGGACTTAAAAAACATTTTGTTCCAGTGTCAAGTCTTTGCAACAAATTTTAATTTTTGTAAAAGTTTCTCCAAGAAGATTATGACTAAAGGGTAATTTGTGAAAACTTTTGTAAAAGTTACTCTGCCGACACCTGCAAAGATTTAATAGACGAGGTTGACTCATTAAAACGCCTTTATCAAGAAAATATTGGCTCAAAATTATTCAACTTTTCAGTTGTTGAATAAACTGCATTAAATTTTTGCTGGAGAATCTCTTCCCCAATTTAATTGTTGCCATGAGAATGTTTTTTTGTCTTCCAGCTTCCGGTGCAAGTGCGGAGAGAACATTCAGTGTATTAAAACGAGTCAAAACTATTAGAGGGCAAAAATGTGTCAAAACTGAGTCAATGGATTGGCAACATTGGCTATTGAAGCGGAGTTTGCTAAAACTTTAAATTTTGATTCAGTTATTGATTCTTTTGCAAGCAAAGAGACTAGAAAGGCCGGCTTATGAATTAATTGAGAATATTAAGGTAGAAATCTGGTTAATAAAACCGAATGTGATTTGTTAATAAATTTGTTAATAATTACAGAAAAAGTTTACAAATAATCAAAGGGTGGGACCACTTATTTATTCATTTATTTATTTCGGGGGGGGGGGCCCGGGTCATTTGTCCCCCCTTTGCCCCTCTCAGTGAGCATGCTGGTGATTCTATTAGTTCTTGAGCTAAGTTGAACGTTTCCTTTACAATTTCACTTCTTGTGCATTTTTCTTCAAAAATTTTGTGCTTTTGCACATTATTTGGGTGCAGACTGCTATTTCTAAATGGTGGATAATGACAGACACAATGGTTTCCAACTTGACAATGTCGAGCACTAAACTTGTATGAGTCACCTTCTACAGGGAATTATGAAATTCAAATGATGAGCCCTCTTTAGAGTCCTTGGCTAATTTGATTGACCTGAGCAGACATAATGGCTAGTAATGCACCGAGTTTGAATTTCTTGCAGAGCACTGAGTTTTATGAGTCAAATTTTGCCGAGTCCGAGTGTAGAATATTTTTGAAAAGTTCCTTTGATTTTTAATTTTGCAGTTTACACGACTTTTATGAATTTTTTAATTTTGCTTTGGTTGACACTAGGAAGAATTAACTGTTAAGTACTAATAATAGCAGAATTTGTTTTTTTGTAAGGTCGATTTGTCAGTTTGTAAATGGAAATAGTTTGTATAGAAATAGACGATCGACCTAAGTAAAGACACAAAGTAGTTTTTGTGTCTTTAGTTAGGTCGATCGTCATTTTGTAAATTATAAATCAAATTTTTTCAAAACAGAAATTGGAGTGATTAAAACACAGACCCAATATTTGTTCAAGTTTATGTTGACTGCTCTGAAACTAGAGCAGAGTTCCGAGTAGAGTTTCAGTTCATCCCTGATACACTCGTAATGGTTTGAGAGATGCCTGAGTGCTATGGCTGTAACGATCCACAAGGGGATGCCAGCAGTTGAGCTTCATTGCTTTATCGCATTGCAACTGAGCATAGTGTGGTGTTGTCTGTCTATCCTGTATGTTACTTGTTGGTTGGAATGAATATACATGCTAGAGCTCTCCAGTTATCTAAGCATTGTTGTATAAAGATGAACTTGCTTAGACTTGTATGCAGAAATGAACTCTTCGGTTTTATGCTCTACACAAGCTTTTTGGTGACATCAGACGTGCATTTGACCGAGACCACTTTGGGTGTCATGAGAGCACTGTTAACGAATCGTCTGGCTTTGCAGTTGACCTGGATTGGAAGCTGTGACAAGCAGCGTTTCTTGGACTTGAAACTGTTTGCTCTTGTTTGGGGTAAGCATTTATATGTCAATATGTTTTTAGTCATTTATGAGTACAAAATTGTTGCCTTGGTTCTTGATCAACAAAGAATATGTCTCAATTTGGGGCTCAAGGTCTAGGAAATTGAATTGTTGCCACTCACAGCATTCAAAGTCAGTCCTTTTACCTTGAGCAGTTTTATCACCTTTTAACAAGGTCATCAACTTACCTTTGTCTGTTCATTGCTCTCATTCACCTGTCATTTTGTTATTTTCAAATTTAACGATTTAACAATTTAATTGTTTTTCTACCTGAGACTGTTTCTGTCTCAGTGCCAGTCGCATTCTGAACATAAACCTGATTGCGGCTTAGTTTTTGTATACCATCAGTTGTTTCTAGTTGTGGATTTGACACCAGCACTTTACCAGTTAATAATAATAATAAATGAGTCACTAAGGCTAACTCGTTGGGCCTATAGAGGAATATTGTAGGCATAGCCGTTGTAAAGACATGCCACCATCGCGCCCACAAGGGGCGATGATTTTCCACTAGCGGGCCAATGCTCCACATTCATAGGGCGTACAGTGGCATGTGTGGGCAAACTGTAGGCACAGCAATGGTTAAAGACATACCTTCATCGCGCCTACAGCGAGGAATGAATTCCCGCTAGCGGCCCTATATCATACCGACGCGCTGGTTGCATTGTTCTTGTCTGCGCTGATTCACAATGGGTCATCCAGTTTTCCTCTAGGGGCACGCCCTGGGCACCGCTTAGGGCATACTAAGGCGGAGGAAATAATGCCGGCAGACTCTGTCGTTCAGACGCTGGCCCACAACGTCGGCCCTCTACCGACTAGATGAGCAAATCAATGCAAAAATTGTGTTGACAACCCGAGAAGGGCCGATGTGGGGAATAATAATCGGCAAACACTGGGCCCTGTGATTTGTGGCTGTCTGGAGTATACCGGGTACTGTACGATATGTCGCAGGTGGCACAATCCTGGCGAGTAAGAAGAAAACTTTGCTTGTATGGGCGTGTGAGAGGTGCGCCGTAGGTTTTTGGCCCTGGAGACCATGTAGAGGGTGGGTGCGGGGTTCAGGAATGCTGAACTACTGCGTGTCCCAGGTGTTTCCCGAGCCAACGGCGAGGGTTTCGAGTCAATAGCTGGAAAATTGTGGAGATGCATCGCCGGACAGAGGGACACAAAGAAAGTCTTCTTTATTTATATGTGTATATATACATACATACATATTATACATACAAATATACACATAACCAAGTGTCTTTATTGTCTTCAAATAACAAACACAAGTACAAAATGATGAAAATTAGCTTAGAGCCAACAGGGACTAACAGAAACCCTTAAAGGACAGTAATCCTGTAATCAGGGTCACCCTTACAATAGATTGAATAGTTGCAGGCGGTTAGGTATAAAAATACATTAGCCTTTAGTAGGAAACTTAACCAGTTAGCCATTGCATACAATCATAATGAAAACAATATACACGCACATTAAGACAATTTATTGATCCATCAAATAATTTAGAAATTTTATTTTAATTATATTAAGATTATTTAAAGAGCGCAATTCATCTGGAATGACGTTCCATGCTTTCGGGCCAGCATATTTAATTGAGAACATTCTAGTGTTTGGCCTATAGTTTGAGGAGGTTCGTAACTTATAGGGATTGACCTCAAAGAGAAGTGAGAAGTAATTGTCGAATACTGAAGGTAATTGATTGTAGGTATATTTGTACATGATGAATTCATTGGTTTGGAAAATCAATAGCTGCTCAACTTTTAGAATACGTGTTTGTTTGTAGATGTGGTCAGTAGGAATAAGGTAAGGTGAACCATTGAGTATACGTATCTACATGCATACATGTGCAATTATGCATACATTTATACATGCATGCATAAAATTATAAACACATCGCGCATGGTCAGTGGATACTGTGGTTCCTTATGTCCGGTATCCCACACAGGAACATCCTTTGGGTTTCTGGCTGTCTAGGTGTTGTGGATAATTCTCTATCCAGTGCAATTTTCGTTTATGTCATTCAGGTCTAAACGCTCCAAGACTTATTCTTTTAACTCTCATACGCAACACACACTGCTTCTGCTATCGTTTGATCTATCAGATATCATCCTGGTTTTTCCATTCATAATAGGATGTGGCTATAATTGGACCCACATAAGTTGAGTACCTGCTATGCTTTGTGCGTTTTTTATGTCATTATTATTATTGATATACCGTAGGCCTGGGTCATCAACTAAATACCCGGAGCTCGCAACAACAGCTGTTGATCACTGATCATTTAGATGTTAGATATTGTTCATAATTTAAGCTAAGTATTGGTAATTAATGTCACACAATGTAACAAGCTTGGCGCATGTGTTCTGAATTTCCCCTTTCAATCCAGAGTTCAACGAAGTTATTGGTATAACCAAAACTATTATGAATATTGATTAAAAAACGCGAGAAATACGAAGAAATATTGGCTTAGATGACCGGTGAATATAAGCATAAATTTACTCATCGATCGTTAAAGGCGCTAGCTGACCTCTGTTATGTCCTGGATCCTATTTAGCCTCCTGGGACCTAGGTAGGCCTATTGCATTTTGACTCCCCGTGTCATCAAACTCGCCTTTCGTTCCACCCAATGAGATGCATTTAAAGGACCTGTGGTTAACAGTCCATCTTAATTCAAGCTTAATTTATACAGTATGGCCTAATTCCTCTGCTTGTTGCTCTGGTTCTTTAGTTTTTTTAGATAGAAAGAAAGTATGACAACATATGGCTACAATGTATTGGAAGATTAATTAGGGAGGTATGTAGCATTGGCCGTGGCAGAACAGAGCAAATTAGAGATACTGAGAGGTCAGATGGGAGGCAGAATAGGAAGGCAGGCATTCAGAAGTGCAACCAGGTGTCTCTAAATGAGAAAGGTTCATTTGAATTGGTGTAATTAATCACGAATATTAACAAGACCAGAGAGAGAGAGAGACGAGAATCCTATGTCTACCATAATGCTAATTGTGCTATAGCTTGCATGTGAGAGTTTGGCCTGCTGCGCGTAGAGGCTAGAGTAATTCCGATGGTTCCGGTCGTGTTTAGTCACATCTGCATTCTGCAGCCATATCGTACGTAGGCTACTGGCCAAAGTGTACGTAGCGATACACAATACAAAACAAATGCGTCTGAATTTGAAGGGGAAAACGGCTACTTTGTCGCCTGAAGATCACAAGGGAAGATGCAATTGGTGTGTATACGATCAATAATTAGAGATGTATGTTCGCACAGGTGGTGCCGTTTTATGAAGAATCATATATAGATTTAGATCGACGTTTGTTTGTTAAACCGAGATCTGCGTACGTTGGCTGGTTCTTTCCGATCACACGCTCTATGACCTCTCGACCAATCGGTGTAAGATTGTTGGTAAAAATCGATTTGAGGTTACCAGGTTAAACCAGGTAGGCCTACGAGTGGATACATTAGAGTAAATTTTAAATAGGTTTATACAGTTTTACTATCCTGCTTCATAGGTCATTCATTCATGCATAGGCTGGATGTGTGACTTATATGCCGGGTCGAGCCCTGGATGTACATTGAATACCCATGACCAATAGATTATTGGACTAGACTAATAGGTTTACTGTCTAAACGTGTCTGTATAGAATGTCTTCCTAAAGCAAAACAGCTACTCACCATAAACGACACAAAATTAAGCGACTGTGGTTGGCAAAGGCTTTATTAATGTCATGCAACATAAAATCACGATGATATTAAATGTTCATGAAAGAACCTAGGCCCTACACAGACAAAGCAGGACTAGATGTGTGACTTAGGCCTACTCATGGACCCAAATGCAAGAAAGTCCATAAAGAAGCTGAAAGACAATAAAATGCAAGGAAGGTGAAAATGACCTGAATAAAACAAAACATGGGAAACAATTAAATCAATTCTTCATGGAAATGGATAGTCTTCCACGCCAAATATTAGTGCTAATAAATTCAATGATTTCTTCACCGAAATTAAGCCCAAGATACTAAGTTAGCTGCAAAAATACCGGACGAAAATACTACGTTCCCGGATTATTTTCGTGACGAACCCTCAGCCCCACTTTTGTCGTAAAATTAACGATATCGGCAGAATTTAAAGAGTGTTTGCTAAAGAATTCAGTACAACACATAGCAGAAGACTTTATAAGATAGACACTCAAATTGCTGAATTTTTACTAAAAGCTACCGCGATGCCTCTTGCGGAAAGAATAAATTGCCCTGTTACAACTGTCACTCGCTCAACATGCTTAAAACTGACCAAAATAGATTAATTTCAGTTGCTAAGACTGCAGACAAACATATAACATTCAATTATAGACCAAGATCCATTTACTCACACTTAAACATATTTTGAGTAAAACTTGTGTTGTTTACACGGCAAATCATTAAGCTCAAAATTAGAACACTGTGGAATTAGTGGCATTGTCTGGACTGGAAGGTTGAGCACCTAAAAGATAGAGGACAATATGTCTTTCATAACGGGCGTGTCTCTCATATAATTATCTGAAGTCATACCTGGTACTCCTCAATCTCTATACTCAATACTCAGTCCTCTGATATTAGGTACTGCGTAAACGTGAATGATGCCACGAACACCTCGTCATTGCTTCACTCTATCATATTCGCTGACATGGCATGTATTACGGACAACTTACGAGAGGCCAGATTGAGATGGTACGGACACGTGATGAGAAGAGAGGATGCACTATAAGAATTATGAGAGCAAAATATCATCGGACAACAGGGGAAGAAATGTGGAGATACATGTAGGCCTACGGTACAATATAGGCTTGATACCTCTAAAATTGAGATGACATTGGTCTCCAATTATTGAGCCGAAGGATATTTTTTAACGACACCGTTCCATATCGCAGATGATTGATATCTCCCTCTTCCTTTCTCCAGGCTTGGGACTGGCACTGTCCAAACAGTGGCTGAGTTGGACCTCTGCTTTGGAACGCCCTTCCAAAGAACATAAATAGGCCTATCTACTAATTGTCTATCAGTTCAGAAATAAATTAATAGTCCACTATCTGCCTACACCTGTGAAAAAATATCTACCGCGTGATTTTTTTTACTGAGCGCCAGACGATAAGCTTGTTCTTGAGACTGTACTTATGGCTCATATAGATATTCTACGATTACGTAAGATCCAACACATTTGACAACACAAGTCGTCGACTCCCAAGATAATAAAGAACCTACATCGTGCTACTCTGCTGGCAGCTTTGGTCTGGCATGGATGCAGAAACTATATCAAATGCAATCGATTTCCAGACTGTTTTCGTTGCGTCATTGAATGCTATTCTTTGTTTTCTTTCAGGTGTTGAGCGATCTAACGTCTTTAACTGGAATTTCCGGATTTAATATTGCAATTGTATTCGTGTTTTCCATTGTCTCCCTGCTGGCGGTGTTTCTCTTTTGCAGCTGGTGCCACATAAATGAGCAAGACCAAGGTAAGGTTTCGCTTTATTCAGGTAATTGAGGAATTAATCTGATTTAATCAGTATGAACCTGCATATTCAAATTCATATTACAATGCTTATAAAGAATAACAAGAAAATGAACAGTCTACAGCTACGGCATTTATGTAAGTCGATGGGTTATAGCGAGAGTGTATGCATGAACATTATGTTCAGTAACAATGTAAATTATGAGAGGAGGGTCTATGGTTTCAAGCGAAAATTTATGGAGTTTTATTTCCAATAACATCGTGAATCATAAGTGTCAATGCTAACTGATACTAACTCTTAAAGTTTGGATAAGGTTCTGTATCTTCTGTGATTGTATAATTCATGATAGGATATGACTATAGCTTGCAGCGAAAATGTATGGAGAAATATGTGAGAGATAGTCTCAGCCCAGCGGGGAAAAGATCATGGGCTGGCACGAAGTACACGGTGAAAAATATTCTCTGAAGGATGGTATAATAGTCTAACAGTACCGTAATGAATGGGTTGAGGCTAACTCTTGTGGGTATTGCCTAAGGGAAATGTATGGACTAAATCTCTGGACAGTTCCTCGAGAGATCTATCCCTCTCTACATTGCAAATGAGCACAACCCTGTGATTCTGTGGAAGGAGAAGGGGAAATCACGAGTAACCTGCAATACATTTTCAGTTGAGGACAAGTGCAAACAAGTTGTCTGTCGCCGGTTTACTCGGATGTAAAGTGTATAAAACATTCTTTAACTTTACTACATGTACACCTGTACGTACTAAGGTAAACACAGAAACCAGAACGACAAATCAGAGACATAGAATCGGCGAAGAAGCTCTGAAATGTTCATCACAATTAGGCCATTGTCCATTAAGTTAATGACGTACGCCTACATGTATAGTTGTAAAGAAGGCCTAGTTCAGAATCATAGCACGCATGATTGAAACCAAAACGACTATAAACAGCTAGCCTACTCAAAGTTGTAGAAGGGAACATATATTATTATGTGGCAGTGACAGATTGAAGGAAGAGAGTTGCCTAAGAACGTCCTCCATGCAGTATAAAATTTCTCCCATTGGCTAACATGCAAACTTTCATATTCTAGAAACAAATTTTTAGGTTGCGTGACTGCGTAAGGTATAAACATCTCAGCCATTATTATGTACATGTATAGTAATTAGGCCTACTAGGAAGTACTTAGAGCGACTGTAATATGATTTTTCTCAGAATCTAGTTGTAGGCGCCAGTTCAATAACTTGAACAAGTAACTGGTCATATTTATGTAATAGAAACACATAGAAGGAAGCGGTTAGCCTAAGAACGTCCATCGTGCAAAACACTTGAACCGTAATCAATCAATCAATCAATCAGTCAGTCAGTCAATCAGTTAGTCAGTCAATCAGTCAATCAATTAGTCAGTCAGTCAATCAATCAGTCAATCAATTAGTCAGTCAATCAATCGATTGATAAAACATAAGTCGGTTTATCAAAGGTCCGTGGCTGACCTATCATCGTCGTCTTATGCCCTTAGTCAAAGTGACAGTAGCCGCTGAAGAGTCTAGTCTGAGCACAACACGGAGTTTATACGGACACAGGTACATTTACACGTATCATGTGCACGCTCGCGTGCAGTTGATGCACGGATGTCTGTGTCATGCTGCAGCAGCGAAATTACTTGTGTCATACACAGACAGCAATTACCGATAATGTCGTCAACCAGGAAGTTCCAGCGTTAACTGCTAACTCTTAAAGTTTGGGCAACAAAGGGTAAACGCGTAGGTGTCTCAGATGTCATTAGCGCCCACAAATAAACTGCTACCAATATTATCTCATGATTATGACTCCTATAGCGCAATTGCTGTAATGCACAAGGCATCTACGGACTGGTGGAATCAAGTGAGATCGATTTTCGTGGTCACGAATTTCAAGGTTATGGATAAGCAGGTCGGAATTCAATTGGTCAGGAATCTAGAGAACGGCTGGATGTTGAATTGAAAGAGGTAAAGGTGCAGTTTAGACCATATAGACAACAACGATCGCATACTCTGACCTCGATTCACCGGAACATTCAGCTTCCAATTCACCACCTAGGAACATAAGTAATGAAATTTTTAATCGCATTCAGTGTTTTAGTTGCAGTAAGCTGACACCGGGTGGCGAACATTTGGTGTATGATGGGTAAACCACAGAAAGTAGACCTACATGTAGGCCTATTGTTTGAAACCCAGAGTCATCAAATGCGGGTATTTTAGCTGAGACACGATGCAGAACAGTTATGGGCTTTCGTGCATTCCATATGGCACTACTACCAAGGAATGGAATTGACTGGAATTGACTTTTCGTTTCTCAAGCTCCCTTCTTTCCTTCATAAAGAATCCGAAAATTTGCTTTTTCTTCTTGGTTTTCAATTTCATTGATTTGGAATGTAATTGCATCCTCACCTGGACGATTGACTATCCGCGCCTCAGAATCACATTTCGGTGTGACCTCGTGCGCGTTAAAAACGTAAGAAATAATTATAAAACAATTAATAAAAAGAATGACGTAGCTCATGCCTGATAAGACGCTGCATGGAGTGAATGTGAACAGCAACAAGATAAGAAAATACATTTCAGATAAAAGTCTACTGCAATAATTCACTATAGGTGATCGTGGTTTATGAGTGGTAATGAAGAGACCTAGAAACAGGCCTACTGCGTCCTGGATTCGGGTCAGGTTAATCTTAGTGCATGATTTAAGAATGGACGGGAAACTGTCATATAGCAATATTATAGTTGACCAATTTTGTACCTGCAGATCGAGAATGCAAAGATATGCGCACTCTACAATTTGATTTTGTAGACGAAGTCAAACCTTTAATACCCGAACCAGAAGAACCCAACGCAGACACAGAGAGAGGTTACTATAATAGCAATTTAAAGTATATTGTATTATTTCATGAAGTAATGTAATTATACACTGGCACAACACCAAAGCTTGAAAGCTCGTCCTATGAAGGAACAAGCCAGTTCATACATTGACGCTGACTCCTTGCTAGACATTTTTATTTGTTCGTCATGTATTATGCACGCACCCCCAGAATAATGTAGCGCCCAATTAACGGGTAGCCATGGCGACAGACCTCGTCCGATAAATATTTTGAAACATAATAATAATATAATAATTTTCGCTCGATTTCAAACTAACAAATCGCAGCATTATTGCAGGTATTGTATGAACAAATGATGACAAGACAGTTATAGCAAGAATTGAGTTTAACTGTCAGCACTCGTGCGATGCCCATTATTGTATAGGCTATACGTATAATTTAACCAGCGACAGAACCTACCAACCTACCGATCAAATCAAACAAACGAAAGAAGGACTATTCAACCTTACGTGGAATACCCGAATCTAACTCAGTTACTCAACCCTGCGTCCCAGTGTGTTATCCAATACTCTACCCCTCCCTCCAATAAGAAAACTAACGACAATACGTTTCCTGCAGAAAACTATCAACAGCCACGTCAACAATAATTAGCCAGCTTCGCCATTTACAATCATCAACTCATTAGGCTATAAATAGTCATTAGGTAAAATTGTCGCTGCTTCTGAATATTGTTTTTTAATGTCCAGTATTCCAACGGCAAATTCGTACTAACTACGTGACTCTCGGAGACAACCTGGACTCTGATTCCGGACTTCTCTCACTCCTCTTCAGCAAGGGCGTCATCAATATGCGTGAGAAGCACACGATCGAGGCACAGACGATCGGACACGTTCGAAACGAGAAGCTGCTTGATCAGATGCTTAAGAAATCTGAATCGGATTTTAGTCAATTCATCGATGCCTTAAAGGAGAGCAACCAGGATCACATCGCTCGAATACTCCTCAAAGACGGAGGTCGGTATATGATGCTACGCGGTTGAGGAATTTTCCACTGTTGCATTCTGACAATGCCAGTCCCAAACCTGGACAAAGGAGGAGGGCGTCGCTAATGATCTTTGTTATCACAGTGTCGTTAAACTGCAACTACTACTAGGAATTTTTACACAGATTTGAACCCTTTGTTCTTGCGCATTATCATTTTATAGGCAATTATGTATCGTATTTGCAAATTTGTAAACCACGCATTCCAGTGACTGCTCCTAGGGAATAAAAAAGCAGAGGACAGAAGACGGAGTGACCCCAACCGAAATC